>OV656866.1:76253116-76573721 GCA_927399465.1 Sarcophaga caerulescens | reverse complement strand
CACCCCGCGGAACGTGCAAATTCACACAAGTGGAACGTGCAAATTCACACAAGTGGAACGTGCAAATTCACACCCATGGCACGTGCAAATTCACACCCGTGGAACGTGCGAATTCACACCCATGGAACGTGCGAATTCACACCCGTGGAACGTGCGAATTCACACCCGTGGAACGTTCAAATTCACACCCGTGGAACGTGCAAATTCACACCCGTGGAACGTGCAAATTCACACTCGTGGAACGTGCAAATTCACACTCGTGGAACGTGCAAATTAACACCCGTGGAACGTGCAAATTCACACCCGTGGAACGTGCGAATTCACACCCGCGGAACGTGCAAATTCACACCCGCGGAACGTGCAAACTCACACTCGTGGAACGTGCAAATTCACACCCGTGGAACGTGCAAATTCACACCCGTGGAACGTGCGAATTCACACCCATGGAACGTGCAAATTCACACCCGTGGAGCGTGCAAATTCACACCCATGGAACGTGCGAATTCACACCCATGGAACGTGCGAATTCACACCCATGGAACGTGCAAATTCACACCCGTGGAACGTGCAAATTCACACCCGTGGAACGTGCAAATTCACACCCGTGGAACGTGCAAATTCACACCCGTGGAACGTGCGAATTCACACCCGTGGAACGTGCGAATTCACACCCGTGGAACGTGCAAATTCACACCCGTGGAACGTGCAAATTCACACCCGTGGAACGTGCAAATTCACACCCGTGGAACGTGCAAATTCACACCCATGGAACGTGCGAATTCACACCCATGGAACGTGCAAATTCACACCCATGGAACGTGCAAATTCACACCCGTGGAACGTGCAAATTCACACCCGTGGAACGTGCCAATTCACACCCATGGAACGTGCAAATTCACACCCGTGGAACGTGCGAATTCACACCCGTGGAACGTGCAAATTTACATCCGTGGAACGTGCGAATTCACACCCATGGAACGTGCAAATTCACACCCATGGAACGTGCAAATTCACACCCGTGGAACGTGCAAATTCACACCCGTGGAACGTGCAAATTCACACCCGTGGAACGTGCAAATTCACACCCATGGAACGTGCGAATTCACACCCATGGAACGTGCAAATTCACACCCGTGGAACGTGCAAATTCACACCCGTGGAACGTGCAAATTCACACCCATGGAACGTGCGAATTCACACCCATGGAACGTGCAAATTCACACCCGTGGAACGTGCGATTTCACACCCGCGGAACGTGCAAATTCACACCCGCGGAACGTGCAAATTCACACCCGTGGAACGTGCAAATTCACACCCGCGGAACGTGCAAATTCACACCCGTGGAACGTGCAAATTCACACCCATGGAACGTGCAAATTCACACCCGTGGAACGTGCGAATTCACACCCGTGGAACGTGCGAATTCACACCCGTGGAACGTGCGAATTCACACCCGTGGAACGTGCAAATTCACACCCGCGGAACGTGCAAATTCACACCCGTGGAACGTGCAAATTCACACCCGTGGAACGTGCGAATTCACACCCATGGAACGTGCAAATTCACACCCGTGGAACGTGCGAATTCACACCCGCGGAACGTGCAAATTCACACCCATGGAACGTGCAAATTCACACCCGTGGAACGTGCAAATTCACACCCGTGGAACGTGCAAATTCACACCCGTGGAACGTGCAAATTCACACCCATGGAACGTGCGAATTCACACCCATGGAACGTGCGAATTCACACCCATGGAACGTGCAAATTCACACCCGTGGAACGTGCGAATTCACACCCATGGAACGTGCAAATTCACACCCGTGGAACGTGCAAATTCACACCCGTGGAACGTGCAATTTCACACCCGTGGAACGTGCAAATTCACACCCATGGAACGTGCGAATTCACACCCATGGAACGTGCAAATTCACACCCGTGGAACGTGCGAATTCACACCCGCGGAACGTGCAAATTCACACCCGCGGAACGTGCAAATTCACACAAGTGGAACGTGCAATTTCACACCCGTGGAACGTGCAAATTCACACCCATGGAACGTGCAAATTCACACCCGTGGAACGTGCGAATTCACACCCATGGAACGTGCGAATTCACACCCGTGGAACGTGCGAATTCACACCCGTGGAACGTTCAAATTCACACCCGTGGAACGTGCAAATTCACACCCGTGGAACGTGCAAATTCACACCCGTGGAACGTGCAAATTAACACCCGTGGAACGTGCAAATTCACACCCATGGAACGTGCAAATTCACACCCGTGGAACGTGCAAATTCACACCCGTGGAACGTGCAAATTCACACCCGTGGAACGTGCAAATTAACACCCGTGGAACGTGCAAATTCACACCCGTGGAACGTGCAAATTCACACCCGTGGAACGTGCAAATTCACACCCATGGAACGTGCAAATTCACACCCGTGGAACGTGCAAATTCACACCCATGGAACGTGCAAATTCACACCCGTGGAACGTGCAAATTCACACCCGTGGAACGTGCAAATTCACACCCATGGAACGTGCAAATTCACACCCGTGGAACGTGCGAATTCACACCCGTGGAACGTGCAAATTCACACCCGTGGAACGTGCGAATTCACACCCATGGAACGTGCGAATTCACACCCGTGGAACGTGCGAATTCACACCCGCGGAACGTGCAAATTCACACCCGTGGAACGTGCGAATTCACACCCATGGAACGTGCGAATTCACACCCATGGAACGTGCGAATTCACACCCATGGAACGTGCGAATTCACACCCGCGGAACGTGCAAATTCACACCCGCGGAACGTGCAAATTCACACCCGTGGAACGTGCAAATTCACACCCGTGGAACGTGCAAATTCACACCCGTGGAACGTGCGAATTCACACCCATGGAACGTGCGAATTCACACCCGTGGAACGTGCGAATTCACACCCGTGGAACGTGCAAATTCACACCCGTGGAACGTGCAAATTCACACTCGTGGAACGTGCAAATTCACACCCGTGGAACGTGCAAATTCACACCCGTGGAACGTGCAAATTCACACCCGTGGAACGTGCGAATTCACACCCGCGGAACGTGCAAATTCACACCCGCGGAACGTGCAAACTCACACCCGTGGAACGTGCAAATTCACACCCGTGGAACGTGCAAATTCACACTCGTGGAACGTGCAAATTCACACTCGTGGAACGTGCAAATTCACACCCGTGGAACGTGCGAATTCACACCCGTGGAACGTTCAAATTCACACCCGTGGAACGTGCAAATTCACACCCATGGAACGTGCGATTTCACACCCGTGGAACGTGCGAATTCACACCCGTGGAACGTACAAATTCACACCCGTGGAACGTGCAAATTCACACCCATGGAACGTGCGAATTCACACCCATGGAACGTGCGAATTCACACCCATGGAACGTGCAAATTCACACCCGTGGAACGTGCAAATTCACACCCGCGGAGCGTGCAAATTCACACCCGTGGAACGTGCAAATTCACACCCGTGGAACGTGCAAATTCACACCCGTGGAACGTGCAAATTCACACTCGTGGAACGTGCAAATTCACACCCGTGGAACGTGCGAATTCACACCCATGGAACGTGCAAATTCACACTCGTGGAACGTGCAAATTCACACCCGTGGAACGTGCGAATTCACACCCGTGGAACGTGCAAATTCACACCCGTGGAACGTGCAAACTCACACTCGTGGAACGTGCAAATTCACACCCGTGGAACGTGCGAATTCACACCCATGGAACGTGCAAATTCACACCCGTGGAACGTGCAAATTCACACCCGTGGAACGTGCGAATTCACACCCGCGGAACGTGCAAATTCACACCCGCGGAACGTGCAAACTCACACTCGTGGAAAGTGCAAATTCACACCCGTGGAACGTGCAAATTCACACCCGTGGAACGTGCGAATTCACACCCATGGAACGTGCAAATTCACACCCGTGGAGCGTGCAAATTCACACCCATGGAACGTGCGAATTCACACCCATGGAACGTGCGAATTCACACCCATGGAACGTGCAAATTCACACCCGTGGAACGTGCAAATTCACACCCGTGGAACGTGCAAATTCACACCCGTGGAACGTGCAAATTCACACCCGTGGAACGTGCGAATTCACACCCGTGGAACGTGCGAATTCACACCCGTGGAACGTGCAAATTCACACCCGTGGAACGTGCAAATTCACACTCGTGGAACGTGCAAATTCACACCCGTGGAACGTGCGAATTCACACCCGTGGAACGTGCAAATTCACACCCGTGGAACGTGCAAATTCACACCCGTGGAACGTGCAAATTCACACCCGTGGAACGTGCAAATTCACACCCGTGGAACGTGCAAATTCACACCCGTGGAACGTGCAAATTCACACCCGTGGAACGTGCAAATTCACACCCGTGGAACGTGCAAATTCACACTCGTGGAACGTGCAAATTCACACCCGTGGAACGTGCGAATTCACACCCGCGGAACGTGCAAATTCACACCCGCGACACGTGCAAACTCACACTCGTGGAATGTGCAAATTCACACCCGCGGAACGTGCAAATTCACACTCGTGGAACGTGCAAATTCACACCCGTGGAACGTGCGAATTCACACATGCGGAACGTGCAAACTCACACCCGCGGAACGTGCAAACTCACACTCGTGGAACGTGCAAACTCACACCCGTGGAACGTGCAAATTCACACCCGTGGAACGTGCGAATCCACACCCATGGAACGTGCAAATTCACACCCGTGGAACGTGCGAATTCACACCCGCGGAACGTGCAAATTCACACCCGCGGAACGTGCAAATTCACACAAGTGGAACGTGCAAATTCACACCCGTGGAACGTGCAAATTCACACCCATGGAACGTGCAAATTCACACCCGTGGAACGTGCGAATTCACACCCATGGAACGTGCGAATTCACACCCGTGGAACGTGCAAATTCACACACGTGGAACGTGCAAATTCACACCCATGGAACGTGCGAATTCACACCCGCGGAACGTGCAAATTCACACCCGCGGAACGTGCAAATTCACACCCGCGGAACGTGCAAATTCACACCCGTGGAACGTGCAAATTCACACCCGTGGAACGTGCAAATTCACACCCGTGGAACGTGCAAATTCACACCCATGGAACGTGCGAATTCACACCCGTGGAACGTGCGAATTCACACCCGTGGAACGTTCAAATTCACACCCGTGGAACGTGCAAATTCACACCCGTGGAACGTGCAAATTCACACTCGTGGAACGTGCAAATTCACACTCGTGGAACGTGCAAATTAACACCCGTGGAACGTGCAAATTCACACCCGTGGAACGTGCGAATTCACACCCGCGGAACGTGCAAATTCACACCCGCGGAACGTGCAAACTCACACTCGTGGAACGTGCAAATTCACACCCGTGGAACGTGCAAATTCACACCCGTGGAACGTGCGAATTCACACCCATGGAACGTGCAAATTCACACCCGTGGAGCGTGCAAATTCACACCCATGGAACGTGCTAATTCACACCCATGGAACGTGCGAATTCACACCCTTGGAACGTGCAAATTCACACCCGTGGAACGTGCAAATTCACACCCGTGGAACGTGCAAATTCACACCCGTGGAACGTGCAAATTCACACCCGTGGAACGTGCGAATTCACACCCGTGGAACGTGCGAATTCACACCCGTGGAACGTGCAAATTCACACCCGTGGAACGTGCAAATTCACACTCGTGGAACGTGCAAATTCACACCCGTGGAACGTGCGAATTCACACCCATGGAACGTGCAAATTCACACCCGTGGAACGTGCAAATTCACACCCGTGGAACGTGCAAATTCACACTCGTGGAACGTGCAAATTCACACCCGTGGAACGTGCGAATTCACACCCGCGGAACGTGCAAATTCACACCCGCGACACGTGCAAACTCACACTCGTGGAATGTGCAAATTCACACCCGCGGAACGTGCAAATTCACACTCGTGGAACGTGCAAATTCACACCCGTGGAACGTGCGAATTCACACATGCGGAACGTGCAAACTCACACCCGCGGAACGTGCAAACTCACACTCGTGGAACGTGCAAATTCACACTCGTGGAACGTGCAAATTCACACCCGTGGAACGTGCAAATTCACACCCGTGGAACGTGCAAATTCACACCCGTGGAACGTGCAAACTCACACTCGTGGAACGTGCAAATTCACACCCGTGGAACGTGCGAATTCACACCCATGGAACGTGCAAATTCACACCCGTGGAACGTGCAAATTCACACCCGTGGAACGTGCAAATTCACACTCGTGGAACGTGCAAATTCACACCCGTGGAACGTGCGAATTCACACCCGCGGAACGTGCAAATTCACACCCGCGACACGTGCAAACTCACACTCGTGGAATGTGCAAATTCACACCCGCGGAACGTGCAAATTCACACTTGTGGAACGTGCAAATTCACACCCGTGGAACGTGCGAATTCACACATGCGGAACGTGCAAACTCACACCCGCGGAACGTGCAAACTCACACTCGTGGAACGTGCAAATTCACACTCGTGGAACGTGCAAATTCACACCCGTGGAACGTGCGAATTCACACCCGTGGAACGTGCAAATTCACACCCGTGGAACGTGCAAACTCACACTCGTGGAACGTGCAAATTCACACCCGTGGAACGTGCGAATTCACACCCATGGAACGTGCTAATTCACACCCATGGAACGTGCAAATTCACACCCTCGGAACGTGCAAATTCACACCCGTGGAACGTGCGAAGTCACACCCGCGGAACGTGCAAATTCACACTCGTGGAACGTGCGAATTCACACCCATGGAACGTGCGAATTCACACCCATGGAACGTGCAAATTCACACTCGTGGAACGTGCAAATTCACACCCGTGGAACGTGCGAATTCACACCCATGGAACGTGCGAATTCACACCCATGGAACGTGCAAATTCACACTCGTGGAACGTGCAAATTCACACCCGTGGAACGTGCGAATTCACACCCGCCGAACGTGCAAATTCACATCCGCGGAACGTGCGAATTCAGACCCGTGGAACGTGCAAATTCACACCCGCCGAACGTGCAAATTCACATCCGCGGAACGTGCGAATTCAGACCCGTGGAACGTGCTAATTCACACCCATGGAACGTGCAAATTCACACCCTCGGAACGTGCAAATTCACACCCGTGGAACGTGCGAATTCACACCCATGGAACGTGCAAATTCACACCCATGGAACGTGCGAATTCACACCCATGGAACGTGCAAATTCACACCCGTGGAACGTGCGAATTCACACCCATGGAACGTGCGAATTCACACTCGTGGAACGTGCAAATTCACACCCGTGGAACGTGCGAATTCAGACCCGTGGAACGTGCAAATTCACACCCGCCGAACGTGCAAATTCACATCCGCGGAACGTGCGAATTCAGACCCGTGGAACGTGCTAATTCACACCCATGGAACGTGCAAATTCACACCCTCGGAACGTGCAAATTCACACCCGTGGAACGTGCGAATTCACACCCATGGAACGTGCAAATTCACACCCATGGAACGTGCGAATTCACACCCATGGAACGTGCAAATTCACACCCGTGGAACGTGCGAATTCACACCCATGGAACGTGCAAATTCACACCCGCGGAACGTGCAAACTCACACTCGTGGAACGTGCAAATTCACACTCGTGGAACGTGCGAATTCACACCCGCGGAACGTGCAAATTCACACCCGCGGAACGTGCAAACTCACACTCGTGGAACGTGCAAATTCACACCCGTGGAACGTGCAAATTCACACCCGTGGAACGTGCGAATTCACACCCATGGAACGTGCAAATTCACACCCGTGGAACGTGCGAATTCACACCCGCGGAACGTGCAAATTCACACCCGTGGAACGTGCGAATTCACACCCATGGAACGTGCAAATTCACACCCATGGAACGTGCAAATTCACACCCGCCGAACGTGCAAATTCACATCCGCGGAACGTGCGAATTCAGACCCGTGGAACGTGCAAATTCACACCCGTGGAACGTGCAAATTCACACCCTCGGAACGTGCAAATTCACACCCGTGGAACGTGCGAATTCACACCCATGGAACGTGCAAATTCACACCCATGGAACGTGCAAATTCACACTCGTGGAACGTGCAAATTCACACCCGCCGAACGTGCAAATTCACATCCGCGGAACGTGCGAATTCAGACCCGTGGAACGTGCTAATTCACACCCATGGAACGTGCAAATTCACACCCTCGGAACGTGCAAATTCACACCCGTGGAACGTGCGAAGTCACACCCGCGGAACGTGCAAATTCACACTCGTGGAACGTGCGAATTCACACCCATGGAACGTGCGAATTCACACCCATGGAACGTGCAAATTCACACTCGTGGAACGTGCAAATTCACACCCGTGGAACGTGCGAATTCACACCCATGGAACGTGCGAATTCACACCCATGGAACGTGCAAATTCACACTCGTGGAACGTGCAAATTCACACCCGTGGAACGTGCGAATTCACACCCGTGGAACGTGCGAATTCACACCCATGGAACGTGCGAATTCACACCCATGGAACGTGCAAATTCACACTCGTGGAACGTGCAAATTCACACCCGCCGAACGTGCAAATTCACATCCGCGGAACGTGCGAATTCAGACCCGTGGAACGTGCTAATTCACACCCATGGAACGTGCAAATTCACACCCTCGGAACGTGCAAATTCACACCCGTGGAACGTGCGAATTCACACCCATGGAACGTGCAAATTCACACCCATGGAACGTGCGAATTCACACCCATGGAACGTGCAAATTCACACTCGTGGAACGTGCAAATTCACACCCGTGGACGTGCAAATTCACACCCATGGAACGTGCAAATTCACACCCGTGGAACGTTCAAATTCGCACCCGTGGAACGTGCAAATTCACACCCATGGAACGTGCAAATTCACACCCGTGGAACGTGCAAATTCACACAAGTGGAACGAGCAAATTCACACCCGCGGAACGTGGAAATTCACACTCGTGGATCGTGCAAATTCACACCCGTGGAACGTGCAAATTCACACCCGTGGAACGTGCGAATTCACACCCGTGGAACGTGCAAATTCACACCCATGGAACGTGCAAATTCACACCCGTGGAACGTGCAAATTCACACCCGTGGAACGTGCAAATTCACACCCATGGAACGTGCAAATTCACACCCGTAGAACGTGCAAATTCACACAAGTGGAACGTGCAAATTCACACCCGTGGAACGTGCAAATTCACACCCGTGGAACGTGCGAATTCACACCCATGGAACGTGCAAATTCACACCCATGGAACGTGCAAATTCACACCCATGGAACGTGCAAATTCACACCCGTGGAACGTGTGAATTCACACCCGTGGAACGTGCGAATTCACACCCGTGGAACGTGCGAATTCACACCCGTGGAACGTGCAAATTCACACCCGTGGAACGTGCGAATTCACACCCACGGAACGTGCAAATTCACACCCGCGGAACGTGCAAATTCACACTCGTGGAACGTGCAAATTCACACCCGTGGAACGTGCAAATTCACACCCGTGGAACGTGCGAATTCACACCCATGGAACGTGCAAATTCACACCCATGGAACGTGAAAATTCAAACCCGTGGAACGTGCAAATTCACACTCGTGGAACGTGCGAATTCACACCCATGGAACGTGCGAATTCACACCCGTGGAACGTGCAAAATCACACCCGTGGAACGTGCGAATTCACACCCATGGAACGTGCAAATTCACACCCGTGGAACGTGCAAATTCACACTCGTGGAACGTGCAGATTCACACCCGTGGAACGTGCAAATTCACACCCGTGGAACGTGCGAATTCACACCCATGGAACGTGCAAATTCACACCCGTGGAACGTGCGAATTCACACCCGCGGAACGTGCAAATTCACACCCGCGGAACGTGGAAATTCACACTCGTGGAACGTGCAAATTCACACCCGTGGAACGTGCAAATTCACACCCGTGGAACGTGCGAATTCACACCCGCGGAACGTGCAAATTCACACCCGCGGAACGTGCAAACTCACACTCGTGGAACGTGCAAATTCACACCCGTGGAACGTGCGAATTCACACCCATGGAACGTGCAAATTCACACCCGTGGAACGTGCAAATTCACACCCATGGAACGTGCGAATTCACACCCATGGAACGTGCGAATTCACACCCATGGAACGTGCAAATTCACACCCGTGGAACGTTCAAATTCACACCCGTGGAACGTGCAAATTCACACCCGTGGAACGTGGAAATTCACACCCGTGGAACGTGCGATTTCACACCCATGGAACGTGCAAATTCACACCCGTGGAACGTGCGAATTCACACCCGCGGAACGTGCAAATTCACACCCATGGAACGTGCAAATTCACACCCGTGGAACGTGCAAATTCACACCCATGGAACGTGCGAATTCACACCCATGGAACGTGCGAATTCACACCCATGGAACGTGCGAATTCACACCCATGGAACGTGCGAATTCACACCCATGGAACGTGCAAATTCACACTCGTGGAACGTGCAAATTCACACCCGTGGAACGTGCAAATTCACACCCGTGGAACGTGCGAATTCACACCCGTGGAACGTGCGAATTCACACCCATGGAACGTGCGAATTCACACCCATGGAACGTGCAAATTCACACTCGTGGAACGTGCAAATTCACACCCGCCGAACGTGCAAATTCACATCCGCGGAACGTGCGAATTCAGACCCGTGGAACGTGCTAATTCACACCCATGGAACGTGCAAATTCACACCCTCGGAACGTGCAAATTCACACCCGTGGAACTTGCGAATTCACACCCATGGAACGTGCAAATTCACACCCATGGAACGTGCGAATTCACACCCATGGAACGTGCAAATTCACACTCGTGGAACGTGCAAATTCACACCCGTGGACGTGCAAATTCACACCCATGGAACGTGCAAATTCACACCCGTGGAACGTTCAAATTCGCACCCGTGGAACGTGCAAATTCACACCCATGGAACGTGCAAATTCACACCCGTGGAACGTGCAAATTCACACAAGTGGAACGTGCAAATTCACACAAGTGGAACGTGCAAATTCACACCCGCGGAACGTGCAAATTCACACCCGTGGAACGTGCGAATTCACACCCATGGAACGTGCGAATTCACACCCGTGGAACGTGCGAATTCACACCCGTGGAACGTGCAAATTCACACCCGTGGAACGTGCGAATTCACACCCGTGGAACGTGCAAATTCACACCCGTGGAACGTGCAAATTCACACCCGTGGAACGTGCAAATTCACACCCGTGGAACGTGCGAATTCACACCCATGGAACGTGCAAATTCACACCCATGGAACGTGCAAATTCACATCCATGGAACGTGCAAATTCACACCCGTGGAACGTGCAAATTCACACCCGTGGAACGTGCGAATTCACACCCGTGGAACGTGCAATTTCACACCCGTGGAACGTGCGAATTCACACCCATGGAACGTGCAAATTCACACCCATGGAACGTGCAAATTCACATCCATGGAACGTGCAAATTCACACCCGTGGAACGTGCAAATTCACACCCGTGGAACGTGCAAATTCACACCCGTGGAACGTGCGAATTCACACCCGTGGAACGTGCAAATTCACACCCGTGGAACGTGCAAATTCACACCTGTGGAACATGCAAATTCACACCCTTGGAGCGTGCAAATTCACACAAGTGGAACGTGCGAATTCACACCCATGGAACGTGCGAATTCACACCCGTGGAACGTGCGAATTCACACCCATGGAACGTGCGAATTCACACCCGTGGAACGTGCAAATTCCCACCCGTGGAACGTGCAAATTCACACAAGTGGAACGTGCGAATTCACACCCATGGAACGTGCAAATTCACACCCGTGGAACGTGCGAATTCACACCCATGGAACGTGCGAATTCACACCCGTGGAACGTGCGAATTCACACCCGTTTAACGTGCAAATTCACACCCGTGGAACGTGCGAATTCACACCCATGGAACGTGCAAATTCACACCCGCGGAACGTGCAAATTCACACTCGTGGAACGTGCAAATTCACACCCGTGAAACGTGCAATTTCACACCCGTGGAACGTGCGAATTCACACCCATGGAACGTGCAAATTCACACCCATGGAACGTGCAAATTCACATCCATGGAACGTGCAAATTCACACCCGTGGAACGTGCAAATTCACACCCGTGGAACGTGCAAATTCACACCCGTGGAACGTGCGAATTCACACCCGTGGAACGTGCAAATTCACACCCGTGGAACGTGCAAATTCACACCTGTGGAACATGCAAATTCACACCCTTGGAGCGTGCGAATTCACACCCGTGGAACGTGCGAATTCACACCCATGGAACGTGCAAATTCACACCCGCGGAACGTGCAAATTCACACCCGCGGAACGTGCGAATTCACACCCGTGGAAGGTGCTAATTCACACCCATGGAACGTGCAAATTCACACCCATGGAACGTGCAAATTCACACCCGTGGAACGTGCGAATTCACACCCGTGGAACGTGCGAATTCACACCCATGGAACGTGCAAATTCACACCCGTGGAACGTGCAAATTCACACCCATGGAACGTGCAAATTCACACCCGTGGAACGTGCAAATTCACACCCGTGGAACGTGCAAATTCACACCCATGGAACGTGCAAATTCACACCCGTGGAACGTGCAAATTCACACAAGTGGAACGTGCAAATTCACACAAGTGGAACGTGCAAATTCACACCCGTGGAACGTGCAAATTCACACCCATGGAACGTGCGAATTCACACCCATGGAACGTGCAAATTCACACCCATGGAACGTGCAAATTCACACCCATGGAACGTGCAAATTCACACCCGTGGAACGTGTGAATTCACACCCATGGAACGTGCGAATTCACACCCGTGGAACGTGCGAATTCACACCCGTGGAACGTGCAAATTCACACCCGTGGAACGTGCGAATTCACACCCACGGAACGTGCAAATTCACACCCGCGGAACGTGCAAATTCACACTCGTGGAACGTGCAAATTCACACCCGTGGAACGTGCAAATTCACACCCGTGGAACGTGCGAATTCACACCCATGGAACGTGCAAATTCACACCCATGGAACGTGAAAATTCACACCCGTGGAACGTGCAAATTCACACTCGTGGAACGTGCGAATTCACACCCATGGAACGTGCGAATTCACACCCGTGGAACGTGCAAAATCACACCCGTGGAACGTGCGAATTCACACCCATGGAACGTGCAAATTCACACCCGTGGAACGTGCAAATTCACACTCGTGGAACGTGCAGATTCACACCCGTGGAACGTGCAAATTCACACCCGTGGAACGTGCGAATTCACACCCATGGAACGTGCAAATTCACACCCGTGGAACGTGCAAATTCACACTCGTGGAACGTGCGAATTCACACCCATGGAACGTGCGAATTCACACCCGTGGAACGTGCGAATTCACACCCGTGGAACGTGCAAATTCACACCCGTGGAACGTGCGAATTCACACCCGCGGAACGTGCAAATTCACACCCATGGAACGTGCAAATTCACACTCGTGGAACGTGCAAATTCACACCCGTGGAACGTGCAAATTCACACCCGTGGAACGTGCAAATTCACACCCATGGAACGTGCAAATTCACAACCGTGGAACGTGCAAATTCACACCCATGGAACGTGCAAATTCACACCCGTGGAACGTGCTAATTCACACCCATGGAACGTGCAAATTCACACCCATGGAACGTGCAAATTCACACCCATGGAACGTGCAAATTCACACCCGTGGAACGTGCGAATTCACACCCGTGGAACGTGCAAATTCACACCCGTGGAACGTGCAAATTCACACCCATGGAACGTGCGAATTCACACCCATGGAACGTGCGAATTCACACCCGTGGAACGTGCAAATTCACACCCGTAGAACGTGCGAATTCACACCCGTGGAACGTGCAAATTCACACCCGTGGAACGTGCAAATTCACACCCGTGGAACGTGCAAATTCACAAACGTAGAACGTGCAAATTCACAAACGTGGAACGTGCAAATTCACACCCGTGGAACGTGCGAATTCACACCCGTGGAACGTGCGAATTCACACGCATGGAACGTGAGAATTCACACCCGTGGAACGTGCGAATTCACACCCATGGCACTTGAAAATTCACACCCGCGTAACGTGCGAATTCACACCCGTGGAATGTGCAAATTCACACCCGTGGAACGTGCAAATTCACACCCGTGGAACGTGCAAATTCACAAACGTGGAACGTGCAAATTCACAAACGTGGAACGTGCGAATTCACACCCGTGGAACGTGCGAATTCACACGCATGGAACGTGAGAATTCACACTCGCGGAACGTGCAAATTCACACCCGCGGAACGTGCGAATTCACACCCGTGGAACGTGCGAATTCACACCCATGGCACTTGAAAATTCACACCCGCGTAACGTGCGAATTCACACCCGTGGAACGTGCGAATTTACACCCATGGAACGTGCAAATTCACACCCGTGGAACGTGCAAATTCATACCCATGGAACGCACAAATTCACACCGAAATATTCAAAGCGAAATATTTTTATTTCATATACTAAACGGAGAATCACCGAATTGCAATTTGAATGAACTCTTTTGTGTACACAGTTCAAGTGTCAATGCGTTGGCATATAATCACAAAACAAATTTCAAGAGATACCTTTGCGAGATTCTCCAAATCCTCACTTTGAGTATAATAAAATTTTGAATGAAAAAATATTAGTAGAAAGCGATTTTATTGATTATTTGATTGAAAATATTATTGATCGATGATTCTGAATGATAAACTTGTAATATCGCATGTTGGGTCATATTGACCCAAAGGATATTAAATGTGTGTAAATCGTGTTTTGAAATGTGGAGGGGGAAGGAAAAATTTAAATTTTATTGTTTTCTTTTAAAAGCATAGTTTTTGTGCCTGTGATGGATAAATTAAAGTTTCACGATCATATCTTATAATTAAAGGGAAAAATTTTGCGTTTGAAAATCAAAATTGGGTCAAATTGACCTAAGGAGTGCAGAAGGGTTAATCGCGTTATATCGAAAACGCGTTGTATAAGTACCGCGTTATACGAGGGAGACCTGTAATTAACGACTTAGGTCCATTATTATAAGTTGCCGTTAACTAAAGGGAGGATTTTAAAGGGCAGATAAATTGGTTTTCATTATTAAAAGTGGACAATATGATAGAAGTGAGCGTTAAGCTGAAGGGAGGGTCATCCTGCCGGTAGCTTTTAAATTTAAGTTTATGTTTGAACTTGCCATATTATATATTATTTTCGATATGGCAACTTCAAATATAAACAAAATAAGCATATACAACAACAAAAACGTGTTATCGACATTGCTCCGGCACTGCCATATTTTTGAAAAAGTTTAATTAACAGTTCTTTACAGTAAACTTTAGAGTTCTCTTTAGCTAAAGGTACCTTTAACTAAACCCCAGTTTAACGGCAAGTTGTAATAATGGCCCTTAATACATACATATATCAGATTATTAACTACTCTTTTCGTGTTCATTTCATTAGCGGACATCTCAGTCCGCTTAGGTGTCCGTTTAAGATAGAGTAGCTGGTGTTTGTCTAGAGATATTTTTCTTTATACAAAGAAACTTTTCAATAAAACATCAATTTATAATAAAAATATGAATCTCATACTCGAATTCCATACCACTATCAATAAAATTTTTTAAGGACATGTTTTCTGTTTTGTCCTCACAGAGATTACTTTTTGAATTGTGCAATTTTAAATAAATTTATTTAATTGAATTGCTTACTATGCTATTAGAATTACTCTGCTTCATGTGTGGGTCCCAACATTAATACGTATGTACATAAGAATTATCTTTAAAATGAGTATTAACCCTTCATTGCATGATTTTTTATTTTTTCGTGAAATAAATTACACTGAGGCTCTATATTAAGGAAAAAGTATTAAAAAATGTTTAGTTCAAGTAATTAGCAGAAAATTAGTAAAAACTCATATGAAGGAAATTTCCATCAACATGCAAATCTACACATGTTTAGCTCAGAACAAAGAAGACACAAAATAAAATAAAGCTTTTTATATTATTTTTATTCCACATGATAATTGAAAAAACAATTATTGTTCTTATTGAGGCATAAATTTACTCCACATTTGCTACAAAATTTTGTCGAATAGCCTTTGCAATTTGGATATTTACATCTAAGTGATCCTCATACTTTTGGGCAATGTTCAAAGCCATCTTTTCTAATATCTTTTGGGGGCGCAGGAGTTGTAGAACCTCATTTTCTCTTTGAACACAGTTCTTGCTAAATTGGACTGCTTGGACGCCCGCGCTTGGAATTCGTCCCTTTATTGCATAAAACACAGGCCAACTCATTTCTAAATTGACTCAAAATTAGTATATCCTTTTGAGGCAAATTTTTTTCCCCAGCATTTTTTTTATAAATTATCCAAGAATTTATAACTGCAAGATCAAATAAATGAAAAAAAATTCGCAAGTACCACTTTTTTGTCCTTAATGTAATGTGGTTTGTTCCCAGAAAGCTGTCCATAAGAACTACGCCTCCCATGTGTTTATTGTATTCTTGGACAACAAATGGACAGGTTATGCTAATTTTTTCTTTTTTTGGTTTTATCAAATCTAGTAGCTTGAGACAAAGGCAATGCTCCTGCATAAGTGGATAAGAAAGTTACTAACTTATTATCCTTCCAAGCAACGCAACGTATATCTATACCGTTGTAGGTAGAGACTCTCTCTTCATAACTTCCCCTTGGCACAGACTTTTTCCTAAAATCTTTCTTAGTTGGCTATTTATTATTTGGTATCCTATTTTGTTGTACTGTTCCAACAGTATAAATACCTTTCGTAGCTAAGTAATATACTATAGAAATTGTCAAAATATATGATATGGTTTCGCATTCTTGGAACTTCCCGAACCAACCGAACTACAACATTTCCTGTAGCTCCAAGGTCAATTTAATCTGTTGGCTTTTTTATATTTTCTTGTCCAGAATAAACTTCAAACTTATGAGCATATCCCCTCAGGTTGCAAAGCACATACAACTTAAAACCCAATTTGTGCGGTTTATTCGGAAGATATTGTTTTAAAAAGTGACCTACCTTCGTGGAGCACATCTGCTCATCAACAGAAAGCCTTGGATCCATTGGAACTGTGGAAATCTTTCATTGAGATGTTTGATTATAGGACGAATTTTATAAAGTCTGTCATGTTCGGGATGGCCTACAGGTTTATGATTTTCGTTGTTGTTAAAATGTAGTGACAATTTGATATTTTAAAACTTGTTTAGCGGCATCGCTGACGAAATTGGTTCATATCCATACCCTGGTGACCAATATGGTCTTGTGTTGGGAAATTTCTGCACCGACATATACAAAATAATTCCGAAGGACTTATTTATATCTTCTTCAGTATAAGTTGTGCACGAATTAGAATTGCTTTGAAACATGTATAAGTTTGTGTCCTCTACTTTTAAATTCATTAAATCCTTTGTAAAGAAGTGTGCAAAGCACTGATAAGGCGTCTCCAGTTGTGAAACTTGGTCTAAGTCAGAGGAGTTGTCCAAGAAAGAAGTAATATTTTCATCATATACCATATTCGTTTTTTCCACATCAATTGTCTTTTGTCAAACGAAAAGGTTGAATAATTTCTAACTTCAGCTGTTCGAGAGGATTCCTGATCATCTATATCATCGTCTTCTTCGACTTCGTCCTCTACATTATCCTGGATGTTTTCCTCTTGTAACACTTTTGCAATTTCAACAGCGTCTTGGTCCTCTTCATCAAAATTTTCAACATCAAGACCATATTCTGATAGCAAACCGTCTTCAACCTGAGCCAAAAACGTTTCAATATTTTCTTCATTTAAATATTTCTAAAAAAAAAAACAGTATTTTGTAGTTTATAACAAATAAGTTTTTTCAATACATTATAAATGCAGCTAGTGCATAATGACGTAAATTTCCATCATATAGTTTTTTGAAATAATAATAGGTATTTAAAAAAAAATGTTACTAAAACATTTAGAACTAACCTTTTTTCCACTCATTTTCGATTTTTATTTTAAAAAATTTCGTCCGACCTTCTTTAAAAAACACCAAAAGTACTTAAGATTTTGCACACTTTACCAAATAGCAGTGGAATAAAACAAAACCAACGTATTTGTGGGGAATTCCCTTTTTTTTACTTAACAATACAATTTAGTGTGTGAACTACTAATGTGAGATGTTGCCAACATCAAGCAATTTTTACCACACTGTTTCTATTCTTTTTTTTTTTTTTCTTGAAAAACGTTATGATGGAAATTTTCATCACGATGCAATGAAGGGTTAAAAACTACGCATCTCTTATTGGAAAGCATTTTCCCCTTCACTTATACATTTTCACATCATGTAATGTTTATTATTATTTTAATAATAAAAAGACTTTTTTGTCTAATGTACTAAAAACTAAAGCAGAAATGTACATGCTCCATGCTCCATTAATCTTTACTTTATAGGAACAGTAGCTGACGAGTACTGTAGAGGCTATAACCCTCATGAACAGTTTAATTTGCTTGTATACCATAAATATTGTCTTCAGGTTTATTATGATCATTAATAGCGATATTAACGTTTATAAAATGCCGCTAAATATTTGCAGCAAAGGCAAAATTTAATGGCTGAGCATTAAAATGGAACCTTTACAATGACTCCATTCCGTCTGCACCACAGCATATTGTCATTCAATTTTCTGCGTTCCATACTTCCTTTGTATTTATGCCGACAGTTTATGAAGTACAAAATTTCTGTACATTACATGACAAACTCTATAAAAATATCTGAATTAAAAAACTAATGACTGCTAATATTGTCATGGTTTATTAAAAGAAAACGAAGCATATTTACTACCTACTGACTTTAACTTCCTTTGTTTAATCCATAATGTAGTTTCAATACGTTGCTTACTAATGAATAGTGGAAAGTATAATTACTCTGTTCAATTACTCTGGCACACATCAAGTTGAAAAACGACACAACACTGTTAATGTATCAGCCGAAGCTTAAACAACTTTTGTGAACCCTTTATTTATTATATATTTTATTTTAATTTATTAAAAGTAAATTAATTTACATTCAATAATAAATTAAGGAACTAGCGGCCAAGGCCTTCGTCCTCAATTTTACCCTTTTAAAAACGTTAAAAATATGAGTTCGTAGATTGCAAATAAAATAAAAATAAATTTGTGTTTAATTTGAAATCAATTCTTTATTATTCGCACAATTCCGTGTGCCACCTTTATCGATTTGACTTAACCAACAACAATTTACTTTAATTGTTATTATTCTTCACACACTCGTTCGTTAGAACTTCAAACCACGATCGCGTACGCAATAACAATTCTTCGTTATTCTCTCTCTGCTTGCAACCTTTTTGTAAGCACTATACGGAGATTTTCAAACCACAATTATTCTTCACATGCAACGCAACGTGTCGTCTTCTTACCGAATCTCACGTGTCGTCTTCACACACGACTGACTGAATTCTAACTGAATCTCACGTGTCGTCTTCACACACGACTGACTGAATTCTAACTGAATCTCACGTGTCGTCTTCACACACGACTGACTGAATTCTAACTGAATCTCACGTGTCATCTTCACACACGACTGACGGAATTCTAACTGAATCTCACGTGTCGTCTTCACACACGACTGACGGAATTCTAACTGAATCACCGTTGCCTGCTCTGTCTTGCCTTTTATATCACAAGGGTCAGCAGTCTGATGAACGCACTTGAAGGAGAATGTCTTCGAGAAATATCTTAAAATGTAAACAAGCTGTTCTCATCATTGTTGTTTGTGTATCTTGTTTACTGTTTATCCGCTCTCTTTTTTTATACTGCATTTTGTTGTTGGTTGTCTACTTCTCTGTCCGCTTCACTTTGTTGTTGCCTACTTACTTATTCGTTGATCACGTGAACAAGTCCATTATTTTGTTTTTGGAGCTTTTGGTTATCACTTTATACATGATCAAGTCCATTGTGTTGTTTGTTTTATTATTTTAATAGCACCATTTCCATTTCCGTAACAATATCCCAGATCTCAATAGAAATTTCGAATACATTTCAACTAAAGGAGGTTTTCAAGTCCAGGTATTACAGCGTAAGGTGTGAAAGACTTACTCTGTTTTTAAAGAATGATCAGCATTTATATTTCTTAGTTTCTCCTCCACGAGATAATAAAGATGTTCACAGAGTGGTGGCCTTTCACCACTCATATGGAGCGGTGTAGAAGATGGACTCTTGACAAACTATGTACTTGGAGACGGACATCGACCGCCAAGGCTATGCAGATGATATAGATTTGGTGGTTAGAGAAACATTTGAAGATACCCTCTGTGCCATCATTCAAAGCGTTTGAGAGATTGTAAATCGTTGGGGCAAGATAGTGGACCTGAGAATAAAACCGGGCAAGACCACTGGGCAGTATCATTCACAAGAAGAAGAAAAATTACTAAACAGAAGAATATTCAACTCCTGGGTGAAATAATGTCACAGAAAATGTCTATGAAATATCAAGGAATAACACTAAATAATGAATTGACATAAAGAACTCATTTAAAGAGCACCTTAGTCCGATATGACATAATGACATACAAAAGACATGCAGAAAAATCTTATGAATGCAATCCAAGAATTTTACCCTGGATGTACGCCATAATGGTCGGACCAATCGTCTTAATCTATAGAATAAATTTGAAAATAGATAGAATAGAATCATATGGCATTGAACAAGATACAGAGGCTAAAATGTTGTGTTGGCATAATAAGGGCAATGAAAACCTGTCCAACATCGGCCTTGAATGCTCTTTTATATTTAAATCCGATGCACATGGCAGGGAAGACCAAAGTTGTGTAAACTGTGGTTAGGTTGATAGGAGGCCATTATAATATGGAATTCATTTGGAAATTTTGTGATCTAAGAAATCGATTATCTGTCAGGTAACTCCTTCACCGCTGGACAAAACCAAAAGACTCTGGGAAATGTTTCTCAACAAGAAAAAAAATGAGAATAATGGTATAATATGGAATGGAATAATTTGTAAGCTCCATTCTCTTTGAAAAGAAGGATTATGTTGCATCAAGAACTGATCCTTGGACAGAAGTTTTCGTTCATAGAATAAAATATTTCGAGCCGGTGGGAAAATTTGCACCTATTTTCCAAACGGAAAACTATGATATCGAAAGACCTGCTCAGTTCGGTAGGAGGCACACAAGGCAGGGCATAACAATACTATTTCATGGTCAGATCGCCATTCAAGCTATCGACTCTTATGAGATTAAATAATGATATTCTCTTGGGACTTAGGGAATGTGGAAAATGTTGGCAATGAGCAAGTATATGAGATTGGGAGCAGGGGAGCATCCACGCCTTTGAGGGAATCAAAGAACTTCTGTGGAGAAGATGATAAAGACAGGGAAAGACCCTCTCAAACCCAACCATTTCCAAAGTTAGGGTCTTTGTGGCAGCCTCGAGTTTTCAAAATCTCGCGACTAAATAGTGAGACTCCTTAAGACCAAGTGGCGAGTTAAAACCTTAAAAAAGGAAAATACATGCGTTAGCAATTTGTACTTTAAAACATCCACTCGTGAGAGATATGCGAATGATTGTTCCATAAAACTCCTTCCAACTACTTGCTTTAAAAAGTGATTGATAGCCTGAACAAAACGTTATTGTCTACGTTCTCAATTGCATACAAAACTAACAAACATCTACAAGGCGTTCCTCATTTGTGAATGAAAGTTCTGCTCTGATGTCTTGTGGTTTTACCTCCTTTCATAGGACTACGTTTTGTATCCAGTCTTTCTCAAATTATTTTTTGTGCAATATTTAGCTTCTGTTTAATCAAAATTAAGTATACGTGTTGGCCGACTGTTTTCTTGATTTTATCATCACTTTGGATTCTTTTTCTAATTTAGTTTAAATGTTTTTAATTTTCCTTTAAATATTCCTGACGAAAATTCCTTAAGTATTAGGCAAATCAATAAAAAATTATTCATTTCTTTTAGTTTTAAGTTCGAAATTCTATCAATACAACCACTCAATGCTATTGTTTTAAAATTATTTTTGTTTTCACATTAAAAAAAGCCCCTGAAGAAAAACTTTGATAAGCTTTCATTGCTTAACTAGCATGACCAATTCCAATCTCAATGCTGCGATGATAAGTTTTGAAAAAATTAAGTATCTCTTTGCTCTATCAATGCCTAAGGAGGGAAAACACAAACAAGGGTTTTATTTAAAAAAATATTTGTGATTAATTTTTTGTTTTCTTAACTTTTCGTTTTCAATTTTCACACTTTCTCACTGGAATGTAAAAAAGTGTCACACATTTTGTACCCACTTCAAGTATCTCTTTGGCATACTCGATTTGATTAAAAAAAATTTTTTAAACAAAATTACAACAAACTGGTAAAAAAAAAACTTTTAATTAATTCTGGGATTTGATGAGTATAATAGAATGTGTTAATTTGATAAAGCGTTTTCAGATTTCGATCAAATGCTATGAACGGGTTTTCGAAATGAAATTTTGCCAAATTCTTAAATTACTGGTCGTTTCATTGCTAAACTTCAACCCAATAGTTTTCTAAAATAGAAATTTTTGTCAAACCTTTCCAATTTTTTACTCAAGATTCATTAGGCCTTAAAAAGGCATTTATGCCCGTTCAATGTCCACAGTTAATTAATATCTCGATTGTGTTCGCATTTGTAGCATTTGTCTCCCTCACCAGGAGGAAATGGTTGCAAAGTATTAAAGATCACATATGACGCAAGCCTTTTAGTCGGTACGCGTAGTAGTCAAAAAACTCCCAAGAACATGTTACGTACAAATGTGGATGATTAGGAAAACATAGAATGGAAGTGAAATTCTTTGTTGGCTAGATGGTAACTGAATACATTTAGTAGATCTGATATTACTGTACGAGAATTAGATTGCGATTAACAATTCGGCTAAAGAAGTCGACCTGACACTAGGGATAGCATTGCTGTAAATAACACAGTAATTGCGGGTGACAAATGGAAGAATAAATAGAAGGCAAACCATTCACCGGGCAATTACACTATGCGACAAAAGATATGAAATACAGCCAGTTAATGACATAGTCTAGGTTGTGAGTTTTGTTGAGTAAAATTCAAAACTATTTTTTTTTAATTTCTCGAACCCTCCAAACTTGTTTTATTTGACAAAAACTGGCTTTTAGATCTTTTCACACAAAAATTACTGATTACCCAAATATGTTTTAATCTGTTTTCAAAATCCAAAGATTTTTTTTTTTTGAAAAGGGGAGGGATGGGCCTTTTAAACGGTATACATAAACATATGGCTCAAACATATTATGAGTTTTGATCGGGTAGACTTATTTATTTTTTCAAGTTTAGTCAAACTTAATTGCAAAATTAGAATAAAAAAAATAAGTGATGATATTCTTAAAACGCATTCTTTTGAGCAGAGATTGAGACGTTTGATAAAATCAGAGAAAAATTACCGTAGCTATTAATTAAATAGTATAATATTCGTGTTATATTTTTTAAATATGTCGTGGACATTAATTGTCTACTGAAGAATTTGCCATTTTCACATTTGAGCGACTACTAAAAGTCAGCTAATTTTTTCGCAAAGGAAATAATAATATTTGTTAAAAACGCAATTATTAGCCGATTTCTAGTATTCGCTCAAACTTAAGGAAAACTTTAATGTGGTCAAATCGCACGATTTCGGTGAACATCACCTACAGAAGTTGAATATCCAATATGAAATGTTGATTCAAGTGTCAGCCAATGCGGTCCAAAAGAAATTTGTAATCTTCGATTTACATTGTACACCGTTAGCAGTGAATGTTGTTATCTAAGAAGTATGTACAGTCAACTAAAAATCCATTGCAAACAGTGACCTTTTCGGGAGTCAGTTGCCACGATAACATAATTTTATTATATACATGTGTGATTGGTGATTTGGTCAAAGAGGCTTAATAAATGACAACCAATTTGAGAAAGGCAACTTCAACAAGATTGCTCTTATCGACTGTGAAAATCCAGCAGTTGTTGTTGCAGAACACAGTTAGTATTAAATAAGAAATACTATCGCCTTGTCGATACCAAGCTTTATTAGACCACATTTTTTCATACCTACCACTCATCAGTAAAATATACCTGTGATTTGGTAACTTTCAAGTAAATGGTTTTAAAGTCAAATACGCGGAACTTTACTAAGGTAAAAATCACAACATAGACAAAGTGAGCTCGACAAAATTAGCAAAAATATCAGTTTTTTTAGTGTATTTTGCAGGATATCCATAGAGAGACTAACTCTACCATTTAACATGGCATCCTCTTCTTTTCTGGTGTATGTATCTGTTATGCATGTTTGTGCCTAAAATTTGCATACTAAAGACCACTTCGATGTGAAATTAAAAACATTGAATCACTGAGAGGACATGAAAATGTTATTTTTTACCATTACGTAACTTTTTTTTTTTTTTGCAACCAAAAACAACAGCATCAACATGCGTAAAACAATCACCACGAAGTTTAATGAAAGATTTGAAAAGAAAACCAGAAAAGTTAATTAAAAAGTTCTCTTAAATAAAATAATGAAAATCACAAACAACAATAACAAAAAGAATAGAGACAAAAATTACAACAATGACAACAATATAAAGAGGAATTTAACTTTTGACAATTTGACTGTCAACGTTTCTCTCTCATTGCATTATCCCCACTGAGTAGGCTAGTGGGTTGTCTGCATTGCTTAAGGCAAATTGGGATTGTTTACTTTACTTTGCGTGCCTGAAAAAGCATTCAGTTTTACAAATGATGGCAGCAGAGGTTCAGAATAAATTGCAAAAGATAAAGGATTTGTATTTACTTATGACAAGTGGCATTTTAATTTTAAAAACAATTTCACCCGAATTCACCTTGAGAATGTTTAGTGACGCTGTTAATATGTCAACTCAATTAATTTCATTTTTTTTATTCCTTTTCTTATTCGATTTTCCCTCATTCTTATCGTTACTGTATTATACTCAATTAGAAATGTGAAAATGACAGTTTCAGTTAACAATCCAAAAAGGTCAATTTTGGCTCCTTTGAGGTTGATTTTTATTGTTGGTCATTGAGCAGTTTAATTTCGATTTTTCCCTCCTTTTTAAATTTTAAGTAAGGTATGCGCATAAAAAAATTTGGGCATATATTATACCTTATAATAACCATGAAAAATAACTCTTTAGTACGTTTAGGCATTTATTTTTTGGGAATTCCTACACATTGAGACTTTACTGCTTTACCAATTAAAATTTAGCTTTCTTTCCTTTCCAAACTCTGTGGCACTTCTCACTGAACATGTGCTTCCAGTAAGTAAATCTTTTACCAACGCCAAATACGTTTCAATATGGGGACTTTTGGTGAATCGGCTAGCTTGGGTACATACCAGGAGAATCGGTTTGAAGTTAGCGGTTTTTGTGAAAATAAAACATTAAATTTTAATGGGTATTTAAAAAAAAAATTATTCAAAATATTGGCCATTGCTGGTTACACATTATTTAATTTTTCAAGCAATTTGTGGACTCCACGCAAATAAAAATGTTCATGTTTTGAATCAAACCAGTCACCCAATTTTTGACTACCTCGTAGGAATTAAAGTGCTACTCAGCCAATGCTTATTCGTTGAAAACAAAGAGTTTTCGGAAGGGGCCAAGTCTGGTGAATACGGCGTTTAGGGTAGCAGATCTCACCCTAAAGCTTTGATTATATTCTGCACCACTTTTGGTTTGAGTGCAGGTGCATGTGGCTTATACTAGCCGTTTTTCGATTCAAATTGATTGATATCGATCTATATTAACGGTTTCAGAGTCCACACACCACACTTTCCTGGTCCCAACAGGCACACAGCATTGTCGATCTGACTTTGCAGCCAAAGTATTCCGTTTAGTATTCTGAAAATAAATTCATTTTTAATTGCCAGTAAAAATTCGACGCAATACTGATCTTCTATTGTGTCTTTAAGGCAAAAATTCACAAATGATATTTCGGTTTCCCATCTGTCTTTCATTCAATTCATTTGGCACTCATTTTTCAGACTTGTGTATCTTTTCCATAGCTTTTCCACTTTTTTGCTCTATGACATACATATTTCGCTGGTATCTTAAACAGCACTCATAGTTCTTTTTTTTTATGAAACCAGCACTCAGGGGATGGCCCCTACTCATGCAGTGCATTGTGCAGGTTTTTTTTTAGGAAAGGTGGAAAGGGGGAAGATGCGAACGGCAAGGAAACGAGTTGCTGCTAGGTGACTATAAAATGGCCAGTGCTATACCTTCACCATTAGACAGTCTGCAGGCAATCGTCCCCAAGAAGCCCGCAGTTTCTCACACCACTCATGTTGTGTGTGTTAATTTTATACATAAGTGGCGGGACCAACAATTTAAAGTCTACTCCGAACGACAGATTTTTTGAGAAACTGAGAAGAAATCGCCGAAAAAATACTTTTTGTATTTTTTTATTTTTTGATGTCTGGCCTGGGACTCGAACCCTGGCTTTTAGGTCTAATAAGCCAGCACACTACCTGCAACTTTATCGATCGTTTTATAGCATGAATATTGTTTGAGTTTCTGTCATACAGTTTCTGAATTTTGATGGCTTAACGTTGTCCTCTTAGTCCAGTAAGTAGTGTATTGGCTTATTAGACAAGAAGCCACAGTCAGACATCTCTATGAAAAAATATTTCTGCGGCGACTTCCTCTCAGCAGATTTCTGGCAAAAACTCTTAGAGTAAATAAAACTTCCATGAAAAATTTCTCAAAAATTTGTCGTTCGAAGTCGATTTTAAACTGTAGTTACCGCCTTTCAAGTATTAAATTAACACACACAATATAAGTGGTGTGAAAAGCTAGGTCGTAATACTGACTGAAGTGTTATAATGAATAATTATGTACATATGTATATGTAAGTGTGTAAGATCAGCTACTTATTAACTTTGCTGCGACGTTTCTCTTTTTGTTCCACTTTCTTTCTAGAAATGTTAGGATGTCTAGAAAAAAATTGTTAATACTTTACTTCAACACATTTTATTGGCGCTTCCAAATCCTTTCTTCTTTCGACTCCATATTTTTATTTTAATACACAGTGTAACATCTTGGTTATTGGCGTGGTTCTTATTTACATGTTGAAGCAGATTCTTGTGCACATTTCAAATGAAACAGTAAAGTAACTGTAATAACCCTTTCAATCATAGCAAAAAAAATTTTTGGTTTATGCTCATGACGATAGTATAAGAAGTAAGCCAAAAATTTCATCGTGCGTTTACCTTAAATTTTATTACACAATGATATCTCTTCAAATTATAAATAAATTCAACCCTTTTAAGAGCACAATTCAACGATTATTTTGTCATTTCTATTGAGTACATAATTTTTTAAGTGGTACAGTATTTAGGTAATGAGGTGAACATGTTCAAGGACAACACTTAGAAAATACACTGGTGATGATGAAATCGGTTTTAATTTGTAACAAAAATATCAACCCACACCACAGAATCAGTTTATATAGTGTCAAGAGCGTTTTCTATTTTTAAATTTAAATAAAACAAAGTATTTATGTATGTATATGTGAGCTGTTATCGAAGTTTTTATTCGTTTGAAGGATTTATTGATGCCATTATGTGAGGAATATAAATTTCGTTCAAATGTTCGCCACAACTATTCTCGTTAAAGCTACACCGAAATGTAAAATATCCCTGGATCAAATCGCACGATCTCGGTGGCCAGTCCTTAACACCTCCATGTGAAATTACTATGTCCTCACGTGACTTAAAATGACCTTATAAAATTCAGTTTTGCAGTTTTCAATGGAAAATAAAGGAGTTAGCACCATCTTTTGCCGTCTGCTTGCAGGAATCATATGATTGAAGAGAGTATATTCTTTGCATTGAGTCAAAAAAGCCAATCAATTTATCTCCATCGCTAAACATACTAATAAATTTTTTGAAGGCTAACTTAGATTTTATGCGAAATGATCGAACTGCATTGTATGGGCGACGGAAGATGGGCGTGGCTATTTTTGATGAAACTGGCCATGCGTCTTTTCTTTATATATGGATATGAAGATTTGTATGCGAAAAAATCAATTTGGGTGTAGATAGGTAGGTAAGTTGAGGCGGTAGCTTTGATTATCAAAACTCCGTTGTGATAACTGCGATGAAATTTGAACGCATCTAGTTGTTTTTTTTTTTTTGAAGATTTATATACGAAATTTCAAGACTTCTACTTGGAAACAATTATTTTGGAAAAAAATGATTTGGATTGCATTAGCGGTTATAAATTTCTTGTAATTTTTGAAATTTAATCATAAACTGCTCTGTACCAACTAACACCACTCCTTATATTTTTTGCGTAGAAATGTATGAAGCCACACCTCTGTGCAGCGTGTTGTTGATGACTAAAAGATGATTCTGCTCTTCTAGCTATGATCAACTTGTGTGGACTCTGCGATAGTATTCTATTCAATATTAATGAAGACGCTTTTCCAAAGTAGGACTTAAACCTTATCGAGCACTACTAGGAAGCCTTCAAGAATAAAATAGATGGCGGTGGTTGATATGAATTTACTTCCTTTATAATTTTCGATCGAGATTTTGATATGAGTGCATGAACTCTTGTTACAAACAGATAACAAAAAGACACAGAGATGGAGAAAATTTTTAAAGAAGAACGTAATGTCATCTAAGACGCAACTTCTAAAGCCAACTAAATAAACAACAGCAGCGCTGCAGAAAATAACGTACACAAGAAGCAAAAATGATATACAGGCATGTTCTGAAAATCACTTTTTGTGAAAGTGATTTGAAATCACAAGAAAGTTGTTCTGGACACAAAACTTTTGTAATTTTTGTGATTTCAAACCGGTGAGCTAAGTGGTTGCCGATTTAGAATCACTTGCTTATTTTTCCAACCATTTTATGTTGAACTTCACAATAAATGAATTAAATGAATAGCTTAAAAAGTTTTTTATTAATTTTTATAGTAAAATGAACAAGTTTGGATCAAAAAAGTATAAAATTACGATAAAATTAAAGACACTCCGCATTTCAAGAAATTTTGTTATTTGGTTTGTGATTTTGAATTTACTTTTTAATTGTCACCTGTTTCAGAACTTCGAAAATACATCTGAGCTTGCCAGATTTGCAAAATATTTCTACTAAAGACAAATGTATTTGATTTTTTTAAATAAATGAACTATTTCCAATGAAACTTAATTATTTTTGTTAAGTAATATTTAATTTAGTAAAAAACTATCAATTGTTTGCCTAATTTTAAAAATATCTACATATAAAGTAATAACAAATGGCAACAATAAGCAATTACGAACAGTGGCAGCTTCGGAGTTAACTGTGCCAACTTCTTATGTTTGACAAAATTAAATTTTTTGACTTCCATTCATTCATTTCTTAATTGCTTTTTTTCCAAATCTATTATTGATAATAACAAAACTCCAGGCATTACAATGTTTTTAATTTTTGTAAAAAAACCTAATTTTAGTTTATTTTTCCCTTGATATTTTTACCAAAACACTGACTAATTTTCAGCTCATAAAAAGTGTCACCAAATCTAAACAAAAAATCAGCTGTTTTCTTGTGTTTTCGAAAGGGTAAAATCACATCGAAAAGTTAAAAGTTTTGTGATTTTCAGAACACCTTTAAATCACAATTGTGATTTCAAAATCACAAATGATTTGAAATTTTGTGATTTTCAGAACATACCTGAAAATCTCTTATTTAAATTCATTCATTCATTCATTCATTCCAAATTAAACGGAAAAAATAAACGAATAAAAGGGCATGAAAAATCTTTCACTGTGGTGTTCCACGTTGCTGCCTCTCGGGCATTATAGTTTTACAATTAGTGAAAACTTTACGACATTTCCTTATTTAATCTATAAAGATATTCCCTCTTCTTCACCATACTTCGTACCGCCAAGAGCAACTGGAATGTATGTGTTCTCTTATCATTTTTTCCAAGCGTTTTGGCAATATTTATGTTCCACATAAACATTCTGTAGTGAGGCTGCAACTCACATACTTAAATATTCGTTCATCTCAACTTTAGAGGAATCTCCCCAAAAGTTTATTACTCTTATATGGTTGTGCACAACTATGCTCTCAAGAGAAAATTTAACAATTTAAAGGGTCTTGCAAATGAGATCAACAAACGAAACGACAGATAGTCGTTATTATGCAACAAATAACAAATGTTTAAAGGAAACGCATTCTGCTTAATGACATTATGCCTCATGTATTAAAATCTTTAATTGCGTACCTGAGATTCTCAATTTTAAAACGCAAATGAATGAACAACTTCATTTCATGTGTTCTTCTTACCGCATGCAAAAATAGTACGAATTCTTATAACGTTGGAATTTTAATGGAAGGACAAAAAAACAACTATCAACAAACAATCCTTTAACTTAAGGTGACTATAATCATTATTAAATTTAATAACAGTTACAACTTTTATGGTTGTAACCGCAAACGTTACAGCACAGACAGGAATAACTATATATAATAACACACTCCTTACTACGGATCGGTGTCTCGACATCCATTTTGAGACTTCTTGACCGTGATTCTTCTTGACAGTAGGTTATCCAACTCAGTTGATTATTAGACCACCACCGCAATGTGGCTAAATATGCTTGAGGAGAATAAATGGATTTCTCACCTTTTGTTATTGATTGGCCGGTGTGTCGTACAATGCATTACATAGGGAAGTCATTCTGTAGCCGCACTGTTCACTCACTGTAAGCTAGGCAATAGCAATTATATTTGAATGACAGACCGCCGTTCAAGCACTCGGCTTGGGAAAGTTGAATCAGGCACGCAGGAGACGTCTTTGGAAGAGGGGGACTTTCACGCTATTAATATGCCTATTTTGGTAATTAAAGACTCAAATAGTAATTTTTCAGAATATGGATATCCTCGACACCAATATCTAGGTTCTACGATGAGGAGAATAGATTATCAGAACACCGACCTGAAACAAATGCACCATTAATGCATGCCAGAACGAAACATCTGGGTGTGTACCAAGTATTATACAGGGAATTGTCGTTACTAAAACCCGGCAGCATTTTGAAGTTTGCCAGGTGATTGTCAAAAAAAATTGTGGGGATACCCAATAGGAATTAAGGGCACTACTATGGCACCTTAACATGACAATAACGAAATGGGAAAACTCCAAGTAAACCGAAAAAAATGGATAAGCAATTAAAATTTTTGCTCTTAATATGAGCATGTGTTAGCAAAGTTATCCTGAAATTTCATTTGCATAAGCCAACTCAGTCAATTTACTCAAAAGAATCTTAACTGGTAATGAAGCAATTTCTCTCTCTAGAACGGCATAAAATGAAATGTATTGTTACGTTTTTACCTTTTTAAAAACGTTTGATGATTGCAAACAAAATAAAGATAAATAAGGTGTTTAGTTTTAGAATCAAATCTTTATTGTTCGCACTATTTTATGAGCCACAGTTCACAACTTGATGATACAACAACAATTTGTTTAGTTCGCTATTCTTCATTCTTGAAGTAGAATGTTGTAAGTTAAGTTATGTTAAATGTGCGTGTATGCAAAAATAAAGACATCCACGCATGTTGATGGTACAAAACGAAAGAGACTTTATTCATCTTCTTATTAGGTTTATATAGAATTGTACTTAATAGTAGTATACGATAAGTTTACAGAGTTGTACTTAATAGTAGTATATAATAAAGTTACAGTATTGTATTTAATATTAGTATATAATTACAGAGTTGTATTTATTGGTATTATATAATAAGTTACATATACATATTATTTAATATGTTTAATATTTAACAGAGATGGCACTACAATGTTCGTGGTTTCGCCTTCTCGAGGGATCTGTCCATAGCTGCCAGATAAATGAAGCATCAAATCGTCAAATATTTGAGAAAAAAATGGTCAAAATCGTCAAAGATGTTCATTGAAATCGTAAACAAATCGTTTTTAAAAACAAAAATATATAAAGTAAATTTTAAGCTGCATTAATATTGCATCATCTATACCCACGTGTGGTGTAATTATTAGGAAGTCCCAAGATCTTGACGTAATGGGCATGAAAATTCAGTGTGATGCTCGCTAGAACTGACACATTTTTCAGTGCCTTGGTTTCTTAAGGCCCTGCAATAAATACCTCACTTCATCTGATCTACTTACCATTTACACCATTTATAACCGACCGAGAATGGAATACAACTCTCATGTATGGTTTGGCCCTGAAAGTCTATTTTAAGCCTACTCAACCGTTTACAGGGGAGGCTGTAGTCCAGTACCATTAAATCATTGCAGCATCGTTGCAATGTGGCTTGTGTTTCATTGTTCTATCGCTACTACACCGGAATTGCTCGAGCGAAATAAGGGGCCTAGTTTATAAAAATCATGTATTCCTACATAACACTTGCCTTTCTCGGCCAGCGCATCCGCATATGCTCGATTGGCCAGTGTATCGCACACTACATTATAGACAAAGTTCGTTTGTTAGACGGACTATTCGTATTTAGAACTCCCTTCCTGCACAGATCTTTACTGTTACTTATGGTATAAAAATATTCAAATGCCATCCCCTGAGTGTTGGTCGTATGAAAAAAAATAATGGCACATGCCTTTGTTCTTCCGTTGGTAATATTAGAAGCTGTGTATAATCGAATTTTTAAAATTGCCTTTAACGGCAAATGATAATTAATACTCAACTACGATGATATTTAGGAGTTGTAATTTTTTGGCTTTTAAGGGATTAAAAAACCATAAAACACAGAGAAATCATCACAGGTATTCGAAAATGACTTAAAAATATAATACTTTACTCTGATATTATATAATATATACATATGTATAATATGGCAAGTTCAAATATAAACTTAACTTTAAAAGTTACCGGTAGGATGATCCTCCCTTTAGCTTAACGCTAACTTCTACCATATTGTCTACTTATAACAATGAAAAACAATTTATCTGTCCGTTAAAATCCTCCCTTTAGTTAACGGTAAGTTGTAATAATGGCCCTTAAAATTTTAAAAAATTCGCTGTATTTGTCATATTAGCTTGTAAATATTTAATTCCAAATTATCGGTATACTTTATATTTAATTGGATTTGAAATATATTGCTTATACGCGTCGTATTACTCGTACTGGTATTATTACTCTGAAAAGTATGCAACAAAGAAGGCTTCATTTTGTTGTGTATGAAACTAATCGAATTGATTATTACTCATACGTCCCATTCTTGTGAAACTAAGCATTCATAATACTAATTAAGTATTAAAATATTGTTACGTTTTTACCTTTTTAAAAACGTTTAAATATGAGTTCGTTAATTGCAAACTAAGTAAAAACAAATATGTGTTTTAGTTTAATTAAACTCTCTTTATTTCTTTTGCGCTCTCGAAAACTCTATGGCGACTGCATTACTTGTTGTTTCGTATGCTTACTTGTCCATCCCTTTTGCTCTCATTCTTGTTGTTGTTTGTTCGATGTATTTGTTGGTGTGTATTTGTGTACTGTGTACACATTGCCTCTTGTTGCGTTCGCTTATGTTGCGTTTGCGTTATCCTTCTCTTTCATATTCATACTGATGTTGCTTTATGTATGGTTCGATGTACACATGTGTTAGTGTAGCTGGTAGCTTTTGTTTATTGTTTTTATGTGAAGCGATATTAGGTCGTTTCGATCTGCGTAACAATATAACACTTTACTGAAGAAAATGATGTAAATTTTTAATTGCTAAAAATCGTCAAAATAAGGGCATAAATCGTCATGTCGTCAATATGATATGTTTGGAGCACAAAATTGTCAAAATGACGATAAATCGTCAAATCTGGCAGCTATGGATCTGTCGCGATTTCATTGTTGATTGTGTATTTTCGTTGCTTTCTTTGTTGTTGCGTTCTCGCTCACTTGTCCATCCCCTTTTCACTCATACTGATGTTGTTGGCTTACTTGTAACAAGTTTGTTGCATCCGTTTGTGTAGCCACTGTTTATCGCTTTAATGCAAGGTTGGCAACCGAAACGAATAACGGTATCGGTAACGGTATCGGTAATCAATTTATTATTATTTCGGTATCGGTATCGGTAACGGTATTTAAATTATATCGGTTTCGGTATACCGGTATAAAAGTAATATATCGGTATTTATACCGGTATTTATATTAAATGTATCAATCCTAAAAATGCAAAAAAATGAAACAAAATTTAAAAAATTTTTAAATAAATAATAGATTTATTAATTCAAAAACAAACAATAAGAAATAACATTCTCCTTATATCTAAGAACACAAAAGTTTACAAATATTAAATATTTGATGATCTCCTAATACAAAATTAAATTTTTGTAAAGAAAAAATAATTCAATTCATGAATAAATACTTTAGAATATAAATAAATTAGACTAACATTTTAGATTACATCATCAAAAAGAAAAGTTAAATGTTAATTCAATTTAATTGAATGAATACACATAAACTTAAAATTTTAAAATAATTCCTCATTATATCGAATGACTACAACTGCATTTAAACTGTCATCATCCAACCTATTCCGACTTGGGTTCATGATATACTTTACTCCTGAAAATAACCGTTCCACACTTACTTGTGTGGCAGGTACAGCTAATATAACTTTAGAAATGGCATATAGCTCTGGTTTGGCTGTACTTTTTTCTTTCCACCAATTATGGTGTGTTTATTAATACCATTTGATAACGGTATTGTACCGGTATGATACCTGTATAAGGGTAAACGGTATAAGAATACCGGTATTTATACCGAAAAACTTATTTCGGTATCGGTATAAATACCGGTACTTAATTTTAAACGGTATTTAATCGGTATCGGTATTATAACGGTATCGGTTGCCAACCTTGCTTTAATGTTAAACGATGGTACATCGTTTCCATTTTCGTAACAGTATTTTAATGTCAACGTAATAGAAATAAAAACGAACACTCTTCTAAAACCTCGTGTAAGCTTATGTCAGTTTTAGCATGCTATCACATTAATATCATTTAAACTCCTGGAAAATCCACTACCATTATTTTTTATGTGAAAACCATTTGATATTTAAGGTATCAACATCGTGTGCTTTAGTGTTGACAAGCTATTTTACAAATTTAAACACTTTTTGAAGCTGTGCCCCCCATAAACTTATTCAAATTTTTTTCCCTTCAATCCTGCCCTATTTAAAACAGATAGTTTGAAAATTACTATAACAAAAAAGATGAAGAAAGTTAAAGCCTTAAACTCTGAAATGAACACAAACATTCTCTTATGAAATTTTGTAATTAAGCATGTGTAACTAAGTTTCAATGTAAATCTTGGCCATTTGCAAATTGTGCGGCTTGTGTGGTTTTTAAATTGTGTTTGCAACATATTTTTATTAAAACAACAACTAACCACAAATTGTTGAAAAGCCAGCATTGTTGTGAACAACTACACAAATGTTTAAAATTACAACACAATCCACAAGTACATATTGGTAGTATATTGTAGTAGTCTATACGGATGTGTATCTATGTACATATGTATGTAATTGGTTAAATGTTGGAAAACTTTTAGCAGCAAAACTAATACATCTAACTATACTCACATGTACAAGAAGTTTCCATATTGCTATTTTCATTCACAACTTTTCATCCCTGCAATTTAGATAAATTCGTATGTATGAAGTTAATGTTTTGCGATGTGATGTGATGTATTCCAATGTCACATACAATTTAATGTGATTATATGGTGCTATAGTATGATGGGCGTATAATAATATACAGTATACAGATATAAAACAGATAAGCCATTGAAGAATACTTCGTAAGGCCATAGGCTTTATTAATTTAAAATCGTTCATAAAAAAAAAATAAAGTTCTTTCAATGACGTAAAGTAAAATATCGAGCACTCTGTTAACTACTTATTTAGCTGATCATTACAACTCCTTATGCGCCAGTTACCCATACGTAACGTAACGTACCGTAGCAAACGTTCTCTTTTTAGCATATTGAAAACAATGTAAACGATTGCCGAAACGTTCTCTCTCGTTAGCAAAACGTAGCGATCTGTATAAAACAGAATTATCCCACGTTTTTACGTGACATTTGAACATGAGAGATGATGAGCAGTGTTGCCACGAAAAAAAAATATTGTAACCCAATATTTGTGAAAAAATCACCAAATAAGGAAAAATATAACCAAAATTAAATTCGCAGTTTTTTATTTTATTTTTTTCAAATTTAAATTATAATTGAGAAAAAAGAAACAAAAAATAACAAAATAAAATTATAGTCTTAATAATTAATTAATTTTAACAAACAAAACGAAAGCTATTTTTATAAGAATCCGGAAAAATCTACACATTGAACAAAAAAATAACAAAAAACGGCAACACTGATGCTGAGTGCAAATGTCTGTATACCAATTTCTTTGCAAAGGGTTGTGTTCGTTTGTGTGTTGCTTTGTGTTTTGTTTCGTTTTTATTTACATTCTTCGTTGACAACTGTCCCGTTTTTAACGTTTCTATAACTACACAAACGTTCTTAAAGCCCTAGTTATGCTACCGTAACGGAATGTAACAGTAACGTAATGTAACGTGTACGGAACGTAAAAATGTAAGTGCAATTATAGATCGTAAAAACGTGTCATATGTTTTTATGTAAACAAAACAAATAAATAAATAAAAATTGCAAAAACTAAAAGACAAAAATTCAGATATGGATATAGAAGTCATGTGTTTGGGTTTGAGTTTTTATTTTGTTATTCTTTTTTATACAAATTTAATATTAATTTCAGATTTTAAAAACTTTGTTTTCACTCTTTTATCACTTTCAATATGGCGCCTTTTGTTTTGCTTTAATTCAGCTATTAACCAGTGTTATCACTACAGACTTTTTAGGTTCAATTTAAGGATTTTTTATTTATTTAAAGGTACTTATTAAAAGTTTTATATACTGTTTCTGTAAGCGAAACAATTTCACTTTCACACAAACACACTCAATTTAGTTTGTGTTTGTTTGTTGAGGAAAACACAAAATTTAGTGATTTTGTTTATATTTTGCATATAAATAGACGAGCAAGTGAAATTGTTTATCCTACAGAAACAGTTCAGGTATTTCGGAAACCAAATTTGTACGAAAGTTAAAACATTTTTATCTTCTCTAGTAAAAGTTAAATGCAAATTAAATAATTAGTTTAATTAGTTAAAAATCGATAACTATATTTTTCTAAATAAAAAAAAATTAAAAATAAACACCACCTACATAATGTAATAGTAAAATAGTGTTTATTTTTATTTTAAATTATAAAAGTTAATAATGAAATAAATTATAATTTGGGTTTTTTAAAATATGTGAAGTTTTATTTAAAGTGAATACCACATACAGACAAACATAACATAAGTAGAAAATTTAAATTTTGTTTATAATTTAAATTTTCAGTTTTGGTGGTTTTTTATATTGACATGTTGTTAACACTGTTGTTATGTAGTCGCCGTAGTCTAGTAGGTAGCGTGTTGGCTTATTAGACGTAAAGCCAGGGTTCGAGCCCCAGGCCAGACATCAAAACAAAATACAAAAAGTATTTCTACGGCGATTACCTCTCAGCAGATTTCTGGCAAAAACTCTGAGAGTAAATAAAATTGCCATGAAAAGTTTCTCAAAAAAAATCTGTCGTTCGGAGTCGACTTTAAACTGTAGGTCCCGCCACTTATGTATAAAATTAACACACACAACATAAGTGGTGTGAGAAACTAGGTCAATAATCCTGGCTGAAGGGTTGCAATGACCAATTATGTATGTATGTTGTTAACACTGCTATACAGATGTCACGTAAAAATGTAAGAAAATTCTATTTTTTACAGATTCTTACGTTCCGGTTACGTTACATTACATTTCTATAACCATTCGTATTGCTTTATACATAACAAAAACGATCAGCTGTTTCTTACTGTTGCGGTTACGTTCCGTTACGGATGCATAACTGGGGCTTAAGGCTACGTACGTTACGATTTTACATTTCTTACGGATGGGTAACCAGTGCATTAGTTAGGATTATAACCTAGCTTTTGCACCATCCATTTTGTGCGTGTTAATTTCATTCATTGAGTGGCTGTACCGCCAGTTTAAAGTCGACAAACAACGAATTTGAGTAACTTTTTATGGAAATTTTATTTACTTTCAGTGTTTTGGAAGTATTTTTTTCATATTTCGTTTTGTTGTTTGTTTGATGTCTGAGCTAGGGTTTGAACCGTGGTCTCACGTCTAATAAGCTGTTGCCCGGTGACTACACAAGACACAGGTTGATACTCACTACCTAATTATTAAATCCCAAAATACAAAATAATGAAATTCAACAGTTTATCAGCGTTTGAAAATGTTTCAGGAGATTTGAGTTCGTTGTAAACTGCAGGTTTATCTTTAGAAATTGTATTCTTCTTCTCCTTTACTTTATGGTGATAATTAAGTGAATATTAAAAGGCTTAAACTGATAAGTTTTCACAATAAAATCCCGATTTGAAAAAATTACCTAAAGATGACTTTCAATATGGCAATCCATTGTCTTACTATCGACAACTTTCTATTTTGGAGTAATATTTCGCTTTTCAAGATTCGCATTATGATGAATTCTGTATAAATTTGACAAAAAAAAAGGTTAAGGTTCCCTTTGGAAGTATTTGTAGCTTGACACTCTCTTCCTACCTGGTACATAACTTATTACGATAATTCATAAAGCTGATTTTTTGATTTAAGGATCTATTTAAGCGCTTCCTATCTTTTAATTTAAATAAAACAAAGTGTTTGTGACATAGCAACAAAATTGTTCATCTGTTTAAAAGATCTATTAATGTAATTATGTATGGAATATATCATATTACCCACGGCATTTCTTGATGGAACACGTTGAAATGACGCTGAATTTAACCAATGACACACATATGTAGGTCTTGTTGGCTTTGAGAACCACTGTGGTTTGTGGCTTATTCGCTTACATCTGCCGTTTAAGAAAACTCAACAAGAAAAAGTATGTCGGAGTCAAAATGCTCGATCAGTTCCACAACACTTCCACGTGAGATGACCATGCCCTTTTCATAACTCGTTCAGAATATTCAATGTGGCATGATAGTTCCTTCCTTTTAAAACCACACGCCATTGATGACCAGATTACCTAATTAATTTTGGTTATTGTTGACCTATAGTGCCTCCGCGCTGACAGTGAATTAATTGCAGAATGTATTGCTCTTGATTTTATATGAATTAGTATCATATCAAATTCTATAATTTTTCATCCAGAAAAGGGTCTCATCTCTGAAAATGATTTTTCGATAAAAAAAAAATTAGGGTCAGATGCCAATTTGTCCTGAATCCATTCAGCGAACACACGTCGTTGTCTCAGGTGATCCACTTAATTAAATGAAAATAAATAAAATAATTGAACAGATGTAGCTTCAATATGGTGTCCGTTCTTAACTGCCAAAGTTCGGAGGTCTTGAAAGACCCTACCAAATGAATTAAACTTATCCACCGATTGTCACGCACATAAAAGTAAAAAGTTTCGGCTAATATAACAATTGATGTTGTTGCGCTATATTCGCCAACGTTGTGGTTTTTTGTTTTTCATTTTAGAAATTTTCTTGAAGTGCATTTGTGTGGTCTGGTAAAAACTCAAGTTATATGGCTGTACTCTACCCTTTTGAAAAACAATGTTAAAATTTTAAAGTTTTCTAATATTAAAGAATGAAGACATGTTGGATTGTCATACTGTTAGCAAGAAAAGGTGGAAACACCATAAACCAACAATCCTTCTGGTTCCTTTTCCTTCACTCATGTTTAATATTCTGCGTACAATTTTCTCGTTGTAGTTTTAAAGAATTTTGTGGGATATGCAGTGGGGCTATGTAAACTTTGGCATATCTAATGGAGTTGAAACCAAAACTAAGAGCTGATTTAAAGTTGCTTTTTGGAATTCTGCAAAGTGATGAATGTGGCCAGCCAGCCAGCAAAAAAAAAAAAAAAGGAAAACAAAAAACTGCTGGAAAAAGTTTAAATAACTTCCAAAAGTTGCATTTTCTTGCATTTTTGCAAATAATATTCACTTTATAAACTGTATGTTTAGTTAAAAAAAAATCTAACAAAAGCAATGCCAATAAAAAAATATTAAAATACACATCAATGTCTTAACGCTAAAGAACGTATTTTGATTTTATGTCATCTAGAGTTGGAAAAAAAAATCTGAACAAAAATCTGAAAATCTGAAATCTGACGTGTCATATCCAAATTTGTGGAGGTATTTTCTGATCATGTAGAAATTCAGCTCGCAGTTTTCGTTCTCCATTTAAGAGTTTATACTGAAGACAAAGTGAAATGTCCATCTTCAAACCGTTACTACTATTAGCACATAGATCTCCGTCGTTCTTCCCTTTTGTGTTTTTTTTTGTGCAAGTCCAGCTTGATTGCAAAACTCAAAAATTTATTTTTAATATTTCTCGAACCCCTTTCCGTGACAAATTTTTAATGTATGTATATGTATATGCATATGTTTATTCTCTTAGGGCCATTATTACAACTTGCCGGTTGGGTTTAGTAAAAGTTAGCTAAAGGTGGTAGCTAAAGTGAACTTTAAATTCACCTTTAACTTCTTTTCGTTATTACAACTTAATTATGAAACAAAGTTAACTTTTTCAGAAATATGGCAGTGCCGGAGCAGTGCCGATAACATTGATCAATTAAACAAATTTTGTTTAAACGCAGTGGCACCGACAGGCTTCTTTTTTTTTTTTTTTTGTTGTGTTTGCTCATTTAGTTTATATTTGAAGTTGTCATATTGAAAACAATAAATAATATGGCAAGTTTAAACATAAAGGGAACTTTAAAAGTTGCAAGTAGGATTTTCTTCCTTTATAATAATGAAAAACAATTTATCTGCCCGTTAAAATGCTCCCTTTAGTTAAAGGCAAGTTTTAATAATGGCCCTTAGACTTCCTCTTGTTCGGTTTTCTTAAGTTCAAGGTGTAAGGAAACAGAACACATTTATTGGTCAGCTACAGCCTGATTTAAGAGCCAGAATTATGGAAAATTATACGTTTCGGATGTGCTATCCCCAGAAAAGTCGAGCCAGGATTACGACGTGGCTTCTCACACTGCTTATGTTGTGTGTGTTAACTTTATACATGAGTGACGGGACCTTCAGTTAAAAGCCGACTCCGAGCGACATAATTAATTTTTCCTCCATTTCTTTGAAGTCGCCGTAATCTAGTAGGTAGTGTGTTGGCGTATTAGACGTAAAGCCCGGGTTCGTATCCCAGGTCAGGCATCAAAACGAAATATGAAAAAAAAAATATTTCTTCGGCGATTTCCTCTCAGCAGATTTCTGGCAAAAACTCTGAGAGTAATAAAATCTGCCATGAAAAAATTTCTCAAAAATCTGTCGTTCGGAGTCGACGTTAAACTGTAGTTCCCGCCACTCACGTATAAAATTAACCCACACAACGTTAGTGGTGTGAGAAGCTAAGTCGTAATCCTAACTGAAGGGTTGTAATTGCCAATTATGTATGTTTATTTCTTTTCCAGAGATTGATTTGAAGTCGTTGTGGTCTAGTAAGTAGTGTGTTGGTTTAATAGACGTAAGGCCTGGATTTTTTTTTTCATTTTTTTTAATTTGTTCTAATACATATCAAATATATAATATTTATCAGTATATTATTATATCAGAATATTAATATACATATACACATGTATGTATTAAAAAAAAATTTAAAAGAGAAAAAGAATCACACAAAAACCCCAACTAGGGATTGAATTCGGAGATGATTGAGAATAAGCAATTGAATTTCAACTTCTTTTTTCAAAAATATTCTCAAAAATTTATTATTTACAACTCATAGCAATAATCTCGAACAGATTGGTTCAATCCCTGGCCAGGATCTTTTTTCTTTTTTATTAAATATATACATATGTATTTACATATGTATTGTATTTTCCTTTTTTGTTTTTAAATATCATATACATATAAATATATATATGATATATGATATGTGTGAAAAATTGGAACGTGCAGTGTGAAAAAATGGAACGTGCAGTGTGAAAAATTGGAACGTGCAGTGTGAAAAATTGGAACGTGCGGTGTGAAAAATTGGAACGTGGAGTGTGAAAAACTGGAACGTGCAGTGTGAAAAAATGGAACGTGCAGTGTGAAAAATTGGAACGTGGAGTGTGAAAAACGTGCACACTGCACGTTCCATTTTCTCACACTGCACGTTCCATTTTTTCACACTGCACGTTCCAGTTTTTCACACTCCACGTTCCAATTTTTCACACCGCACGTTCCAATTTTTCACACTGCACGTTCCAATTTTTCACACTCCACGTTCCATTTTTTCACACCGCACGTTCCATTTTTTCACACCGCACGTTCCAATTTTTCACACTCCACGTTCCAATTTTTCACACTGCACGTTCCATTTTCTCACACTGCACGTTCCATTTTCTCACACTGCACGTTCCATTTTTTCACACCGCACGTTCCAATTTTTCACACTGCACGTTCCAATTTTTCACACTCCACGTTCCAATTTTTCACACTGCACGTTCCAATTTTTCACACTCCACGTTCCATTTTCTCACACTGCACGTTCCATTTTCTCACACCGCACGTTCCATTTTTTCACACTGCACGTTCCAATTTTTCACACTGCACGTTCCAATTTTTCACACTGCACGTTAAATTTTCTCACACTGCACGTTCCATTTTTTCACACCGCACGTTCCAATTTTTCATACTCCACGTTCCATTTTTTCACACCGCACGTTCCATTTTTTCACACCGCACGTTCCAATTTTTCACACTGCACGTTCCAATTTTTCACACTCCACGTTCCAATTTTTCACACTGCACGTTCCAATTTTTCACACCGCACGTTCCAAATTTTCACACTCCACGTTCCAATTTTTCACACTCCACGTTCCAATTTTTCACACTGCATGTTCCAAGTTTTCACACTGCACGTTCCATTTTCTCACACTGAACGTTCCATTTTTTCACACCGCACGTTCCATTTTCTCACACTGCACGTTCCAATTTTTCACACTGCACGTTCCAATTTTTCACACTCCACGTTCCAATTTTTCACACTGCACGTTCCAATTTTTCACACCGCACGTTCCAATTTTTCACACTGCACGTTCCATTTTTTCACACCGCACGTTCCATTTTCTCACACTGCACGTTCCAATTTTTCACACTGCACGTTCCAATTTTTCACACTCCACGTTCCAATTTTTCACACTCCACGTTCCAAGTTTTCACACCGCACGTTCCAATTTTTCACACTGCACGTTCCAATTTTTCACACTCCACGTTCCAATTTTTCACACTGCACGTTCCAATTTTTCACACTGCACGTTCCAATTTTTCACACTCCACGTTCCAATTTTTCACACTGCACGTTCCAATTTTTCACACCGCACGTTCCAAATTTTCACACTCCACGTTCCAATTTTTCACACTCCACGTTCCAATTTTTCACACTGCACGTTCCAAGTTTTCACACTGCACGTTCCATTTTCTCACACTGAACGTTCCATTTTTTCACACCGCACGTTCCATTTTCTCACACTGCACGTTCCAATTTTTCACACTGCACGTTCCAATTTTTCACACTCCACGTTCCAATTTTTCACACTGCACGTTCCAATTTTTCACACCGCACGTTCCATTTTCTCACACTGAACGTTCCATTTTTTCACACCGCACGTTCCATTTTCTCACACTGCACGTTCCAATTTTTCACACTGCACGTTCCAATTTTTCACACTCCACGTTCCAATTTTTCACACTGCACGTTCCAATTTTTCACACCGCACGTTCCAATTTTTCACACTGCACGTTCCAATTTTTCACACTCCACGTTCCAATTTTTCACACTGCACGTTCCAATTTTTCACACCGCACGTTCCAAATTTTCACACTCCACGTTCCAATTTTTCACACTGCACGTTCCAAGTTTTCACACTGCACGTTCCATTTTCTCACACTGCACGTTCCATTTTTTCACACCGCACGTTCCATTTTCTCACACTGCACGTTCCAATTTTTCACACTGCACGTTCCAATTTTTCACACTCCACGTTCCAATTTTTCACACTGCACGTTCCAATTTTTCACACCGCACGTTCCAAATTTTCACACTCCACGTTCCAATTTTTCACACTCCACGTTCCAATTTTTCACACTGCACGTTCCAAGTTTTCACACTGCACGTTCCATTTTCTCACACTGAACGTTCCATTTTTTCACACTGCACGTTCCATTTTCTCACACTGCACGTTCCATTTTTTCACACCGCACGTTCGAAATTTTCACACTCCACGTTCCAATTTTTCACACTCCACGTTCCAATTTTTCACACTGCACGTTCCAATTTTTCACACTGCACGTTCCATTTTCTCACACTGCACGTTCCATTTTTTCACACCGCACGTTCCATTTTTTCACACAGCACGTTCCAATTTTTCACACCGCACGTTCCAATTTTTCACACTGCACGTTCATTTTTTCACACCGCACGTTCCATTTTTTCACACTGCACGTTCCATTTTTTCACACTGCACGTTCCATTTTTTCACACCGCACGTTCCATTTTTTCACACTGCACGTTCCAATTTTTCACACTGCACGTTCCATTTTCTCACACTGCACGTTCCATTTTTTCACACCGCACGTTCCATTTTTTCACACTGCACGTTCCAATTTTTCACACTCCACGTTCCAATTTTTCACACTGCACGTTCCATTTTCTCACACTGCACGTTCCATTTTTTCACACTGCACGTTCCATTTTCTCACACTGCACGTTCCATTTTTTCACACCGCACGTTCGAAATTTTCACACTGCACGTTCCATTTTCTCACACTGCACGTTCCAATTTTTCACACTGCACGTTCCATTTTCTCACACTGCACGTTCCATTTTTTCACACCGCACGTTCGAAATTTTCACACTCCACGTTCCAATTTTTCACACTCCACGTTCCAATTTTTCACACTGCACGTTCCAATTTTTCACACTGCACGTTCCATTTTCTCACACTGCACGTTCCATTTTTTCACACCGCACGTTCCATTTTTTCACACTGCACGTTCCAATTTTTCACACCGCACGTTCCAATTTTTCACACTGCACGTTCATTTTTTCACACCGCACGTTCCATTTTTTCACACTGCACGTTCCATTTTTTCACACTGCACGTTCCATTTTTTCACACCGCACGTTCCATTTTTTCACACTGCACGTTCCAATTTTTCACACTGCACGTTCCATTTTCTCACACTGCACGTTCCATTTTCTCACACTGCACGTTCCATTTTTTCACACCGCACGTTCCAATTTTTCACACTGCACGTTCCAATTTTTCACACTCCACGTTCCAATTTTTCACACCGCACGTTCCAATTTTTCACACCGCACGTTCCATTTTCTCACACTGCACGTTCCAATTTTTCACACTGCACGTTCCACTTTTTCACACCGCACGTTCCATTTTTTCACACTGCACGTTCCAATTTTTCACACTGCACGTTCCATTTTCTCACACTGCACGTTAAAATTTTTCACACTGCACGTTCCAATTTTTCACACTCCACGTTCCAATTTTTCACACTGCACGTTCCAATTTTTCACACCGCAAGTTCCAAATTTTCACACTTCACGTTCCAATTTTTCACACTCCACGTTCCAATTTTTCACACTGCACGTTCCAAGTTTTCACACTGCACGTTCCATTTTCTAACACTGCACGTTCCATTTTCTCACACTGCACGTTCCAATTTTTCACACTGCACGTTCCATTTTCTCACACTGCACGTTCCAATTTTTCACACTGCACGTTCCAATTTTTCACACTCCACGTTCCAATTTTTCACACTGCACGTTCCAATTTTTCACACCGCAAGTTCCAAATTTTCACACTTCACGTTCCAATTTTTCACACTCCACGTTCCAATTTTTCACACTGCACGTTCCAAGTTTTCACACTGCACGTTCCATTTTCTCACACTGCACGTTCCATTTTCTCACACTGCACGTTCCATTTTTTCACACTGCACGTTCCAATTTTTCACACTGCACGTTCCATTTTCTCACACTGCACGTTCCATTTTTTCACACCGCACTTTCCAATTTTTCACACTGCACGTTCCAATTTTTCACACTCCACGTTCCATTTTTTCACACCGCACGTTCCATTTTTTCACACCGCACGTTCCAATTTTTCACACTCCACGTTCCAATTTTTCACACTGCACGTTCCATTTTCTCACACTGCACGTTCCATTTTTTCACACCGCACGTTCCATTTTTTCACACCGCACGTTCCAATTTTTCACACTGCACGTTCCAATTTTTCACACTCCACGTTCCAATTTTTCACACTGCACGTTCCAAGTTTTCACACTGCACGTTCCATTTTCTCACACTGCACGTTCCATTTTCTCACACTGCACGTTCCATTTTTTCACACTGCACGTTCCATTTTCTCACACTGCACGTTCCATTTTCTCACACTGCACGTTCCATTTTTTCACACCGCACGTTCCAATTTTTCACACTGCACGTTCCATTTTTGCACACCGCACGTTCCATTTTTTCACACCGCACGTTCCAATTTTTCACACTCCACGTTCCAATTTTTCACACTGCACGTTCCAATTTTTCACACTCCACGTTCCATTTTTTCACACCGCACGTTCCAATTTTTCAAACTGCACGTTCCATTTTTCACACCGCACGTTCCAATTTTTCACACTTCACGTTCCATTTTCTCACACTGCACGTTCCAATTTTTCACACTGCACGTTCCAATTTTTCACACTTCACGTTCCATTTTCTCACACTGCACGTTCCAATTTTTCACACTGCACTTTCCATTATTTCACACTGCACGTTCCAATTTTTCACACTGCACGTTCCATTTTCTCACACTGCACGTTCCATTTTTTCACACTGCACGTTCCAATTTTTCACACTGCACGTTCCAATTTTTCACACTGCACGTTCCATTTTCTCACACTGCACGTTCCAATTTTTCACACTCCACGTTCCAATTTTTCACACTGCACGTTCCATTTTCTCACACTGCACGTTCCAATTTTTCACACTGCACGTTCCATTTTCTCACACTGCACGTTCCATTTTTTCACACTGCACGTTCCAATTTTTCACACTCCACGTTCCAATTTTTCACACTGCACGTTCCATTTTTTCACACCGCACGTTCCATTTTTTCACACTGCACGTTCCAATTTTTCACACTTCACGTTCCATTTTCTCACACTGCACGTTCCAATTTTTCACACTGCACGTTCCATTTTTTCACACCGCACGTTCCATTTTTTCACACTGCACGTTCCAATTTTTCACTCTGCACGTTCCATTTTCTCACACTGCACGTTCCAATTTTTCACACTGCACGTTCCATTTTCTCACACTGCACGTTCCATTTTTTCACACCGCACGTTCGAAATTTTCACACTCCACGTTCCAATTTTTCACACTCCACGTTCCAATTTTTCACACTGCACGTTCCAATTTTTCACACTGCACGTTACATTTTCTCACACTGCACGTTCCATTTTTTCACACCGCACGTTCCATTTTTTCACACTGCACGTTCCAATTTTTCACACCGCACGTTCCAATTTTTCACACTGCACGTTCATTTTTTCACACCGCACGTTCCATTTTTTCACACTGCACGTTCCAATTTTTCACACTTCACGTTCCAATTTTTCACACTCCACGTTCCATTTTCTCACACTGCACGTTCCATTTTCTCACACCGCACGTTCCATTTTTTCACACAGCACGTTCCAATTTTTCACACTGCACGTTCCAATTTTTCACACTGCACGTTCCAATTTTTCACACTGCACGTTCCATTTTTTCACACTGCACGTTCCAATTTTTCACACTTCACGTTCCATTTTCTCACACTGCACGTTCCAATTTTTCACACTGCACGTTCCATTTTTTCACACCGCACGTTCCATTTTTTCACACTGCACGTTCCAATTTTTCACTCTGCACGTTCCATTTTCTCACACTGCACGTTCCATTTTCTCACACTGCACGTTCCATTTTCTCACACTGCACGTTCCATTTTCTCACACTGCACGTTCCATTTTCTCACACTGCACGTTCCATTTTCTCACACTGCACGTTCCATTTTTTCACACCGCACGTTCCAATTTTTCACACTGCACGTTCCAATTTTTCACACTCCACGTTCCAATTTTTCACACCGCACGTTCCAATTTTTCACACCGCACGTTCCATTTTCTCACACTGCACGTTCCAATTTTTCACACTCCACGTTCCATTTTTTCACACCGCACGTTCCATTTTTTCACACCGCACGTTCCAATTTTTCACACTCCACGTTCCAATTTTTCACACTGCACGTTCCATTTTCTCACACTGCACGTTCCATTTTCTCACACTGCACGTTCCATTTTTTCACACCGCACGTTCCAATTTTTCACACTGCACGTTCCAATTTTTCACACTCCACGTTCCAATTTTTCACACTGCACGTTCCAATTTTTCACACTCCACGTTCCATTTTCTCACACTGCACGTTCCATTTTCTCACACCGCACGTTCCATTTTTTCACACTGCACGTTCCAATTTTTCACACTGCACGTTCCAATTTTTCACACTGCACGTTCCATTTTCTCACACTGCACGTTCCATTTTTTCACACCGCACGTTCCAATTTTTCATACTCCACGTTCCATTTTTTCACACCGCACGTTCCATTTTTTCACACCGCACGTTCCAATTTTTCACACTGCACGTTCCAATTTTTCACACTCCACGTTCCAATTTTTCACACTGCACGTTCCAATTTTGCACACCGCACGTTCCATTTTCTCACACTGCACGTTCCAATTTTTCACACTGCACGTTCCAATTTTTCACACTCCACGTTCCAATTTTTCACACTGCACGTTCCATTTTCTCACACTGCACGTTCCATTTTTTCACACCGCACGTTCCAATTTTTCATACTCCACGTTCCATTTTTTCACACCGCACGTTCCATTTTTTCACACCGCACGTTCCAATTTTTCACACTGCACGTTCCAATTTTTCACACTCCACGTTCCATTTTCTCACACTGCACGTTCCATTTTTTCACACCGCACGTTCCATTTTCTCACACTGCACGTTCCAATTTTTCACACTGCACGTTCCAATTTTTCACACTCCACGTTCCAATTTTTCACACTGCACGTTCCAATTTTTCACACCGCACGTTCCAAATTTTCACACTCCACGTTCCAATTTTTCACACTCCACGTTCCAATTTTTCACACTGCACGTTCCAAGTTTTCACACTGCACGTTCCATTTTCTCACACTGAACGTTCCATTTTTTCACACTGCACGTTCCATTTTCTCACACTGCACGTTCCATTTTTTCACACCGCACGTTCGAAATTTTCACACTCCACGTTCCAATTTTTCACACTCCACGTTCCAATTTTTCACACTGCACGTTCCAATTTTTCACACTGCACGTTCCATTTTCTCACACTGCACGTTCCATTTTTTCACACCGCACGTTCCATTTTTTCACACTGCACGTTCCAATTTTTCACACCGCACGTTCCAATTTTTCACACTGCACGTTCATTTTTTCACACCGCACGTTCCATTTTTTCACACTGCACGTTCCATTTTTTCACACTGCACGTTCCATTTTTTCACACCGCACGTTCCATTTTTTCACACTGCACGTTCCAATTTTTCACACTGCACGTTCCATTTTCTCACACTGCACGTTCCATTTTTTCACACCGCACGTTCCATTTTTTCACACTGCACGTTCCAATTCTTCACACTCCACGTTCCAATTTTTCACACTGCACGTTCCATTTTCTCACACTGCACGTTCCATTTTTTCACACTGCACGTTCCATTTTCTCACACTGCACGTTCCATTTTTTCACACCGCACGTTCGAAATTTTCACACTGCACGTTCCATTTTCTCACACTGCACGTTCCAATTTTTCACACTGCACGTTCCATTTTCTCACACTGCACGTTCCATTTTTTCACACCGCACGTTCGAAATTTTAACACTCCACGTTCCAATTTTTCACACTGCACGTTCCAATTTTTCACACTGCACGTTCCAATTTTTCACACTGCACGTTCCATTTTCTCACACTGCACGTTCCATTTTTTCACACCGCACGTTCCATTTTTTCACACTGCACGTTCCAATTTTTCACACCGCACGTTCCAATTTTTCACACTGCACGTTCATTTTTTCACACCGCACGTTCCATTTTTTCACACTGCACGTTCCATTTTTTCACACTGCACGTTCCATTTTTTCACACCGCACGTTCCATTTTTTCACACTGCACGTTCCAATTTTTCACACTGCACGTTCCATTTTCTCACACTGCACGTTCCATTTTCTCACACTGCACGTTCCATTTTTTCACACCGCACGTTCCAATTTTTCACACTGCACGTTCCAATTTTTCACACTCCACGTTCCAATTTTTCACACCGCACGTTCCAATTTTTCACACCGCACGTTCCATTTTCTCACACTGCACGTTCCAATTTTTCACACTGCACGTTCCACTTTTTCACACCGCACGTTCCATTTTTTCACACTGCACGTTCCAATTTTTCACACTGCACGTTCCATTTTCTCACACTGCACGTTAAAATTTTTCACACTGCACGTTCCAATTTTTCACACTCCACGTTCCAATTTTTCACACTGCACGTTCCAATTTTTCACACCGCAAGTTCCAAATTTTCACACTTCACGTTCCAATTTTTCACACTCCACGTTCCAATTTTTCACACTGCACGTTCCAAGTTTTCACACTGCACGTTCCATTTTCTCACACTGCACGTTCCATTTTCTCACACTGCACGTTCCAATTTTTCACACTGCACGTTCCATTTTCTCACACTGCACGTTCCAATTTTTCACACTGCACGTTCCAATTTTTCACACTCCACGTTCCAATTTTTCACACTGCACGTTCCAATTTTTCACACCGCAAGTTCCAAATTTTCACACTTCACGTTCCAATTTTTCACACTCCACGTTCCAATTTTTCACACTGCACGTTCCAAGTTTTCACACTGCACGTTCCATTTTATCACACTGCACGTTCCATTTTCTCACACTGCACGTTCCATTTTTTCACACTGCACGTTCCATTTTCTCACACTGCACGTTCCATTTTCTCACACTGCACGTTCCATTTTTTCACACCGCACTTTCCAATTTTTCACACTGCACGTTCCAATTTTTCACACTCCACGTTCCATTTTTTCACACCGCACGTTCCATTTTTTCACACCGCACGTTCCAATTTTTCACACTCCACGTTCCAATTTTTCACACTGCACGTTCCATTTTCTCACACTGCACGTTCCATTTTTTCACACCGCACGTTCCATTTTTTCACACCGCACGTTCCAATTTTTCACACTCCACGTTCCAATTTTTCACACTGCACGTTCCAATTTTTCACACTGCACGTTCCATTTTTGCACACCGCACGTTCCATTTTTTCACACCGCACGTTCCAATTTTTCACACTCCACGTTCCAATTTTTCACACTGCACGTTCCAATTTTTCACACTCCACGTTCCATTTTTTCACACCGCACGTTCCAATTTTTCAAACTGCACGTTCCATTTTTTCACACCGCACGTTCCAATTTTTCACACTTCACGTTCCATTTTCTCACACTGCACGTTCCAATTTTTCACACTGCACGTTCCAATTTTTCACACTTCACGTTCCATTTTCTCACACTGCACGTTCCAATTTTTCACACTGCACTTTCCATTATTTCACACTGCACGTTCCAATTTTTCACACTGCACGTTCCATTTTCTCACACTGCACGTTCCATTTTTTCACACTGCACTTTCCATTATTTCACACTGCACGTTCCAATTTTTCACACTGCACGTTCCAATTTTTCACACTCCACGTTCCAATTTTTCACACTGCACGTTCCATTTTCTCACACTGCACGTTCCAATTTTTCACACTGCACGTTCCATTTTCTCACACTGCACGTTCCATTTTTTCACACTGCACGTTCCAATTTTTCACACTCCACGTTCCAATTTTTCACACTGCACGTTCCATTTTTTCACACCGCACGTTCCATTTTTTCACACTGCACGTTCCAATTTTTCACACTTCACGTTCCATTTTCTCACACTGCACGTTCCAATTTTTCACACTGCACGTTCCAATTTTTCACACTGCACGTTCCATTTTTTCACACTGCACGTTCCAATTTTTCACTCTGCACGTTCCATTTTCTCACACTGCACGTTCCAATTTTTCACACTGCACGTTCCATTTTCTCACACTGCACGTTCCATTTTTTCACACCGCACGTTCGAAATTTTCACACTCCACGTTCCAATTTTTCACACTCCACGTTCCAATTTTTCACACTGCACGTTCCAATTTTTCACACTGCACGTTCCATTTTCTCACACTGCACGTTCCATTTTTTCACACCGCACGTTCCATTTTTTCACACTGCACGTTCCAATTTTTCACACCGCACGTTCCAATTTTTCACACTGCACGTTCATTTTTTCACACCGCACGTTCCATTTTTTCACACTGCACGTTCCAATTTTTCACACTCCACGTTCCAATTTTTCACACTGCACGTTCCAATTTTTCACACTCCACGTTCCATTTTCTCACACTGCACGTTCCATTTTCTCACACCGCACGTTCCATTTTTTCACACTGCACGTTCCAATTTTTCACACTGCACGTTCCAATTTTTCACACTGCACGTTCCATTTTTTCACACCGCACGTTCCATTTTTTCACACTGCACGTTCCAATTTTTCACACTTCACGTTCCATTTTCTCACACTGCACGTTCCAATTTTCCACACTGCACGTTCCATTTTTTCACACCGCACGTTCCAATTTTTCACACTGCACGTTCCAATTTTTCACACTGCACGTTCCATTTTCTCACACTGCACGTTCCATTTTCTCACACTGCACGTTCCATTTTCTCACACTGCACGTTCCATTTTCTCACACTGCACGTTCCATTTTCTCACACTGCACGTTCCATTTTCTCACACTGCACGTTCCATTTTCTCACACTGCACGTTCCATTTTTTCACACCGCACGTTCCAATTTTTCACACTGCACGTTCCAATTTTTCACACTCCACGTTCCAATTTTTCACACCGCACGTTCCATTTTCTCACACTGTACGTTCCAATTTTTCACACTCCACGTTCCATTTTTTCACACCGCACGTTCCATTTTTTCACACCGCACGTTCCAATTTTTTCACACCGCACGTTTTAATTTTTCACACTCCACGTTCCAATTTTTCACACTGCACGTTCCATTTTCTCACACTGCACGTTCCATTTTCTCACACTGCACGTTCCATTTTTTCACACCGCACGTTCCAATTTTTCACACTGCACGTTCCAATTTTTCACACTCCACGTTCCAATTTTTCACACTGCACGTTCCAATTTTTCACACTCCACGTTCCATTTTCTCACACTGCACGTTCCATTTTCTCACACCGCACGTTCCATTTTTTCACACTGCACGTTCCAATTTTTCACACTGCACGTTCCAATTTTTCACACTGCACGTTCCATTTTCTCACACTGCACGTTCCATTTTTTCACACCGCACGTTCCAATTTTTCATACTCCACGTTCCATTTTTTCACACCGCACGTTCCATTTTTTCACACCGCACGTTCCAATTTTTCACACTGCACGTTCCAATTTTTCACAATCCACGTTCCAATTTTTCACACTGCACGTTCCAATTTTTCACACCGCACGTTCCAAATTTTCACACTCCACGTTCCAATTTTTCACACTCCACGTTCCAATTTTTCACACTGCACGTTCCAAGTTTTCACACTGCACGTTCCATTTTCTCACACTGAACGTTCCATTTTTTCACACCGCACGTTCCATTTTCTCACACTGCACGTTCCAATTTTTCACACTGCACGTTCCAATTTTTCACACTCCACGTTCCAATTTTTCACACTGCACGTTCCAATTTTTCACACCGCACGTTCCAATTTTTCACACTGCACGTTCCAATTTTTCACACTCCACGTTCCAATTTTTCACACTGCACGTTCCAATTTTTCACACCGCACGTTCCAAATTTTCACACTCCACGTTCCAATTTTTCACACTCCACGTTCCAATTTTTCACACTGCACGTTCCAAGTTTTCACACTGCACGTTCCATTTTCTCACACTGCACGTTCCATTTTTTCACACCGCACGTTCCATTTTCTCACACTGCACGTTCCAATTTTTCACACTGCACGTTCCAATTTTTCACACTCCACGTTCCAATTTTTCACACTGCACGTTCCAATTTTTCACACCGCACGTTCCAAATTTTCACACTCCACGTTCCAATTTTTCACACTCCACGTTCCAATTTTTCACACTGCACGTTCCAAGTTTTCACACTGCACGTTCCATTTTCTCACACTGAACGTTCCATTTTTTCACACTGCACGTTCCATTTTCTCACACTGCACGTTCCATTTTTTCACACCGCACGTTCGAAATTTTCACACTCCACGTTCCAATTTTTCACACTCCACGTTCCATTTTCTCACACTGCACGTTCCATTTTTTCACACCGCACGTTCCATTTTTTCACACTGCACGTTCCAATTTTTCACACCGCACGTTCCAATTTTTCACACTGCACGTTCATTTTTTCACACCGCACGTTCCATTTTTTCACACTGCACGTTCCATTTTTTCACACTGCACGTTCCATTTTTTCACACCGCACGTTATATTTTTTCACACTGCACGTTCCAATTTTTCACACTGCACGTTCCAATTTTTCACACCGCACGTTCCATTTTTTCACACTGCACGTTCCAATTTTTCACACTGCACGTTCCAATTTTTCACACCGCACGTTCCAATTTTTCACACTCCACGTTCCAATTTTTCACACTGCACGTTCCAAGTTTTCACACTGCACGTTCCATTTTCTCACACTGAACGTTCCATTTTTTCACACTGCACGTTCCATTTTCTCACACTGCACGTTCCATTTTTTCACACCGCACGTTCGAAATTTTCACACTCCACGTTCCAATTTTTCACACTCCACGTTCCAATTTTTCACACTGCACGTTCCAATTTTTCACACTGCACGTTCCATTTTCTCACACTGCACGTTCCATTTTTTCACACCGCACGTTCCATTTTTTCACACCGCACGTTCCAATTTTTCACACTCCACGTTCCAATTTTTCACACTGCACGTTCCAATTTTTCACACTCCACGTTCCATTTTTTCACACCGCACGTTCCAATTTTTCAAACTGCACGTTCCATTTTTTCACACCGCACGTTCCAATTTTTCACACTTCACGTTCCATTTTCTCACACTGCACGTTCCAATTTTTCACACTGCACGTTCCAATTTTTCACACTTCACGTTCCATTTTCTCACACTGCACGTTCCAATTTTTCACACTGCACTTTCCATTATTTCACACTGCACGTTCCAATTTTTCACACTGCACGTTCCATTTTCTTACACTGCACGTTCCATTTTTTCACACTGCACTTTCCATTATTTCACACTGCACGTTCCAATTTTTCACACTGCACGTTCCAATTTTTCACACTCCACGTTCCAATTTTTCACACTGCACGTTCCATTTTCTCACACTGCACGTTCCAATTTTTCACACTGCACGTTCCATTTTCTCACACTGCACGTTCCATTTTTTCACACTGCACGTTCCAATTTTTCACACTCCACGTTCCAATTTTTCACACTGCACGTTCCATTTTTTCACACCGCACGTTCCATTTTTTCACACTGCACGTTCCAATTTTTCACACTTCACGTTCCATTTTCTCACACTGCACGTTCCAATTTTTCACACTGCACGTTCCATTTTTTCACACCGCACGTTCCATTTTTTCACACTGCACGTTCCAATTTTTCACTCTGCACGTTCCATTTTCTCACACTGCACGTTCCAATTTTTCACACTGCACGTTCCATTTTCTCACACTGCACGTTCCATTTTTTCACACCGCACGTTCGAAATTTTCACACTCCACGTTCCAATTTTTCACACTCCACGTTCCAATTTTTCACACTGCACGTTCCAATTTTTCACACTGCACGTTCCATTTTCTCACACTGCACGTTCCATTTTTTCACACCGCACGTTCCATTTTTTCACACTGCACGTTCCAATTTTTCACACCGCACGTTCCAATTTTTCACACTGCACGTTCATTTTTTCACACCGCACGTTCCATTTTTTCACACTGCACGTTCCAATTTTTCACACTCCACGTTCCAATTTTTCACACTGCACGTTCCAATTTTTCACACTCCACGTTCCATTTTCTCACACTGCACGTTCCATTTTCTCACACCGCACGTTCCATTTTTTCACACTGCACGTTCCAATTTTTCACACTGCACGTTCCAATTTTTCACACTGCACGTTCCATTTTTTCACACCGCACGTTCCATTTTTTCACACTGCACGTTCCAATTTTTCACACTTCACGTTCCATTTTCTCACACTGCACGTTCCAATTTTTCACACTGCACGTTCCATTTTTTCACACCGCACGTTCCATTTTTTCACACTGCACGTTCCAATTTTTCACACTGCACGTTCCATTTTCTCACACTGCACGTTCCATTTTCTCACACTGCACGTTCCATTTTCTCACACTGCACGTTCCATTTTCTCACACTGCACGTTCCATTTTCTCACACTGCACGTTCCATTTTCTCACACTGCACGTTCCATTTTTTCACACCGCACGTTCCAATTTTTCACACTGCACGTTCCAATTTTTCACACTCCACGTTCCAATTTTTCACACCGCACGTTCCAATTTTTCACACCGCACGTTCCATTTTCTCACACTGCACGTTCCAATTTTTCACACTCCACGTTCCATTTTTTCACACCGCACGTTCCATTTTTTCACACCGCACGTTCCAATTTTTCACACTCCACGTTCCAATTTTTCACACTGCACGTTCCATTTTCTCACACTGCACGTTCCATTTTCTCACACTGCACGTTCCATTTTTTCACACCGCACGTTCCAATTTTTCACACTGCACGTTCCAATTTTTCACACTCCACGTTCCAATTTTTCACACTGCACGTTCCAATTTTTCACACTCCACGTTCCATTTTCTCACACTGCACGTTCCATTTTCTCACACCGCACGTTCCATTTTTTCACACTGCACGTTCCAATTTTTCACACTGCACGTTCCAATTTTTCACACTGCACGTTCCATTTTTTCATACTCCACGTTCCATTTTTTCACACCGCACGTTCCATTTTTTCACACCGCACGTTCCAATTTTTCACACTGCACGTTCCAATTTTTCACACTCCACGTTCCAATTTTTCACACTGCACGTTCCAATTTTTCACACCGCACGTTCCAAATTTTCACACTCCACGTTCCAATTTTTCACACCGCACGTTCCAATTTTTCACACCGCACGTTCCATTTTCTCACACTGCACGTTCCAATTTTTCACACTCCACGTTCCAAATTTTCACACTCCACGTTCCAATTTTTCACACTCCACGTTCCAATTTTTCACACTCCACGTTCCAATTTTTCACACTGCACGTTCCATTTTCTCACACTGCACGTTCCATTTTCTCACACTGCACGTTCCATTTTTTCACACCGCACGTTCCAATTTTTCACACTGCACGTTCCAATTTTTCACACTCCACGTTCCAATTTTTCACACTGCACGTTCCAATTTTTCACACTCCACGTTCCATTTTCTCACACTGCACGTTCCATTTTCTCACACCGCACGTTCCATTTTTTCACACTGCACGTTCCAATTTTTCACACTGCACGTTCCAATTTTTCACACTGCACGTTCCATTTTTTCATACTCCACGTTCCATTTTTTCACACCGCACGTTCCATTTTTTCACACCGCACGTTCCAATTTTTCACACTGCACGTTCCAATTTTTCACACTCCACGTTCAAATTTTTCACACTGCACGTTCCAATTTTTCACACCGCACGTTCCAATTTTTCACACTGCACGTTCCATTTTTTCACACCGCACGTTCCATTTTCTCACACTGCACGTTCCAATTTTTCACACTGCACGTTCCAATTTTTCACACTCCACGTTCCAATTTTTCACACTGCACGTTCCATTTTCTCACACTGCACGTTCCAATTTTTCACACTGCACGTTCCATTTTTTCACACCGCACGTTCCATTTTTTCACACTGCACGTTCCAATTTTTCACTCTGCACGTTCCATTTTCTCACACTGCACGTTCCATTTTCTCACACTGCACGTTCCATTTTCTCACACTGCACGTTCCATTTTCTCACACTGCACGTTCCATTTTTTCACACCGCACGTTCCAATTTTTCACACTGCACGTTCCAATTTTTCACACTCCACGTTCCAATTTTTCACACTGCACGTTCCATTTTTTCACACCGCACGTTCCATTTTTTCACACTGCACGTTCCAAATTTTCACACTTCACGTTCCAATTTTTCACACCGCACGTTCCATTTTCTCACACTGCACGTTCCAATTTTTCACACTGCACGTTCCATTTTTTCACACCGCACGTTCCATTTTTTCACACTGCACGTTCCAATTTTTCACTCTGCACGTTCCATTTTTTCACACCGCACGTTCCATTTTTTCACACTGCACGTTCCAATTTTTCACACTCCACGTTCCAATTTTTCACACTGCACGTTCCAATTTTTCACACTGCACGTTCCATTTTTTCACACCGCACGTTCCATTTTTTCACACTGCACGTTGCATTTTTTCACACTGCACGTTCCAATTTTTCACACTGCACGTTCCAATTTTTCACACTCCACGTTCCAATTTTTCACACTGCACGTTCCAATTTTTCACACTGCACGTTCCATTTTCTCACACTGCACGTTCCATTTTTTCACACTGCACGTTCCATTTTTTCACACTGCATGTTCCAAATTTTCACACTTCACGTTCCAATTTTTCACACTGCACGTTCCAATTTTTCACACTGCACGTTCCATTTTTTCACACCGCACGTTCCATTTTTTCACACTGCACGTTGCATTTTTTCACACTGCACGTTCCATTTTCTCACACTGCACGTTCCATTTTTTCACACCGCACGTTCCAATTTTTCACACTGCACGTTCCATTTTTTCACACTGCACGTTGCATTTTTTCACACTGCACGTTCCAATTTTTCACACTGCACGTTCCAATTTTTCACACTGCACGTTCCAATTTTTCACACTGCACGTTCCAATTTTTCACACTGCACGTTCCATTTTCTCACACTGCACGTTCCATTTTTTCACACTGCACGTTCCATTTTTTCACACTGCACGTTCCAAATTTTCACACTTCACGTTCCAATTTTTCACACTGCACGTTCCATTTTTTCACACCGCACGTTCCATTTTTTCACACTGCACGTTGCATTTTTTCACACTGCACGTTCCAATTTTTCACACTGCACGTTCCAATTTTTCACACTCCACGTTCCAATTTTTCACACTGCACGTTCCAATTTTTCACACTGCACGTTCCATTTTCTCACACTGCACGTTTCATTTTTTCACACTGCACGTTCCATTTTTTCACACTGCACGTTCCAAATTTTCACACTTCACGTTCCAATTTTTCACACTGCACGTTCCATTTTTTCACACCGCACGTTCCATTTTTTCACACTGCACGTTGCATTTTTTCACACTGCACGTTCCAATTTTTCACACTGCACGTTCCAATTTTTCACACTCCACGTTCCAATTTTTCACACTGCACGTTCCAATTTTTCACACTGCACGTTCCATTTTCTCACACTGCACGTTCCATTTTTTCACACTGCACGTTCCATTTTTTCACTCTGCACGTTCCATTTTTTCACACCGCACGTTCCATTTTTTCACACTCCACGTTCCAATTTTTCACACTGCACGTTCCAATTTTTCACACTGCACGTTCCATTTTTTCACACCGCACGTTCCATTTTTTCACACTGCACGTTGCATTTTTTCACACTGCACGTTCCAATTTTTCACACTGCACGTTCCATTTTTTCACACTGCACGTTCCAAATTTTCACACTTCACGTTCCAATTTTTCACACCGCACGTTCCATTTTCTCACACTGCACGTTCCAATTTTTCACACTGCATGTTCCATTTTTTCACACCGCACGTTCCATTTTTTCACACTGCACGTTCCAATTTTTCACTCTGCACGTTCCATTTTTTCACACCGCACGTTCCATTTTTTCACACTGCACGTTCCAATTTTTCACACTCCACGTTCCAATTTTTCACACTGCACGTTCCAATTTTTCACACTGCACGTTCCATTTTTTCACACCGCACGTTCCATTTTTTCACACTGCACGTTGCATTTTTTCACACTGCACGTTCCAATTTTTCACACTGCACGTTCCAATTTTTCACACTCCACGTTCCAATTTTTCACACTGCACGTTCCAATTTTTCACACTGCACGTTCCATTTTCTCACACTGCACGTTCCATTTTTTCACACAGCACGTTCCATTTTTTCACACTGCACGTTCCAATTTTTCACACTGCACGTTCCATTTTCTCACACTGCACGTTCCAATTTTTCACACTCCACGTTCCAATTTTTCACACTGCACGTTCCAATTTTTCACACTGCACGTTCCATTTTCTCACACTGCACGTTCCATTTTTTCACACTGCACTTTCCATTATTTCACACTGCACGTTCCAATTTTTCACACTGCACGTTCCAATTTTTCACACTCCACGTTCCAATTTTTCACACTGCACGTTCCATTTTCTCACACTGCACGTTCCAATTTTTCACACTGCACGTTCCATTTTCTCACACTGCACGTTCCAATTTTTCACACTGCACGTTCCATTTTCTCACACTGCACGTTCCATTTTTTCACACTGCACTTTCCATTATTTCACACTGCACGTTCCAATTTTTCACACTGCACGTTCCAATTTTTCACACTCCACGTTCCAATTTTTCACACTGCACGTTGCATTTTCTCACACTGCACGTTCCAATTTTTCACACTGCACGTTCCATTTTCTCACACTGCACGTTCCATTTTTTCACACTGCACGTTCCATTTTCTCACACTGCACGTTCCATTTTTTCACACTGCACTTTCCATTATTTTACACTGCACGTTCCAATTTTTCACACTGCACGTTCCAATTTTTCACACTCCACGTTCCAATTTTTCACACTGCACGTTCCATTTTCTCACACTGCACGTTCCAATTTTTCACACTGCACGTTCCAATTTTTCACACTGCACGTTCCATTTTTTCACACTGCACGTTCCAATTTTTCACACTCCACGTTCCAATTTTTCACACTGCACGTTCCATTTTTTCACACCGCACGTTCCATTTTTTCACACTGCACGTTCCAATTTTTCACACTTCACGTTCCATTTTCTCACACTGCACGTTCCAATTTTTCACACTGCACGTTCCATTTTTTCACACCGCACGTTCCAATTTTTCACTCTTCACGTTCCATTTTCTCACACTGCACTTTCCAATTTTTCACACTGCACGTTCCAATTTTTCACACTGCACGTTCCATTTTTTCACACTGCACTTTCCATTATTTCACACTGCACGTTCCAATTTTTCACACTGCACGTTCCAATTTTTCACACTCCACGTTCCAATTTTTCACACTGCACGTTCCATTTTCTCACACTGCACGTTCCAATTTTTCACACTGCACGTTCCATTTTCTCACACTGCACGTTCCAATTTTTCACACTGCACGTTCCATTTTCTCACACTGCACGTTCCATTTTTTCACACTGCACTTTCCATTATTTCACACTGCACGTTCCAATTTTTCACACTGCACGTTCCAATTTTTCACACTCCACGTTCCAATTTTTCACACTGCACGTTCCATTTTCTCACACTGCACGTTCCAATTTTTCACACTGCACGTTCCATTTTCTCACACTGCACGTTCCATTTTTTCACACTGCACGTTCCATTTTCTCACACTGCACGTTCCATTTTTTCACACTGCACTTTCCATTATTTTACACTGCACGTTCCAATTTTTCACACTGCACGTTCCAATTTTTCACACTCCACGTTCCAATTTTTCACACTGCACGTTCCATTTTCTCACACTGCACGTTCCAATTTTTCACACTGCACGTTCCATTTTCTCACACTGCACGTTCCATTTTTTCACACTGCACGTTCCAATTTTTCACACTCCACGTTCCAATTTTTCACACTGCACGTTCCATTTTTTCACACCGCACGTTCCATTTTTTCACACTGCACGTTCCAATTTTTCACACTTCACGTTCCATTTTCTCACACTGCACGTTCCAATTTTTCACACTGCACGTTCCATTTTTTCACACCGCACGTTCCAATTTTTCACTCTTCACGTTCCATTTTCTCACACTGCACTTTCCAATTTTTCACACTGCACGTTCCAATTTTTCACACTTCACGTTCCATTTTCTCACACTGCACGTTCCAATTTTTCACACTGCACTTTCCATTATTTCACACTGCACGTTCCAATTTTTCACACTGCACGTTCCATTTTCTCACACTGCACGTTCCATTTTTTCACACTGCACTTTCCATTATTTCACACTGCACGTTCCAATTTTTCACACTGCACGTTCCAATTTTTCACACTCCACGTTCCAATTTTTCACACTGCACGTTCCATTTTCTCACACTGCACGTTCCAATTTTTCACACTGCACGTTCCATTTTCTCACACTGCACGTTCCATTTTTTCACACTGCACGTTCCAATTTTTCACACTCCACGTTCCAATTTTTCACACTGCACGTTCCATTTTTTCACACCGCACGTTCCATTTTTTTACACTGCACGTTCCAATTTTTCACACTTCACGTTCCATTTTCTCACACGGCACGTTCCAATTTTTCACACTGCACGTTCCATTTTTTCACACCGCACGTTCCATTTTTTCACACTGCACGTTCCAATTTTTCACACTGCACGTTCCATTTTTTCACACCGCACGTTCCATTTTTTCACACTGCACGTTCCAATTTTTCACACTCCACGTTCCAATTTTTCACACTGCACGTTCCAATTTTTCACACTGCACGTTCCATTTTCTCACACTGCACGTTCCATTTTTTCACACTGCACGTTCCATTTTTTCACACTGCACGTTCCAATTTTCACACTGCACGTTCCAATTTTTCACACTGCACGTTCCATTTTTTCACACTGCACGTTCCAATTTTTCACACTGCACGTTCCATTTTTTCACACTGCACGTTCCATTTTTTCACACTGCACGTTCCAATTTTTCACACTGCACGTTCCATTTTTTCACACCGCACGTTCCATTTTTTCATGCCGCACGTTCCAATTTTTCACACCGCACGTTCCATTTTTTCACACCGCACGTTCCAATTTTTCACACTGCACGTTCCAATTTTTCACACTGCACGTTCCAATTTTTCACACTGCACGTTCCAATTTTTCACACCGCACGTTCCATTTTTTTACACTGTACGTTCCAATTTTTCACACTGCACGTTCCAATTTTTCACACTGCACGTTCCATTTTCTCACCCTGCACGTTCCATTTTCTCACACTGCACGTTCCATTTTTTCACACCGCACGTTCCAATTTTTCACACTGCACGTTCCAATTTTTCACACTCCACGTTCCAATTTCTCACACTGCACGTTCCATTTTCTCACACTGCACGTTCCATTTTTTCACACCGCACGTTCCATTTTTTCACACCGCACGTTCCAATTTTTCACACTCCACGTTCCAATTTTTCACACTGCACGTTCCATTTTCTCACACTGCACGTTCCATTTTCTCACACTCCACGTTCCATTTTTTCACACCGCACGTTCCAATTTTTCACACTGCACGTTCCAATTTTTCACACTCCACGTTCCATTTTTTCACACCGCACGTTCCATTTTTTCACACCGCACGTTCCAATTTTTCACACTCCACGTTCCAATTTTTCACACTGCACGTTCCATTTTCTCACACTGCACGTTCCATTTTCTCACACTGCACGTTCCATTTTTTCACACCGCACGTTCCAATTTTTCACACTGCACGTTCCAATTTTTCACACTCCACGTTCCAATTTTTCACACTGCACGTTCCAATTTTTCACACTGCACGTTCCATTTTCTCACACTGCACGTTCCAATTTTTCACACCGCACGTTCCAATTTCCCACACCGCACGTTCCATTTTTTCACACTGCACGTTCCAATTTTTCAGACCACACGTTCCAATTTTTCACACTGCACGTTCATTTTTTCACACCGCACGTTCCATTTTTTCACACTGCACGTTCCATTTTTTCACACTGCACGTTCCATTTTTTCACACCGCACGTTCCATTTTTTCACACTGCACGTTCCAATTTTTCACACTGCACGTTCCATTTTCTCACACTGCACGTTCCATTTTCTCACACTGCACGTTCCATTGTTTCACACCGCACGTTCCAATTTTTCACACTGCACGTTCCAATTTTTCACACTCCACGTTCCAATTTTTCACACCGCACGTTCCAATTTTTCACACTGCACGTTCCATTTTCTCACACTGCACGTTCCATTTTTTCACACTGCACGTTCCATTTTCTCACACTGCACGTTCCATTTTTTCACACTGCACGTTCCATTTTCTCACACCGCACGTTCCATTTTTTCACACTGCACGTTCCATTTTCTCACACTGCACGTTCCATTTTTTCACACTGCACGTTCCAATTTTTCACACTGCACGTTCCATTTTTTCACACCGCACGTTCCAATTTTTCACACTGCACGTTCCATTTTTTCACACCGCACGTTCCATTTTTTCACACCGCACGTTCCAATTTTTCACACTCCACGTTCCAATTTTTCACACTGCACGTTCCATTTTCTCACACTGCACGTTCCATTTTCTCACACTGCACGTTCCATTTTTTCACACCGCACTTTCCAATTTTTCACACTGCACGTTCCAATTTTTCACACTCCACGTTCCATTTTTTCACACCGCACGTTCCATTTTTTCACACCGCACGTTCCAATTTTTCACACTCCACGTTCCAATTTTTCACACTGCACGTTCCATTTTCTCACACTGCACGTTCCATTTTTTCACACCGCACGTTCCATTTTTTCACACCGCACGTTCCAATTTTTCACACTCCACGTTCCAATTTTTCACACTGCACGTTCCAATTTTTCACACTGCACGTTCCATTTCTTCACACCGCACGTTCCATTTTTTCACACCGCACGTTCCAATTTTTCACACTCCACGTTCCAATTTTTCACACTGCACGTTCCATTTTCTCACACTGCACGTTCCATTTTCTCACACTACACGTTCCATTTTTTCACACCGCACGTTCCAATTTTTCACACTGCACGTTCCAATTTTTCACACTCCACGTTCCATTTTTTCACACCGCACGTTCCATTTTTTCACACCGCACGTTCCAATTTTTCACACTCCACGTTCCAATTTTTCACACTGCACGTTCCATTTTCTCACACTGCACGTTCCATTTTCTCACACTGCACGTTCCATTTTTTCACACCGCACGTTCCAATTTTTCACACTGCACGTTCCAATTTTTCACACTCCACGTTCCAATTTTTCACACTGCACGTTCCAATTTTTCACACTGCACGTTCCATTTTCTCACACTGCACGTTCCATTTTCTCACACTGCACGTTCCAATTTTTCACACTGCACGTTCCATTTTTTCACACCGCACGTTCCAATTTTTCACACTCCACGTTCCATTTTTTCACACCGCACGTTCCATTTTTTCACACCGCACGTTCCAATTTTTCACACTGCACGTTCCAATTTTTCACACTGCACGTTCCATTTTCTCACACTGCACGTTCCAATTTTTCACACTGCACGTTCCATTCTCTCACACTGCACGTTCCATTTTTTCACACTGCACGTTCCATTTTCTCACACTGCACGTTCCATTTTTTCACACCGCACGTTCCATTTTTTCACACCGCACGTTCCAATTTTTCACACTCCACTTTCCAATTTTTCACACTGCACGTTCCATTTTCTCACACTGCACGTTCCATTTTCTCACACTGCACGTTCCATTTTTTCACACCGCACTTTCCAATTTTTCACACTGTACGTTCCAATTTTTCACACTCCACGTTCCATTTTTTCACACCGCACGTTCCATTTTTTCACACCGCACGTTCCAATTTTTCACACTCCACGTTCCAATTTTTCACACTGCACGTTCCATTTTCTCACACTGCACGTTCCATTTTTTCACACCGCACGTTCCATTTTTTCACACCGCACATTCCAATTTTTCACACTCCACGTTCCAATTTTTCACACTGCACGTTCCAATTTTTCACACTGCACGTTCCATTTCTTCACACCGCACGTTCCATTTTTTCACACCGCACGTTCCATTTTTTCACACCGCACGTTCCATTTTTTCACACCGCACGTTCCAATTTTTCACACTCCACGTTCCAATTTTTCACACTGCACGTTCCATTTTCTCACACTGCACGTTCCATTTTTTCACACCGCACGTTCCAATTTTTCACACTCCACGTTCCAATTTTTCACACTGCACGTTCCATTTTCTCACACTGCACGTTCCATTTTTTCACACCGCACGTTCCATTTTTTCACACCGCACGTTCCAATTTTTCACACTCCACGTTCCAATTTTTCACACCGCACGTTCCAATTTTTCACACTGCACGTTCCATTTTCTCACACTGCACGTTCCATTTTTTCACACCGCACGTTCCATTTTTTCACACTGCACGTTCCAATTTTTCACACTGCACGTTCCATTTTCTCACACTGCACGTTCCATTTTCTCACACTGCACGTTCCATTGTTTCACACCGCACGTTCCAATTTTTCACACCGCACGTTCCAATTTTTCACACTCCACGTTCCAATTTTTCACACTGCACGTTCCATTTTCTCACACTGCACGTTCCATTTTTTCACACCGCACGTTCCATTTTTTCACACCGCACGTTCCAATTTTTCACACTCCACGTTCCAATTTTTCACACCGCACGTTCCAATTTTTCACACTGCACGTTCCATTTTCTCACACTGCACGTTCCATTTTTTCACACCGCACGTTCCATTTTTTCACACTGCACGTTCCAATTTTTCACACTGCACGTTCCATTTTTTCACACCGCACGTTCCAATTTTTCACACTGCACGTTCCATTTTTTCACACCGCACGTTCCATTTTTTCACACCGCACGTTCCAATTTTTCACACTCCACGTTCCAATTTTTCACACTGCACGTTCCAATTTTTCACACTGCACGTTCCATTTTTTCACACCGCACTTTCCAATTTTTCACACTGCACGTTCCATTTTTTCACACCGCACGTTCTATTTTTTCACACCGCACGTTCCAATTTTTCACACTCCACGTTCCAATTTTTCACACTGCACGTTCCATTTTCTCACACTGCACGTTCCATTTTTTCACACCGCACGTTCCAATTTTTCACACTCCACGTTCCAATTTTTCACACTGCACGTTCCATTTTCTCACACTGCACGTTCCATTTTTTCACACCGCACGTTCCATTTTTTCACACCGCACGTTCCAATTTTTCACACTCCACGTTCCAATTTTTCACACCGCACGTTCCAATTTTTCACACTGCACGTTCCATTTTCTCACACTGCACGTTGAATTTTTTCACACCACACGTTCCATTTTTTCACACTGCACGTTCCAATTTTTCACACTGCACGTTCCATTTTCTCACACTGCACGTTCCATTTTTTCACACTGCACGTTCCAATTTTTCACACTGCACGTTCCAATTTTTCACACTGCACGTTCCATTCTCTCACACTGCACGTTCCATTTTCTCACACTGCACGTTCCATTTTTTCACACCGCACGTTCCAATTTTTCACACTGCACGTTCCAATTTTTCACACTCCACGTTCCATTTTTTCACACCGCACGTTCCATTTTTTCACACCGCACGTTCCAATTTTTCACACTCCACGTTCCAATTTTTCACACTGCACGTTCCATTTTCTCACACTGCACGTTCCATTTTTTCACACCGCACGTTCCATTTTTTCACACCGCACGTTCCAATTTTTCACACTCCACGTTCCAATTTTTCACACTGCACGTTCCATTTTTTCACACCGCACGTTCCATTTTTTCACACCGCACGTTCCAATTTTTCACACTCCACGTTCCAATTTTTCACACTGCACGTTCCATTTTCTCACACTGCACGTTCCATTTTCTCACACTGCACGTTCCATTTTTTCACACTGCACGTTCCATTTTTTCACACCGCACGTTCCATTTTTTCACACTGCACGTTCCATTTTTTCACACTGCACGTTCCAATTTTTCACACTGCACGTTCCAATTTTTCACACTCCACGTTCCAATTTTTCACACTGCACGTTCCAATTTTTCACACTGCACGTTCCATTTTCTCACACTGCACGTTCCATTTTTTCACACCGCACGTTCCATTTTTTCACACTGCACGTTCCAATTTTTCACACTGCACGTTCCATTTTCTCACACTGCACGTTCCAATTTTTCACACTGCACGTTCCAATTTTTCACACTCCACGTTCCAATTTTTCACACCGCACGTTCCATTTTCTCACACTGCACGTTCCAATTTTTCACACTGCACGTTCCATTTTTTCACACCGCACGTTCCAATTTTTCACACTCCACGTTCCAATTTTTCACACTCCACGTTCCATTTTTTCACACCGCACGTTCCAATTTTTCACACTGCACGTTCCAATTTTTCACACTGCACGTTCCAATTTTTCACACTGCACGTTCCAATTTTTCACACCGCACGTTCCATTTTTTCACACTGCACGTTCCAATTTTTCACACTCCACGTTCCAATTTTTCACACTGCACGTTCCATTTTTTCACACCGCACGTTCCAATTTTTCACACTGCACGTTCCAATTTTTCACACTGCACGTTCCAATTTTTCACACTGCACGTTCCAATTTTTCACACTGCACGTTCCAATTTTTCACACTGCACGTTCCAATTTTTCACACTGCACGTTCCAATTTTTCACACCGCACGTTCCAGTTTTTCACACTCCACGTTCCAATTTTTCACACTGCACGTTCCAATTTTTCACACCGCACGTTCCATTTTTTTACACTGTACGTTCCAATTTTTCACACCGCACGTTCCATTTTTTCACACCGCACGTTCCATTTTTTCACACTGCACGTTCCAGTTTTTCACACTCCACGTTCCAATTTTTCACACTGCACGTTCCAATTTTTCACACTGCACGTTCCATTTTCTCACACTGCACGTTCCAATTTTTCACACTGCACGTTCCATTTTTTCACACCGCACGTTCCAATTTTTCACACTCCACGTTCCAATTTTTCACACTGCACGTTCCATTTTTTCACACCGCACGTTCCATTTTTTCACACCGCACGTTCCAATTTTTCACACTCCACGTTCCAATTTTTCACACTGCACGTTCCATTTTCTCACACTGCACGTTCCATTTTCTCACACTGCACGTTCCAATTTTTCACACTGCACGTTCCATTTTTTCACACTCCACGTTCCAATTTTTCACACTGCACGTTCCATTTTTTCACACTGCACGTTCCAGTTTTTCACACTCCACGTTCCAATTTTTCACACTGCATGTTCCATTTTCTCACACTGCACGTTCCATTTTTTCACACCGCACGTTCCATTTTTTCACACTGCACGTTCCAATTTTTCACACTGCACGTTCCAATTTTTCACACTGCACGTTCCATTTTTTCACACCGCACGTTCCATTTTTTCACACTGCACGTTCCAATTTTCACACTGCACGTTCCAATTTTTCACACTGCACGTTCCAGTTTTTCACACTCCACGTTCCAATTTTTCACACTGCACGTTCCAATTTTTCACACTGCACGTTCCAATTTTTCACACTGCACGTTCCATTTTCTCACACTGCACGTTCCAATTTTTCACACTGCACGTTCCATTTTTTCACACCGCACGTTCCATTTTTTCACACTGCACGTTCCAATTTTCACACTGTACGTTCCAATTTTTCACACTGCACGTTCCATTTTTTCACACCGCACGTTCCAATTTTTCACACTGCACGTTCCATTTTTTCACACCGCACGTTCCAATTTTTCACACTCCACGTTCCAATTTTTCACACTCCACGTTCCATTTTTTCACACCGCACGTTCCATTTTTTCACACTGCACGTTCCATTTTTTCACACTGCACGTTCCAATTTTTCACACTGCACGTTCCAATTTTTCACACTGCACGTTCCATTTTTTCACACTGCACGTTCCAATTTTTCACACTGCACGTTCCAATTTTTCACACTGCACGTTCCATTTTCTCACACTGCACGTTCCAATTTTTCACACTGCACGTTCCATTTTTTCACACCGCACGTTCCAATTTTTCACACTCCACGTTCCAATTTTTCACACTGCACGTTCCATTTTTTCACACCGCACGTTCCATTTTTTCACACCGCACGTTCCAATTTTTCACACTCCACGTTCCAATTTTTCACACTGCACGTTCCATTTTCTCACACTGCACGTTCCATTTTCTCACACTGCACGTTCCAATTTTTCACACTGCACGTTCCATTTTTTCACACTCCACGTTCCAATTTTTCACACTGCACGTTCCATTTTTTCACACTGCACGTTCCAGTTTTTCACACTCCACGTTCCAATTTTTCACACTGCATGTTCCATTTTCTCACACTGCACGTTCCATTTTTTCACACCGCACGTTCCATTTTTTCACACTGCACGTTCCAATTTTTCACACTGCACGTTCCAATTTTTCACACTGCACGTTCCATTTTTTCACACCGCACGTTCCATTTTTTCACACTGCACGTTCCAATTTTCACACTGCACGTTCCAATTTTTCACACTGCACGTTCCAGTTTTTCACACTCCACGTTCCAATTTTTCACACTGCACGTTCCAATTTTTCACACTGCACGTTCCAATTTTTCACACTGCACGTTCCATTTTCTCACACTGCACGTTCCAATTTTTCACACTGCACGTTCCATTTTTTCACACCGCACGTTCCATTTTTTCACACTGCACGTTCCAATTTTCACACTGTACGTTCCAATTTTTCACACTGCACGTTCCATTTTTTCACACCGCACGTTCCAATTTTTCACACTGCACGTTCCATTTTTTCACACCGCACGTTCCAATTTTTCACACTCCACGTTCCAATTTTTCACACTCCACGTTCCATTTTTTCACACCGCACGTTCCATTTTTTCACACTGCACGTTCCATTTTTTCACACTGCACGTTCCAATTTTTCACACTGCACGTTCCAATTTTTCACACTGCACGTTCCATTTTTTCACACTGCACGTTCCAATTTTTCACACATATCATATATCATATATATATTTATATGTATATGATATTTAAAAACAAAAAAGGAAAATACAATACATATGTAAATACATATGTATATATTTAATAAAAAAGAAAAAAGATCCTGGCCAGGGATTGAACCAATCTGTTCGAGATTATTGCTATGAGTTGTAAATAATAAATTTTTGAGAATATTTTTGAAAAAAGAAGTTGAAATTCAATTGCTTATTCTCAATCATCTCCGAATTCAATCCCTAGTTGGGGTTTTTGTGTGATTCTTTTTCTCTTTTAAATTTTTTTTTAATACATACATGTGTATATGTATATTAATATTCTGATATAATAATATACCCTGTAGGAAATGTCAATATTAAAAAAGTGCTGAATCGCTATTGACTTTGTCAACAGTACTAGTGTCGAATTATACCCCGTACAAGGCTTTGTGCTGTTATGAAAGTAAAATGTCCAATTTTAGAACAACAACCTTTTTAATATAATACTGCATTTCCAAATTATTTCGCTATTAAATTACCGTATGTTTTAAGTGCATTAGCCACATATTTGGCATTCTTTATTGCATTTGCATCTCGGATTACGGTCAATGCTTTATACCCATGAATACTTTGTACTTTTAAAAAGAGATATTCAAATTCCATGACACCACACTAATAGATATAAGAAGTTATAAATAGTATAAGAAATAATAAATAAAGTGTAGTTTAGTTCAGTTAATCGTTTTTGTTTGATTATTCATTTCATGGCGACCGTGACTTGAGCCAAGAAAAGAAATTGTACAAAGAAAACAATAAAAAGTGAACATGTTGAAAAGTGACAATTTTGTGCAAAGTGTGAATGTAGCAACTTTTAATAAAATTTAAAAATATTTATAAATTGTTAAAGGAAATTGCGAATGTTTTAATATAAACGGCAAAATATACATATATAAAAATGACGTGGTGGAAGAAAATATTATCCACAATTCCTTTATTAGTGGCTGGCTACGAAGTCGGAAAGTCCCAAGAGGAAAATGAAAACAAAGAATTAGTGAAACTACTTTCAAAGATACAAACTAACGATGAAAAAACAATTATAACAAGTAATAACGGGATGAGCCATATAGAGATTATGTCGCTAGCTGCGGTAGTAATAATGGCAATTATCTATCTCACGAAGTTGATATGTGACACAATAAAAAACAGAAACGGTAGTTCAAACCAAAATCAAATTTAAGAAAAATAGCAATTTAAATAGAACAAAAAATAGAAAAAACCAAGAGAATAAGAAACAATAAAGAAAAGAACAGAAAAATTATTAACAAAAATAAAAACATTTCAAAATCAAAAGAAATAAAACCAACAATTTGCAACAAAAATTATAATAAAAAAAAGAAAAGGATAAGGACAAGCAATCCCACGCTAAGGGATGCATGCTTTCCAAGCCGAGGAGAAGCCAATGACAACAGAAGTGGATCTATACAGGAAACATTAAGATGAAATCAGCTACAACAGACAACATTAATAAAAAAAAAGAAGTAGATAAGTAACAATTTTTTTTTCCATTAATTTTTTTTATAAAGAGACTAGCAGATTGTACCCGGCGTTGCGCGGGTTATGTAGTTTAGATTAGTTTAAAAAAATGAAAAATGTTTTTAAATTAAAAAAAAACAGTGATTAATTGTTGTTGTTAAAGAAATTTTAAAATTTTTATTATTAACACTTAAAAAATACAAAAATCAGTAACTTAAGTATATATATTAAAAATACAAAAAATAAGCTATTATTAATACTTATAGGAATATTGAGTACATACATACATACTATTAAATAAATGCAAAAAAAATATGTTCTCAAAAATTTCTGAAATGGATTTAAAAAATTCCATAATTTTGCGCTTGTAGCGGGAAAAATAATTTAAAATTGTATTTAGAATAATTTTGTGGCAACAATGAAAAAGTGGAAAAAGTGCAAAAAAAAAAAAATGTATTTTTGCATTTTTGGAATCAATGCAAATTCTGTGTCAATTTTTTTTTTTTTTATAAAAATCAATTTAACGCTCAAATTATAGAAATGACAGCCATCGAAGCTTACGAGGAAATCGTTCCCACCAACAAAACTTTAGAGGTAACCAAAATTTTCAGACCAATAACTGACAGAATTACTTCAATCAAAATAGAAATAGCAATCGTGGTGGTAATAATAACCAACGTTTTAATCAAAGGCGACATGTAGGTGTAAGAATCACACAAAGGGTCTCGGGAAACACCGAGGACCCCCAGTTGGTTCTGGGGGAATAATAAATAATGTCTTCATGCTTAACTTAAATTTAAGTGCACTAATATTATGATAGATACAATTTCGATATAGAATATATTAAGGGGAGAGAAAATTACGCAGCTGATGCGTTGTCAAGAATTACATTTGAAGATATAAAAGCCTGTAATGTGATGATGGTAACAACAAGATCCAAGCAACAAGCGCAAGAAAGAGAGAAAGAAAGAGAGAAAGAGAGAGAACAAGCCCAACCTAAGATTTATGAAAATATTTCGGCGCGCCAATTTAGAAAACTTCCTAATATAATAACCCACATCCAAGGATGTGATGTTAAAAAAGGAAGTAAAATTCTTTTTAAATTTAAAGCTAATGTATATGTTATTAATGGACAAATAGACCTAGGTAAATTTTTCCAAGAGCTTGAGTTACAAGCCAATAACATTCACATTGACAAATTGCAAATGAGATTAAATGATAAGATTTTTGAAAAGGTACCTAAAAATGAATTCAAAGAATTGGGCAACAAGATGTTAAACCACATTACAATAGCGCTTACACCATCAGTCACAGAAATTACAAATGAAAAAGAGAAGCAGGATATACTAAGAAAATTTCACGAGGACCCCCTGTTAGGTGGCCACCCAGGGATAACTCGAATGATTAACAAAATTAGAAGGTATTTCTATTGGAAAAATCTTACTAAATATGTCTCTAAGTTTGTAAAAAACTGCGTAAAATGCAAATTAAACAAAACCAACAAACATATTAAACAACCCTTAATTATAACACCTACACCAATGAGACCTTTCGATACAGTAGTAGTTGACACAGTAGGACCATTACCTATTACCGAACACGGACAACAATACATAATAACAATAGTTTGTGATCTAACAAAATATTTGATAAGTATCCCAGTTCCAAACAAAACTGCAAAAACAGTAGCAAGAGCGATTTTTGAAAATTTATTTCTTATTTATGGACCAGTCCATAAAATTTTAACTGATATGGGTACTGAATTCAAAAATGAAGTACTACAGGAATTGTTAAAACTATTAAACGTAGAATTGGTACACTCAACACCGTACCATCATGAAACATTAGGCACAGTTGAACGTTCACACCGAACATTCAACGAATTTATTAGATCATATGTAGCTAAGTCTCTTAACGATTGGGATCAATGGTTACCCTATTTCACTTATTGTTACAACACAACCCCATCAACAACACACAGCTATTGTCCTTTTGAATTGATATTTGGTAAAACCCCAGAGATTTTTTCCTTATTGAATTCAGAAATCATAGAACCTTTATATAATTTTGATGATTATGTTAAAGAAGTTAGATATCGACTTAAAATTGCCAATGAAAATGCAAAATCTGCATTGGAAAATTTAAAACATGTACAAAAACTAAGTTATGATAAAACTTCGAACCCAATAAGAATCAAAATAAATGATCTTGTGTTTATAAAAAAAGAACAAGGTCATAAATTGCAGAATGTTTACAAAGGTCCATACAGGGTCATAAAAATTCATGACAACAACAATTGTACTTTGCTAGTTGATAAAGATAAAGAAATTAAAGTTCATAAAAACAGGCTCAAGTTAGCAAGTTGAGCAAAACATAAATATGTGTATACATAAAAATAGAAGTATATGACCTACGACAAATAATGTAAAATTTTAACTGAATATTTTGAAGAAAAGTAGAGCAATAACATTTGCAAATAATATTAAAAATGAAACAAGATATAGTATAAAAACAAAGCACAAAAAAAAACAAGAAGAAAAGCTTTACACAAACAAACAAAAAAAAAAAAACAAAAAAAAAAAATTTTTTTTTAAGAAAAAAAAAACCCATATACTATAAGTGGAACAAACAACAAAATATTTTTTTTAAGATATCAAATTAAACTATAATAATAATAAAAAAAAAATAATAAAGAAAAAATATATATAAATAACATTTTAATGATTAAGCAAAATATGTATATTTACATAAACAAAATTTTAATTTACTTTATTAATTAAAACTACTTATTTAAAATATTCTGTTTTTTAGTAAATAAATATAAATATTATTTTTTTTCTAGATATATATATTATATATCATTTGTAAAGAAAGCTCTTATAGATACCACTTGATCAATGATCTCTATAAGACCTTTCTATTTAAGAGGGGTGGTGTTATGAAAGTAAAATGTCCAATTTTAGAACAACAACCTTTTTAATATAATACTGCATTTCCAAATTATTTCGCTATTAAATTACCGTATGTTTTAAGTGCATTAGCCACATATTTGGCATTCTTTATTGCATTTGCATCTCGGATTACGGTCAATGCTTTATACCCATGAATACTTTGTACTTTTAAAAAGAGATATTCAAATTCCATGACACCACACTAATAGATATAAGAAGTTATAAATAGTATAAGAAATAATAAATAAAGTGTAGTTTAGTTCAGTTAATCGTTTTTGTTTGATTATTCATTTCAGTGCTATAGACATTTAACATGTCTGTGTCATTGAAAATCCTCTAGTAACATTATGACTATTGACATGGTATTGACTAGGTACTTCTCATGGATCCATATGGTGACATTAGAACCAGGAATTCAATAGTACATTTATATAACTTATAGAACTTTCCTGTAGGCAATATCAATAGTAGATAGGAGGTGTCATACTAGCGACATTTTCACTATTTTTTTTTTTTTACTTTCTTTTAATATTAGGGCCTTCAAGCTGCTACTGAAGCAAATAAATTAAATTGTACACTATTATTTAAATGATAAGTTTATTTAACAAAAAATTAAGATAAAAACAAATAAACTAATTAACAGCTCAGCTATTGAACAAAAAATGTAGCACATTTTTCCAGGGCAGGCTAAACCCTTTTAAATACTTATTTTAATATGTTAAAAGTAAATGTAAATAAAGATGAAATTGGAAATGCAAAAATGAAATGAAAAAAATACTTAAATATAAACTATACATTTGACTAATTATAATTAAGAAAAAAATTCATCAACAAAAGCTTGGCTGATTTCTTGATTTTGGGTTTCTTTTCACATATAAAAAACGTGATTATATTTTTGAAATAATTATATTTTTGAAAAAAAATTTTTAAATTTGTTTTTTCTTATGACATTTTTAAGTCAACAGCAGAGACATTGTATGGGTGTACAATTAGTAGTTTGTATGTCGACAATGTCACTAGATATACACACATCTTTTGTCTCTGTATTTTTTATATTGACACAGAAATGAAAAATTGGAGACATTTGAACTAGTGCTGTTGACAAAAAGACATATGGACCCAGTCTGACTGCAGGGTACTGATAAATATTATATATTTGATATGTATTAGAACAAATTAAAAAAAAATGAAAAAAAAAAAAAAAAAAAAAAAAAAAAAAAATCCAGGAATGCATGCAAACAAGGTAAAGTTACTGACTGTGGCCAACATGGCGACCACCAGGACGATCCTTGCCTTGCTGTATTCAAGTTGACACGCAGCCTCCTCGTGGCCCCTCCTGGATGGCATTCTAGCACCCGCTAGATGTTAACTAATGCGTGCAGCGAGGTCCAATCCCCTGGACGTTAAATTCGGGTTGTGCGTAGGGCTTGGAACCCACCACATAAAAACTTCATCCAATGAAAACCACAACAACAAACCGTAAAAAGATCCCCTCTAAAGTTGACGACCACGGCAAACGTTTCAAGGACAACGATTTAAGAATAGGCACATGGAACGTCCGCACCCTTTACAGGGTAGGCGCTTCCGCCCAACTGGCGGATGCCCTCATGAAATGTAGGACTGACATCACTGCCATACAGGAAATGCGATGGATAGGGCAAGGATGCAAAAGGCTGGCATCTTGCGATGTGTATTACAGCTGCCATGTTGATAAGCACGAATTCGGATGCGGATTTGTGGTTAATAAGAGACTTCGTCACCTTGTCTCTGGGTTCACGCCAGTGGACGAAAGAATAGCCACAATCCGCATCAGGGCAAAATTCTACAACATCAGCCTAATTTGTGCTCACGCCCCGACGGAAGATAAGGACGATGTGGTTAAGGATGCCTTCTACGCTAAACTCGAGGACGTATACGATAAGTGCCCGGCCCATGACGCCAAAATCGTCCTCGGGGATTTTAATGCGAAGGTCGGGCGGGAAGGTATCTTTGGCCCCACTGTCGGACAGTTCAGCCTCCACGCGAACACTACCTCCAATGGTATGAGGCTGATCGATTTCGCCGCGGCGCGTAACATGGTAGTATGTAGCACCAGGTTTCAGCATCTCGACATTCACAAGGCCACTTGGATGTCCCCCGATCGATCAACATCCAACCAGATCGATCATATTGTGATTGACGGAAGGCATGTATCCAGTGTACTAGATGTGCGCACATTTAGAGGTCCAAACATCGACTCGGACCACTACCTTGTCGCAGCCAAGTTTCGATTGCGCATTTGCGCCTCGAGGACTGCGCGCTCTAGTGCATTGCGAAAGCTGGACGTTAAGAAGCTGCGATCACAAAGGACAGCTGAGGCGTTCTCCGCTCAACTCTCGGATAAGCTCCGTCGTTCCCCATCTAATCTCAACGACATTGGCGGATTGTGGGCCAACATCTCCCACTCCTTGCGCAATACTGCGGAAACAGTCCTTGGTTTCGAGCGCCCACCCCAACGAAATCAATGGTACGATGAGGAGTGTCGCGAGGCAGCTGCAGCGAAAAACGCCGCGTACAAGAAAACGTTGCAGTCCGCCGCTACGCGAGCCATTGTCGAAAACTACAGAGAGAGGAGAAGGGATGAGAGACGCCTTTTCAGACGCAAGAAGAGGGAGCAGGAAAGGCGTGAGCGTGAGGAAGTCGAGATGTACAGATGTAGGAATGACGCTCGAAAATTCTATCAAAAGGTTAAGCGTCTGACCGAGGGGTATAAGCCCGGAGCGTCTTCCTGCAAGGATGAGGATGGAAACCTGGTTACAGATCCGCAGGGGATGCTGAGGTTGTGGAGGAAACACTTCTCTACTCTGCTGCAAGGCGATGACGACATCAATACCGCCTCTAGAGATGATGTTCCGAACCCAATCGATGATGACGGCGTGGAGATCCCGCCGCCTAGCCATGAAGAGGTTAAAGTCGCGATTATGCGTCTTAAAAACAACAAAGCGGCAGGTCCTGATGGCCTCCCCGCTGAATTGTTTAAGACCGGATGTAATGAGTTGGTAGGGCGCATGCACCAGCTCATCTACAAAATATGGCTAGAGGAAAGTATGCCCAACGATTGGAACCTCAGTGTCCTCTGTCCTGTCTTGAAAAAGGGAGACCCTACGATATGCGCCAACTACAGGGGTATAAGCCTTCTCCCTATCGCATATAAGGTTCTTACAGGCGTATTGTGTGAACGACTGAAGCCACTCGTCAAAACACTGATTGGACCTTATCAGTGCGGCTTCAGACCTGGCAAGTCCACCATCGACCAGATCTTCACACTACGCCAAATCCTGGAGAAGACCCACGAAAATCAAGTCGACACACACCATCTTTTTGTCGACTATAAGGCTGCTTTCGATAGCCCCATAAGGGATCGTGTTTTTGCCGCAATGTCTGAGCTCGGTATACCTGCGAAGCTGATAAGGCTATGCAGAATGACGTTGAGCAATTCCTGCAGCTCCGTCAAGGTAGGAATGGACCTCTCCGAACCTTTTGATACCGTGCGAGGTTTCAGACAAGGCGACCCCTTATCATGCGACCTCTTCAACTTCGTCATGGAGAGTGTTCTGCGAAAGGCGGGAGTGCATCGCAATGGCACTATTTTTCAAAAAAGTGTTCAGTTGCTTGCGTACGCTGACGACATCGACATCATAGGGCGTACCAAGCGAGATGTCACTGCTGCCTTTAGTGCTATTGAACGCGAGTCTAAGAAGATGGGTCTGGCAGTAAATGAGGGCAAAACAAAGTATATGTTATCGACAAGTAGAGCTGTGCGGCGTATTGAGTCTCAAATTACAGCCGATAACTATACTTTTGATACAGTCAAGGAATTCATTTATCTTGGCTCCGCCGTTACCACCGAAAATGATGTCAGTCTGGAGATCAAGCGCAGGATTACTCTTGCCAACAGGTGCTACTATGGTCTCAATAGGCAATTGAGTAGCAGAGACCTCTCTCGTAAGACAAAGCTAATACTCTACAAGACGCTCATCCTACCTGTGCTTCTTTATGGCGCAGAAGCATGGACCCTATTAAGAACTGATGCAGCAGCCTTGAGAGTATTCGAGAGAAAAGTCCTACGTAAGATCTTCGGTCCAGTACGAGTTGGCGATGATTTCCGCATCCGATTCAACAGTGAGCTGTATGAGCTCCTCAACGACATGGACGTTGTACAGCGTATTAACATCCAGCGGCTGCGCTGGCTCGGCCATGTCGTTCGAATGGAGGAGGATGCTCCGGCGAGACGGGTATTTGATGCGGGGATCTGCGGAAGTCGGCGAAGAGGACGACCTTGTATCCGTTGGAAGGACCAAATCGAGGAAGCCCTGTCATCGATTGGTGTGACCAACTGGCGTAGGCGCGCAAGAAGCAGAGGCGCCTGGAAGGATGTGTTGCGGCAGGCCGAAATCCGTTAATCGGGTTGTTATGGCCAATTAAGTAAGTAAGTAAGAAAAAAAATCCAGGCCTTACGTCTATTAAAACAACACACTACTTACTAGACCACAGCGACTTCAAATCAATCGCCTGTATACCATCTATAATAAACTGTTTGACAAAAACTTAATCTTGTCTCCCTTAGAAATAATGTTGTTTCTCTGTTAAATATGAAATCTGTTCTGTTAAAATATGAAATCTCAGAAATTTTCAAAATCTACTATGAAAACTCGCTCTGTTAAGGGTTCTGGCGATTAGGTTAGTTGAAGGGACGTATAATGCTTTAAAAACAATTTACTTTATCCGCCCACTCAGTCATGTTTTCCCGCAAAAGGACTTACAGTGGGTTTTAAAATCTGAAATCTGGGAAAATTTCAAAGTCTACTATGAAAACTCGCTCTGTTAAGGGTTCTGGCGATTAGGTTAGTTAAAGGGACGTACAATGCTTTAAAAACAATTTACTTTATCCGCCCACTCAGTCCTGTTTTCCCGCAAAAGGACTTATAGTGGATTTTAAAATCTGAAATCTGGGAAAATTTCAAAATATACTATGAAAACTCGCTCTGTTAAGGGTTCTGGCGATTAGGTTAGTTAAAGGGACGTTCAGTGCTTCAAAAACAATTCACTTTATCCGCCCACTCAGTCCTGTTTTCCCACAATATTGATTTATTTATCGGATTACAATAGCTTTCGGAAATGTGTGATTATCTATTTATAATAATTTTTATTACGCAATATTTTGTAACAATGATTACCTATAGGACTAATTTTATAAATTTTTGCTTTTTTTTCTTATTTTACCCAGGAATTTAATTAATTTTTCCTTTTTTTCCTTCCCAGCCTCAAATTAATTGTTTAACAGAGTTCTGTTAATAACATAACAGAGCTATGTTAACTGATTGGTTTGCGTCTGGGGAGATATATTTTAAAATCTATCTTCACACACATTCCTCTTTTAATACTGTGTAGTCCGGTGAAAGGGACAACAGTTACTATTGCAGCTACCCTAGTAATACATAGGATAGGGAGAAATACAGAGAAAAAATCAAGAAAGAAAATAAAATCGACAACAGTACACCTTGTCACAGAAACCAACGTCATCACTGCTTAACTCTAAAGCTGGATTCACCCATCATTTCGGAACATAATTTTTGTTCCGAAACAATTTTTTTATATGTAGTTTGACGTTTCTCTTTTTGAGAGGGAGAGAGCGAAAGGGAGTAAGCTTGCTTCGGAACAATTTCAGCTCGAATTGGTTTAATTTTAATTTTTGTTCCGAAACAATCGGACTGTGCTGCCACATCATTGCCGAACGGAGAAAATTTCGATTCGAATCGAAACGCAGAATAAGGGTGAATAATAATATAATAATAATAATATAATATAATAATATAAAATGTATGTATGTATAATAAAAAATATGATCACACTTAAACCAAGAAATCAAATGAATTGCAATCATCTACTGTGCTCCTAATTGTAAAACTAACACCATCGTTCACAATAATATTTCATATGGTAACCTTGTTTTTACAGAACAATTGTTCGAAGTGGGTGAATCGTTTTGTAACAAACTCTCAAAAAACTGAACTTGTTTCGGAACAAGCATTTTGTTTGGGTGAATCCAGCTTAAGTACTTGGAATATCAATTCTTTATTTTTATGGTTTATATCAACAAAACGTCGTTCCGTAACAGCAATAAACATTTGATAGAGTGTGTCAAATATTCTTCATATTCTTTCTCGTCTTTCTTCTCTTTTGTCATACCTTTTGTCTAATGCTTTTAACTTTTCTTGATTTTTTTTACTTCTAATGAAAGAAAAATACTTTTATTGTTTTTTGTTTTTGCTTTTTTGAATAATAATACGTTTTGATTGCTTAAATAAGATGAAGAAAATGATGATGATGATGATGACGATGACATTGATGTAGTCTTTGCGACTGCCTTTCGAATGGGGGGTAAAGTAGGTGCATAGAACACAATCAATGCTTTATTGTGAAGGCTTTTCAATGCCTTGAGAAATCGTTCATTTTATTGTTTTTCTTTCAACTTCTTGGCTTTCAGTCAAGATTTGTCAATTCTTTATTAAATCTTTTGTTCATTTATTCAATAAAAAAATTGTATGCCAATAACAAATAGAACAAATAGAATTGATGTGAAATAAAATTATGATTACATGTGTGATATCACAAGAGAGAAACAGAAAAAAAAATCGAAACAGAACTCCATTTATTTTAAATTTTATTAAATTTAATTGCTTTTAAATTTGCAAATTTTTATTTACTTTTATAAAATTATAAATGAAACTACAGTTAGTGATTTCGACATGAGTCTCCATCTCAATTTTTACCCTTTTTTGTAGTACTACTCAAATTAACATCTTTGCATTCTGTTCGATTGTGGACTGTATATGGGGGTGGAAGAACACACAAAAAAAAAGGCTGTTGAACACTAATAAAAAAAAAGAACCAAATTAGAGGATTTCACAAATAAATCGCACAATAGAAAATACTCTCCTTTTTCTTCTTGGTTGTCTGTTAGACTTTGCACACTTCCTTCGATATATAATGTTGGGCTTAGTTTCTGGGAAAACTTCACCAATAAAATAAACTTCACACCAGTCACTCAGTTTTTTTTTATGTATATTTTTTGTTACAAAACTACAATTTTACATTTTACAAAATTACAATTTTATATCGTTACACAATTACAATAATCTTTTCAAATTACAACTTTACACAAAAGTCAATACACTTTTTTTTCTTTTAATTTTAATTTCTTTTGGTTTCATAAAATTTTATTAAGTTTTAAATTTGTCACAAGATAGATTAGATTATAATGAAAATGAGTTGCATCCCTATGGATGTTAAAAAGCGAAAAAATATTAATAAAACAAAACAAAAATTAAATGTCAAAAAACAACATTACAATATCAAAAGCTTAATTATATACTGCAGCGCCCTCTGTTGCCAAATTGCGAACAAGTCGATGCCAATCCTGTTTATGTCGTCGGAGGTGGGAATCATCGGTCGTCAGACATAAACACATTCAATGAATATAAATTTTAATTTGAAAACCGAAAACGCAAACCAAATAGAGTTAAATTTACCATTCGTCATCGTTCGCAGCAATTAAACACAGAACGATTAACATTATTCAACAGTTTTGCATCGTGATCTCCATTGAAAGGCTTATAAGATCCAGATGACTCAAGAATTAAACGCAAATGACCACTTATTACGTCGGCAATTCATTTCTTGAAGTCGCCGTGGTCTAGTAGGTAGTGTGTTGGCTTATTAGACTGAAGGCCCGAGTTCGAATCCCAGGTCAGACATCAAAACGAAAAATATTTCTTCGGCGACTTCCTCTCAGCAGATTTCTGGCAAAAACTCTGAGAGTAAATAAAATTGTCATGAAAAGCTTCTCAATAGAATTTGTCGTTCGGAGTCGACTTTAAACTGTAGGTCCCGCCACTCGTGTATAAAATTAACACACACAACATGAGTAGTGTGAGAAGCTAGGACTGAAGGGTGCGGGCTTCTTGGGGACGATTGCTGTAGACTGTCTAATGGTGAAGGTATAGCACTGGCCATTTTATAGTCACCTTACAGCAACTCATTTCCTTGCCGTTCGCATCTTGAGATGTCCACAAACACTACTCCCTCTCTTCCACCTTCCTATAACCCATTTTCCTAAAAACCTGCACAATGCACTGCATGAGTAGGGGCCATCCCCTGAGTGCTGGTTTCACAAAAAAAAAAAAAAAAATTCATTTCTTGGGCCAACGAAAAACAGGAAGAAAACGAGAATTCGTTTTAACAAAATAATCTTCACCAAATAATTCGATTTCCCGCTCAATGACGACGTTAGCAAGCAAAATTATCGCACTTAGGTTGAAGAGAATCCAAAATTTATCTTAGAGGAGAATCTTTTGAAAGAAAAGTTCGAAAATCTCATTATTTGTCGCAGAGGAGGAGTAAATTGGTCACCAAGATGTTGCGATTAGACACCTTTAGATTATTTTTTTCGTGAGGTTTTTTCGACTCGAAAGTGAGCAGCAATAGTTCCACAACAGTACGCATATATGTATAATTGCCCATTATTATTATAGAATTTATATATTATAGAATTTTTTCATACATATGTACATACATGATTGTCCATTCCAACCCTTCAGTTAGGATTACGGCCTATGTTCTCACACCACTCATGTTGCGTGTGTTAATTTTATACATGAATGGCGGGACCTGCAGTTTAAAGTCGACTCCGAACGACAGATTTTTGAGAAACTTTTCATGGCAATTTTATTTACTCTCAGAGTTTTTGCTAGAAATTTGCAGAGAGGAAGTAGCCAAAGAAAAATTTTTTCATATTTCGTTTTGATGTCTGACCCGGGGTTTGAACCGTGGCCTTACGTCTAATAAGTCAACACACTACCTACTAGACTACGGGGACTTCAGAATCTTTTCATTTTAATTTAATTACTCTCAGAGTTTTTGGCTTTTGAATCTGCTGAGAGTAAGTCGCCGAAGAAATATGTTTTCACATTTCGTTTTGTAGGATATGTTTGACCTGGTTAACCAAAAGTTTGAACCGTGTTTTCATGCAGCAATTTCACTGAAGGGGGAATACCATCGGAAAATGAGTTGTGTGCCATCTTACATACCAGTAAACACAGCAGATGACAAACTATTCAAATCTTCAATTAAATCTTCTGATGAATCATTGTTACTTGTTAGTATTTTACTGTACCATTGGCTTGGAAAATATTACGCTGAAAGTTACGTTCCATGTTTAGTTGGGTTCTCAAAAAAAAGTAAAATTTATTTCATATTGTAAGTGGGGGGTTTTAGATTGTGTTGTGCACCTGATTGATTTTACTTTCTTTACTAAGCGTTATAACATCTTCAATTATTTTACTTTCGCAATTTAAAAATTGTATTAAAATTATGTGAATTGGAAATATTGCATAAGTTAAAATCAAATAAAATTTGTGTACGAAAGAATAAAAATTTAAAAACAAATCGAATAAAAGAATATTTCCTTAAGCGTTAACGAACTAAACATAAATCTCTCCCACATTCTCTCTTTAGAAAACTCAATAATTTTTTGCTGAATTTTATATTTTTTTTTATTTTTTATTAATCACACTGTTTAAGTTTTTTTGTTGTTATTTTAACATTATTTTGAGTGTTGCTATGTAAATTTAATAATATTAAAAATATTTTATTGTAATTGTTGCATTGTTGTGTTGTTGGTTTATTATGCAAATTTAATTTTTGTTCTGTTGAAATTTGACTATTTTTCTTGGCATTCAGTACTGCTGAAGTGTACATAGTGCTTCATTTATTTTATGTAGTTTTTTATTTGCAAATGCTTAGATCTGTAATACTTTTTGTAATACTTGTGGATGTTGGCTTAAAAGAAAAAGTCGTTATAAATCTTTTTTTCTTTCAACATCGAGTGCAATGACAGTGGGACATCAGAACAACTACAAACTAATCTGAATATAACGTTTAATTCAATCTCACTTTTAGATACTGTTCGACACTGAAATATTTGTTTGTTTTTCTTATTAATTCCATAAAGTTTAAGCGAATAATGTAAAAATTATATCATTAGCTATCTGCAACTTAAAACGTTTACAATACGGCTCTACAATAGTAATGTAGCAAAATATATTCATTTCAGTATGGACATGTATTCATCAATTACACAATTTATCAATTCGAAAATTTTAGAACGATAGAGTCTATTTGAATTACTTTCTGCTATATTGGCCTTTCATTAGAACCTAGACGTAACACAAACCTAGACACAACCAGGCACATGGTGAAACAACTTTATTAGGGTACTTACTTAAGGGCTGTTATTTGTTTCATCGAATTTATTAGCTAACCCATGCGCATATCTAAACACCTTTTAGTATCCGCAAACAGTGGCGTACACGATGGCATACAGCTTGACCATGGCGAGTTCGCTTTCAATATTTCTGCAATTTATACTTATAAAGTCATATTTTGTTATATTTTTCCATTCTTTAACCCACTGTCTGTCAGTAAGAATAGAGAATAAAAGGAAATATTTCGTTGGTTTTACAGCCTCCATTTACCACAAACATAGTCTGTACATTCCTTAACTTAATGTGAGCGTATCTAATTAAGTTTTATTCCGCATTTAAAGCCTTAAAAATTTATAATGAAATGAAAACGAAAAGACTGAATGAATAACTATGTGAAGGAAAAACAACACAGAATATTTGCTTTCTTTTTCATTACTGCAGCCAGAAAAGTAAAATTATGGTGATAAAGAAAAAACAAGCAAATGAAATCTTTTTTTGTGGCCAAAAATCAACAACAACAATAAATGGTATAAACAACCGCAAGCACAATTTATAAATATTTATTACATTTTACTGTATTGTATTATATTGTATTATTGTATTGTATTATTTTATTTACTGTAGTTTTGTAGCACACAATAAGACAATAATTTTAAATCGCTGGCGTTGCGTTTTTTTTTTGGTTTTTAACGACTTAATTTTAAGGTCAAATAAACATACGTTTGTCAAGACTATATTCACTTAAATGCAGTTATTTTGCTGATGGCTTTAGTAAAATACCATTAAAATACATTTCCGTATTGTTGGGTCTTTGGTTCGCCGTTTTGTTAAAAGATGTGATTAAAAATTACGGAAAAATTTTATGGAACATAAAAATGTTTGTTTATTGAAGTTAAAATGAAACTTTAGATGCAATTATGTTCGCTGAAAGTAGAGTAAATAAACAAACAAATTTCGAAAGATGTAACCGAAAAGAGTCATTTATATTGATAAAGAGTAAATCAATACTTTTCAATGATAACGTCCATACTACTGAATACTATACCGTCTAACATTTTAAAAAATAATAAATGAATTCATTGATAGACTTAGGCTTGCCAGATTTGAAATCGTCAAAAAACGTACATCGTACATCGTTAAAAGAGCAGTACAATTGAGTAAAAAGAAGTACAATTGTTCATTTTCAAAATTTATTTAATTCAATAAAAAAAAAACCTAACAAAAAATAGTTCACACCAGTAATAATGAGGAACATAAAAAAGAGATCATAACATATTGAATATAAAAAAATGAACTTAAAATTTAATTTATTTTGAAAAAGTTTTTGTGATTTTAAATCTATAGAATTTATATACATATGTATATTTCAGACTAGACTAAAATTAATGTATTATATTATGATAGTATTATTGGATTTTTAATTTATCTGAATAAAAACTCAAAAACAAAAGTTCATTGTTTAATACTTCAAAATTAATTTAACAAAAAATAATTTTAATGGTATACTTTGATATAAGTACATACATACATATTGTTACGTTTTTACCTTTTAAAAACGTTAAAAATGTGAGTTCGTAGATTGCAAATAAAATAAAAATAAATTTGTGTTTATTTTTTTAATCAATTCTTTATTATCTGCACAACTTTTGCGCCACTGTTCGAACTTCTTCCACTTATACAACGATAACTTTCACAATATATACTTTTTTTCGTTATACATATTTCTCTGCTTACAACCTTCTTGTAAGCAACAACACTTACTAGTTATTCCTCTTTGCTCACAACCTTTTTTGTAAGCACTACACTAACAACTGTGTTCTCAAACGCAACTTGTCTGCACACAAGTCTGACCGAATTAAAGCTCGATAGATTTAATTCTCACACCGACGTGACGTCGTCTTACACGATTAAATTCAAACTCCGAGAATTACGTGTCTTCATACACGACTGACTGAATTGTAACTGAATTCTCGTTGCTCGCTTTATCTTGCGTTTTATATCACTGGATCAACAGTGTGATGAATGCCCTTGAAGGATGATGACGGCCTTCGGGAACAATCCAAAAATGTAAACAACTCGTAATCATTGTTGTTCGTGTATCTTGTTTACTTTCGTCCAGGCAGAATTGTTGTTGTTTTGTTTATTTGTCTTTCCGCTATATTTTTTTATACACGGACGGTGTTGCTATATTTTTGTTTATTCATCGATCTTGTAAACAAGCCTGTTGTTTTTGTTGCTATATGTTTACTTATTCGTTGATCACGTGAACAACTGTATTGTTTTGTTTTTGGAGCTTTTGTTTATCATTTTATGTGTGATCAAGTCCATTGTGTTGTTTTTGGAGCTTTTGCTTATTATTTTAATAACACCATTTCCATTTTCGTAACAATATATACATTATTAATTTTTGAAAATTATTGACTTTAAAATTTACTGATACATTTAAATAAATTATAAATATTTATCACTTTTTTGTATTTGATTTACAATTTAATTTTTACCTTTTTCGGTTTTTAAAAAATTTAAAAACTCAGTACAACTGTATTCAAAGTTTGTTTTTATTATAACACGCTTTCCAAATTTTATATTAAAAGTTTATTTCGTTCCTTCCTCCAAAAATTAAACATTAAACTAAAAATTCGTTCACTGCATTAGAATGAGTAATTGAAAAGACGAAGCAACAATTCTTTTCAAAAGTAGGAAATGTTACACTATTTAAGAATTCTTTCCATTTTTCTTCTGCAGATTTTTCTTTTTCAATGTTTTCAGTAAATGTTTTTAATGATATAAATTCGTCAAAAAATTTATCTAAATCAATATTTTTGATTGAAAATAATGTAATTATTTCCACAAATTCATGAAAAGAAATGTTTGAATTAAGATGGAAAATTGAAAGTGTTTCAAACTTATTATTTTCTAAATTGAAACGACCTTTTATGTAAGTACTTATATTCAATAAAAACTCTGCTGCGCGTTTTTTAAAAAGACAAATCTCTTGCTGATTATTGCAACTGCTAAATATACGTTCGGCTAAAAACCCATAGAATTTTTCATCCTGCTGTTGTTCAAATTTGGCATTTAGGTTAGGTTAGGTTAGAGGACGTGTACTTGTCCGTTAAGACAAGTACAATACCCGGAGGTCGAAATTGACCCATTGTACAACGTCCTTGGAGAGGGAAGAAAATAGAGGGAACAGGATGAAAGGAGGGCATAAAGGTAAGGGGGGATGGGAATCACACAGAAAGAAACAGACACAAGCAAAAAGGGTTGAGAGCGCGACTACACTTATGAAGTCCTAGCACCTCTCAACCAGCTCAAACTGCTAATGAATCTGTGGAGAGCCTTGATGTCGGCTATCGACACAGAACTCAAGCTCTCAAAGAAGGCCCTGCCAAGGGTCCTCAACCTCAACCTACCAAGGGCTGGGCAGTTACAGAGGAGGTGTTCGATAGTCTCTAATTCCTCCTCATCGCGACATACCCTGCAATAGTCCGGCTGGGATCTGTTTCAGATCCCCGTCAGCGACCTAATCTCGCAGTGCCCTGTGATAAAACCGACAACCAACCTTAAGCTGGCCTTAACCAAGCCCAGCAGCCAATCTGTTTTCTTACTGTCCACAGCAGGCCATAGACGTCTAGAGACAGAACAACCCGTTCCGTTCCCCCAACGCCTCTGCTCTTCCTCCCTGACCCATCCATCGATGAGGCCATAGAGGTGGCAGACTGGGGGTTCAGGACCAACTATTAATTTGTCATTTAACTGTTTTATTATTTGAAACATATCAATTATTAGAAGGCTATTATTTTCTTCTAACTTTTTAATAGCAGATATTATTGTATTTCCTATATTATGGACAAAACCGAGGTATGCTTCAGAAATTTCATTTTCGAAAAATTGGCGTAAAACAGGGGAACAACAATCTTGCGACAAAAAATAAGCCTTAATAGCTGGATAGTTTTTTAAAAATCTCCCCACAGCGGGGGTTAGAGAAAGCCATCTAGTTGGTACATGACGGAGCATTTCAGACCATTCCAAATCAAACATTTCTTTCAGATTTGCAGTTTTTTTTTTTTGTGATGTCGAAAATTCTTTACAATATTTTCTAAATCCAATTTTAAAATACCAATACCTATTATATTCGAATTTGATTTTTTAAGCTCAACAAATACCCTTTTTTATTTCCAAAATTTACGTTGGCATTGTCTGCTCAAAAGCTTGTGATGTTTTCTAAACTCAGTTATTGACTCTCCAATTTATATTTTAAAGAATTTGAAATATCAATTGATAATTCGGAGTCAGAGTTTTAAAAACTTAAAAGTTTTGTGCAGCCTCCATTTTCTTTATTAAAATATCTCACAACAATAGGAAACGTTTTAATATTACCTTTGTTAGAAGCATCTGTGGAGATTGAACAGGACATGTTTACCTCTATAAAATTATGATGAAAGTACAAAAAAGTACAAACAAGGTAGAAAAAAAAAGTACAAAAAGAAGTACAGATCAGAGATCAGCAACGAGTATTCAAAACGATGAATAGATTCGAGTCATACTTATAATTTCAGCTACTTATACGCATTCATACTTATTTTAATATCATACTCATACTAATCATGTTCAAAGTTAGAAATACTCATCGTACTCATACTTAATAATACGCACAATGTTGTTGATTTCGACTCTCCATGATTCAACATATACACGAAGCACAAAATAAGTATGATTCGAGAACGAACACCACAAGTCGAGTGACTCGAATCATTCGTTAGTATTATAAGTATTTTTCTAAATTTATGAATCTGAATGAGTAGGCGTATGAATCAAACAATGAATCGAATGTTGTGAGTTTGATGTCAACGTTGTACTCATAATCATTGCAACCTATACTTATAAATCAATGTTGTAGCGAGTACGAATGAATCAGAGTAGTTGAATTTTAATACTCTTGACTCACTCATACTCAAAATTTCATAGGTGAGTATCGAAAATACGATTCATTGCTGATCTCTTGTACAGATACTAAAAAGAAGTACATTTGCGTACTTCTTTAGGGGTTATGCAGTTACCAAAAACTAAAAAAAAGAGTACGCGTACTGCTGAAAACAGTACGTCTGGCAAGCCTAGATAGACTCGTTATAAAATTATTGTGCATTAAATAAGTTTTGCAATAAATAAACTTTCTTATCTAGAGACAGGATTGGTGGCATCATAGATTTATCCTATTTTCTTTGTTGATTTATTTGTCATTCTTAATTTTGGTATGGTGAGGCTGTTGTAGTTTTTCTTTTAATTTCTAAACATAGTGTGGAAGTAACCTTGAAAACTGTCTTGTTTTTAAATTTTAATAAAACAAAGTGCGCGTGTGATATCATCGACATTTTTATTCGTTTAAAAGGCCTATTGATGAAAATGGATACATTTATACATTATTTTTTATAGACAGGCTCTTTATTAACTGAATGTTAGGGAGTTTGGATGTACTACGTGCTTGTTTGTTTTTTTTTTTTAATTTTTACCGATTTTAATGAACACTGTGCCTTTATGATGTACAATATATGTATGTATATTTATAATTAACCATAAACTGCTTGTACATAAAGCGGCAGTTAAGCCATCAACTATGTTTGCAAAGTGTTTACCGTAGTAGAGTTTGTGAAGCTTTAAATGGTGAACCAACGGGAAGTATAGAGACAGACAAAGTTAAAAGAAACAGGAGGGATGAAGTTAAAATATTTAAGTTAGCGTAGTCGAGTAGGTAGTCTGTTGGATTATTATACTTGAAGCCTCGGTTCAAACCACAGATCAGACATCTCGAACAAAACGTAAGTTCTGACAAAAACTCTGAGAGTAAATAAAATTGTCGTGAAAAATTTCCTAAAACTCTATCGTTCGGATTCTACTTTAAACTGTATGTCCCTTTGCTTATCTATAAAATTAACACACACAACATATGTAAGTCGTGTAAGAAGTTAGGTAGTCATCCTGATTGAATGGCTGTAATGACCAATAATGTATACAAAAAAACTTATACAAAAAAGAATCAGTTTCACATGAGGGTTAAATATAATAGGGGTCCCGAGATAATGTTCTGTGGCACCTAGGCTGCAATAGTCCGCCTTCTTTAAGAACAAATCTCCGGTCGATAATGTAGTTTATCAATGACACAGTGTAAAATTTTGTTCAGTTTATGAATTAGGCGTTCTCGAAAGCTTTTCTAATTGCTTGCACTAATGAGTTTGTTCAATCGTACTGTGTTTGCTCCCGAAGACAAATTGATGATCCGAACCACACACTAATTGTTTGCCACTCTACCCATAAAGATACAAGAGGAGCCAAATTAGTCGTGTCATTCAATGTATTAGGGGTAAAGATGGATTTTTCTAACCCATCAACCAGTTTCATTTCTCAAAGGAGGCTTGAACATCTCGTTTAAGGATCCAAGTAGCACGCCAGAATGAATAATTTGATTCCGGTGTTGAATCAATACTTTCCAAATATTTGTTTAAGAAATGATGCCCTATGAGATCCTAGGATCCCGCAAGCTCTACTACGGGGCTCATTACATTCATATAAGGAGTATTAAGAAACTTTAAATAGACTTCTTTATCATGAATGCGTCTTGTATACAAGCATTATATCAATTTGTTTTTATCGTGATTATAATGGAGGATACTGATTGCGTTCCAGAAGCATATCATTGGAGAATATGAATTTTATTGATTTCTTTAAAGGATCTTTTGCCTAATAATTAAATAATATTATTAACAAAATATCTGACAACTTCTATGTATTTTTTAATGGGCCTAGTACCGCGAAGGTAAGCTTCATGAATTTATTCCGTTCTGATAAAGAAGATTTTCAAATTTTTCGTTCTATAGTTTCTACGCTGAATGTGCAAAACATTCACTGGCAGCGTTACTCCAAGGATATTTTTCTCGTAATTATTCCGGAAGCTTCCACATTTCCATCTGCTTTTTACATTTCAGAAGCAAAACCTTAACTTGTCAGTCCTTCCCCTAATTTTAATTCCTCAGTTTTTTTTTTTCATTTTATTTTCATTTATTGTCCCCAACAAATATTGAAGACTTGCTCTTACTGTCCTTATAGAGTGTTTTTTACAAGGCAATCTTTTTCATTTCATTGTTTTTCATTTTTGTTTTTAACCTCTTCGTTTTCTTTTTACACTCTTATTGCTTTTCTTTTTGTCCTTTCATTGCCTCGTTCAGCTCGTTGACTTTCATGCAAACAGTTAAACTGAAACAACATTTTAAGGACCCTTTTCTTGTTTCTCTTTTGATCCTACTTTCCTTTTCTTTGTAAACATTCTTATTTTAGCACAAATATTTCACTATGACTGAAGCCAGTCAGATGTCATCGTTGTTTTAATCATTGTTAACACTTTTCGTTTTTTTCCGTCTGTTTAACAATGTTTGGGATGACTATCGAAATTTGTATCCAGCAACACTTAAAGTCCTGAAAAGTTCTTTTTAGTTCAGCTTGACAATCTGCAAAAAAAAAATTCAAAAAGATTATGTAAAAATACCAGAAAAATAATCTTCTCAACTGACTGATGATAAAATACAAAAAAAAAAAAATCAGTCTGACGTCGTAGAATGTAAGTCCAAGTAATTCTGTTAACGAATTTTTAACTTTTTTTTTTTAATTGTTCCTTCTAAGTCATATTTTTAATTCTTTCAAACGCTCAAGAACTTATTTTCTTTTGAAGGTCCTTATTGTTTCTTTTTTTTTAGCTTAAACAAATTGAGATGAGTAAAGCAGAAAACATAAAAATTTTCTTATAAATTTAAAATCAAATTATCAATGACTTGGTCGAAAGTGAAAATAAAAACTGAGTATTTTAAACTCGAATAACGTAAAGTCAATCGTTCTTTTCAGAGGGACGAAATATTAACAGAGCCACCTCGAAAGCGAGAAAATTGGGATCACTTTTAGGAAGCCTGCTGATGTTATTGGTAAATTAGCCTCGGCTTGTCCCCCTCTTATCAGACGCCTCTTATATACGGACATTTTTTTTAGTATAAAAAAAAATTGTAAAGGATTATTAAAAAGTATCCCTCTTAAGCAGACAAATATCGCATAACAGGACTCGGACACTTTTTTCCACGACCAATTACATCTTAGTTCCCCACAACCGGGCATCTTACAGCACTGTAACACAATTTTTCCGCATACATTTTTCTCTATTCATAATCAGTGTTACTGTTTCGATTATTTTTTTTTTAATAATTTTTTAATCGCTGCCTAAGAAACGCTGGCAAACTCGTCTGAAGATGGGCTAGAAACTGAAATTGAAGATAAGTTAAATTCTTATAAAGAGAGCTTATTTTGCCATAGCAAAACTAAAAGGTTTTTCTTTATATCACAGCGACCTATAGCAAAGGAATGTATTTTAAAAATAAGGCCAATAATAATTTTCAATAACTTCTGGTAACAAATAATGGTGATAGTGATCACTTGTAATTATTTCATTTCACATTTAAAAATTAAAAAATATTTTCTAATAGAAATTGTTAGTTTCTAAATAACATGGGAATAACTGTGTTGTAAATATTAAAGAGCAATTAAAACAATAACATGGTATTCACAGCACGTGACTACAGAATATAGAACAGAATACAGAACGAGAGCAACTGTGAGATAATGTGCAATAAAGGAGTGGAACTACTACGAAAATTTTATATTAGCTCTCTAGCTTTTTAAAGCGACATTTAAAGAAGCGCAAAACAATACAAACAAAAGTAATAGGAACACCTAGAATTTCAACAGGAAGTAGCATAATGAAAAGCGTAAATGAACATAAATTGTGAAATCTTACTAACCGACGTACAAAAGGAATACATAGCAGGATTGCAATAAGTTCGCAATGGATTATACCATACAACAACAATAACTGCATCTAACGTAATATGTTGGGAAGAAATTTATACCGCAAACGAGTGAAAGTAATTTAATTTTGTAACGTTTATGTGTGAGAGTATAATATGGCTTTGATTGCAATAAATGCAAGAGAAACACATTCTCCACATCCTCATGACTTCTGCTTACTCAAAGTACTTAGCAGAGTCCTGGGTTTGCAGGAGAGAAGGTAAAAAGCAAGACGGGGTGATTTCACACTTCGATGTACTCGCAAAATTGCTTTGTTGTATACGCAACAAAAAAATATCAAGAGTTTGTCAAACTAAACTGTGAAAAGATAATGAAAAGAGTTTGCGAAAATACTTTCCAAAGTAATTTGAACGTGCAACAGGCGTTACAGAGCTAAGATATTTTCGGCAATTAACATTTATATTTGTTGTGAATGCTGCAAAATGATGACGATTTGAAATCGTTTTAAACAAATTGAAACTAATCACTTTAAGAATTATTGATCACTGTCTGGCGAAATGTATCAAACGACGCTCGATCTCTAGATTAATAAAGCTTTACCTCTCGACTGCTATTTTGAATTTAGGGATAATAGTTAATATTGCTAATCATTTTAAGTTAATATTATGTCTTATGTCATAAGCACAATAAACACAACGCAGCCAGCACAACAATTATTCAATTGCAGGCTGTATTAATGCAGCAAAGAATAAGCAAAATCAATGGATGGTTAGGTTAAGTTAGGTTAGAGGACGTGTACTTGTCAACTGTGACAAGTACAGTACCCGGAGGTCGAATTGACCCATTGTACAACGTCCTAGCTTCTCACACCACTCATGTTGTGTGCGTTAATTTTATACGTGAGTGGCGACACCTACAGTTTAACGTCGATTCCGAACGACAGATTTTTTTTTTTTGAGAAACTTAAAATCAATTGAACTAAAACGTTCTATCGCGTTATATTTCTTTTCTATTTCATACATGTTATTTTAATGGCATCAATCCTCGCATGGGCAGCACAAATCTTCTCACTGTGAGCGCTAATTCTCTCATTACTGCGAACAGAATAGAATTTAGACTAAAGGTAAAACAGAAGATTCATTGTTTGTTGTCGCGCTGCTTTTAAAATAATCACTTCCATATACACCCATGTATTGTATTTTTGAGAGATTGCTGCGTTTGTTGCGATGCGTTTATTGTGTTCATTGCATAAAGGTATAAACACATAGACGACAGACAACAATTCGGCAGTTCGACAGAAAATTCTGCCAACTGTTTTTTCTGCCGTATGCCGACTGCTTAAATTTTTTGAAAGCAGAGCAGAAAAAAACGACTGACACAATAATAATAATTTTCAAATTTGAATTTATTGCCACGACTGTGTTCGAGAAAGTTGAGTGAATAACTTTCTTATACAAATTTGGACACAATTTAACCAAATACCGTGTCAGGATAACATAAACTTTCTTGTGTAAACTTTAAGCGCGTTTCTAATAAATCTTATATTTGAGCTTTCAAGACCTGAAACAATTTTTATTCGACTATACAAAGAACAATATTTCTGGAATAATTTTCCATGCTAAAGTAAATATTTGGATTCAGATTTTTTTCTTTGTGATCATTCAATTCATATTTACACTTACGAGTATAACTGAGTGTTATAAAAAAACTATTTTTCTCTAAATCAAAAGAGTGATGTCGAACGTCTGGATTTTAATTAAAATTGATTTAAGTGTCTGATAAAAAGAGGAAATATTAACAGATATAAAAACGGGAGATAAAAATTGTTGTTTGTATTTCATAGTTCAAGTTAATTTGTAGTTCTCATGAGAATATAGCAACCATTGCTCAGTAAATGTTCTTTTTGCAGCCAAAATGGTAAGTAATGAGACAATAAAGACACTTAAATAAGACATAAATTTTTAGAATGTCTTTTAATACTTGCACATTAAATTTCTCGCATTGAGAGCCATGCCACAGATGAGTAAATTTAAAGCGTCAAATGAATTTGTTTATGTTCTGTTATATTATTTATAAACTAAATGGGTGGTCGCAAAGAAGAAAAAAAACGAGAAACTAATTAAATCATATAATTTGGAGGGTAGACAGACGTATTTCTCATCCTCCCATAAGAAAAAGAATTACGACTTAAAAAGGGTATGTGTGAATAAAGGCCCCTTAATAACAATGCGATAATAACGGGATCATCATCATTCAATCATTTAAGCATTATACTAGTGCTGAGGATGATAATAAAAAATAAATAAATACTTTGTCTCCTTAAGCCATCAAATGAGATAATATGAGTTGTGTTGTTGAATGGATTGTCTCTTCTTTAATCTTACATCATCCAACGGTATCAAAGGGGGTAATTTATCACTGACATATCTAATTTAACTAGTCATGACGTAACTAAGCTTGCAATCGGGATATACCCGACCAAAGTTCAGGGGAACATTACGTATACAGTTTTTACATATCTACTATATAAAAATAAGTCGGGTTTTCCTTCCTGACGCTATAACTCCAGAACGCACGAACCGATTTTGACCAAACTTAATACACATGTTCTATGGGGCGTGAGGAGTGTTGCTGTGTAGTTTAAAGTTCGTCCGACAGATGGCGCAATATTTAGTTTTTTTGTGTTTTTGCACCGTAACTCAAGAACTACTGCACTATGCTGTGTTTCGTCATTATTTGATCATGTTATGATCTTTAGCAAAGTTGTTGCTCATCAGCCGGGAAACGTTTCTAAGTTGGTATGACCAATTTGCGACAGGTGGCGCCACTGAAAATTACTGAAAATGAATTAAATCGTAAACTATGCATTTGACCATGTTATGATCTTTAGCAAAGTTGTTGCGCATGAGCCGACGAAGGTTTCTAAGTTGGTATGACCAATATTCGACAGGTGGCTCCACTGAAAATTACTAAAAATGAATTAAATCGTAAACTGTGTATTTAATCATGATATGTATGATCTTCAGCAAAGTTGTTACGCATGAGCCGACGAAGGTTTCTAAGTTGGTATGACCAATATCGGACAGGTGGCGCCACTGAAAATTACTAAAAATGAATTAAATCGTAAACTGTGTATTTAATCATGATATGATCTTTAGCAAAGTTGTTGCGCATGAGTCGACGGAGGTTTCTAAGTTGGTGCGATTAATTTCCTATAGAGGGCGCCGCTGAAAATTATTCAAAATGAATAACAAATAATTCGTCGACCTACACCTCAAGCACGGAAGAAAAGAGCATTACGAGCCTCAGAATCAGACGAGCAACGAGCATTGAGACTAAAAAATCTTTGAGTACATGCTGCTGAGACCCGTTCGAATAACTCACTTGAACAACGAGAAGTGAGATTAGAAAATGATCGAATGCGTACTACTCAGGCCATCATCTGACTCTAAATTAATTGGATATTTGTGTAATATCTTTCCTTCAAATTTATTTCAGTTGGTGGTGCAGCAACGCGCGCAGGGTACAGCTAGTTATTGAATAAAATAAGAGTCGAATAGAAATTCTCTGCAATCTTTTATGAACACTTTAATTTATTCTCTTCATGCGATTTCAGAAAATACCATCAAAATTTTACATAAAACAATAAAATTTGTTAAAAAAAACATTTTCTTGGATGCCATCAATAATAAATAATCTGAGAAATTTCGTAAACATGCAAGTATTGGTCACAGTTATGTAGCTAATACATAATGGTACTGCATACTACATAACTGGATGCCTCAGTGAGTAATAAGTTTATACGTCCTGTACTAATAGGCAACAATGACGTGAATGACGTCATCTTTCCCAATCAAAACAATGATTTGAACATACAGGAAAACCTACAAAACTCTAATAACACGGTGTGACAGTGAAAATACACCCGAGTAACTACAACTACAACAACTACACGTTGTTCAGTTAGTTGAGTAAAACTCAAAAATGCCTTTTTTATATTTCTCGAACCCTCCAAACTTGTTTTATTTGACAAACACTGTTTTTTTTTTTTACTTTACGCACAAATTTCTGGATTACTCTAACATTTCTGATTTCCAAAATTTAAATCTTGTTGGAAAGGGGAGAGATAGACCTTTAAAATGGTATAAAATATCTATTATTCGACTTAATATGCTATGAGATTTGATGAGGTAAACTTGGAAAATTCGAATTTTTTTCATATTTTTTCAAGTTTGTCCATTCATAGTAGCAAAATTTAATAAAAAAAAATATAGGATAAGTGATAACATTCTTAAAGTACGTTTGAGCCGGCTAATATTTCTGTTTTTCGCAAATATTATTTTTTCGCTTTGCGCTGTCACTAGCTGGGTGTATTTAATTTTTTTTTTCATTTTGCCGTATAGTGTTATTAACATTATGGATCTACTTTGAACGATTGTTTTATAACTTTTTTAATGACTATTAGTTATTAGCTCTTAACAAAGGACTACTGATATTTTTTTCCAGATGTAAGAGCTAAGGTTTGATTCTGGAGCACTTGTCCCATACACTATCAATTAGACCATAGACCTGGCGCATTAAATTATCTAAAAATCGCATCACAAGAATATGAAAATTGTACAGCAGCTTTCATGCGGCTGGCAGACTCGAAAGGAAGATACTCAGATATATCTACGATCTTCTTTGTTTTAGAATAGATAATGAAAAGCGACTGAGGATTTCTGGTTGGTTTCCCTAATGCAGTACAATCAGTCTAATGACCACAGTGTTAACATTCTATAATTCTGGTAGGCTACTTATATATGTATATATTGTTACGAAAATGGAAATGGTGTCCTTAAAATGATAAACAAAAGCTTCAAAAACAAAACAATGGGCTTGTTTACATGATCAACGAATAAACAAAAATAAAGCAACAACATCAGTATAAAAAAAAATAATGGGACAAAGAAGTAAACAAGCAACAACAAAGTGCAGTATAAAAAATAAGCGGATAGACAAGTAAACAGGCAACAACAACTCTGCAAGGACGAACGTAAACAAACTACACAAATAACAATAAACAACTTGTTTACAAAAGGCAAGACAGAGCAGGCAACGGCGGTTCAGTAAGAATTCAGTCAGTCGTGTATGAAGACACGTGGGATTCAGTAGAATTCTGTCAGTCGTGTGTGAAGACACGTGAGTTCAAAAAGAATTCAGTCAGTCTTGTGTGAAGACACGTTGCGTGTGAAGAGAATAATTGTGGTTTGAAGATCTCCGTATAAAGATCTATTGAACAATTGTTATTATGTTCGCGGAAGAGTGTAAAGAATGATAACAATTAAAGCAAATTGTTGTTGTTTAAGTCAAATCGTTAAAGGTGGCACACGGAATTGTGCGAACAATAAAGAATTGATGTAAAACTAAACACAAATTTATTTTTATTTTATTTGTAATCTACGAGCTTATATTTTAAACGTTTTTAAAAGGGTAAAAACGTAACAATATTATTATTATAGAATCTACTTTTCGATTTATCACATGTATGTATCTCTGAAGTATACTGTATTGCTGTTTTAAATGAGGAGAGGTAGGGTGTTGTCTTATAAAGCGTGAGGCCATGGTTCAATTCCCAGGTAAGACATTTCAAACAAAACGAAATCTGAAAAAATACATTTCTTCGGCGACTTACTCTCAGCAGATTTCTATAAATAAAACTGCCATGAAAAGTTTCTCACTATATCTATTGTTCGGAGTCGACATTATACTCGTACATTGTACATTGTAGGTCCCGTCACTCATGTATAAAGTTAACACACACAACATAAGCTAGGTCGTAAACTTAATTGACGGATTGTAATGACCAATGATGTATGTATGCATGTATGATGTTTGTTACATTTTTAAAGAAACAAATATTTATGAAAGGAGCATTTTTACATACATTTTTAAAACAATTTAAAATTTCTTTTTTTTTATTGTTTAGGCTGTCTATCAAATATTCTTTAATTTTCCTTTTACACATCATTTCATCAAAACAATTATTGTTCAGAACATTTCTTGGTATACCATTCGAAGATTGATTTCTTTGGTTTTCCATTTAAAAATTCTCTGAATTCTTGCTGTTGATGTTGTATGAAATAAAAGTTCTATGCGTTGCTTTAACAACTATGAGACGGCGGTATGGCAAATTTTACTTACAATAAAATAACTTTTAAAAAAGATTTATATTTTTATTTTTTTTTTCGAAATTGTACTGCCGAAATGGGAAATCTTTAATAGAAATTCCAATACAATAACAAATTCACACAATTATTAAGAAAAATTTCATGAATTGGTTTTTAATTTCCTTTTGTATTATAATACATCCTCGTATCCTCGTATTAAAAATACTACCATTAAGCACATGCTTAAAATTTACATGGTTGTGTGTGGATGGTGTTCATGTTGAATTTGTTATTTACACTTGAGTGCGTATTGAAATTGTGATTCAACCACAACCGAAAACAATAAAAAAATTAAAATAAAAATAATAGTAAAATAAGATAAGAAGAAAAAGAAAATAAGTATAGTAATAGTAAAATAATAAAAGAAAAAACTAACCATTCACTTGCTACCCACCCAACCACTTCACATATCGTCATCACTTCTTTGGCTTGTTACATTATGTGCTTAATTGTTGGCCTAAGAAAATTGTTTTGTCGATAGTTTTTCCTATGCATAGACTATATGAGTGTGAGTGGGTGGGTGGTGAGTATTTCTTTATTACCTTATCTTCATTTGCACCGACGTCATTCAATTAAGTTTTTAACAATTACCCAACAAATTAAGTGGCTTCCACTCCATCCGTATGGAGTGTTTTGTAGTTGGTGATTCATCCCTTTTTCCTTATTATTCACACATTTTATGGTCATAAAGTATAACAATAAAAAACATACATACACACATACACCATCAATATATGAATACATACATTATACACATACATACATATACATGAACAAAGAATATTTAAGTGTTTACCCATACACAAATTTATTTTTTAGGAACCACATAAGAGTCCTTAAAAGTATTCATACATCTATACTTCCGCACGTTCGACTAACCTAACAGGAAATAGTACTACGCCTGTACAACAAACTCTTAATTACAAGGGCAAAGGAAGTTTTTTCACTTCCTCATATAAAAACTCTCTTTGCCATGTCACCTCCTTGCCAATTTGTTCAGAATTTTAAGAAAGTTTACATGCCAAAAAATTACTGTACAAGTACTACTAACTTCTAAAACTCTACTTATCGTCCCGATACAAGTTTTTCCGTATAGTTCGAGCGTTCATGTGAATTTGCACCTAAAATTGACCGTCGCCGTTTCATTAGCAAACACTCCAGACACTTCAATAACCGAAATCAGGTTTAAATCAATTTTTTAGTTATTCCTACAGTGCCTTTCAAGTTAGAGTTCTATTGAAGTGCAAATAAATGTTTTTAATGGTAGTTAATCATCATTATTGATACATCGAACATATTTAACTGGCTCGATTAACGGACTTACAACCTTCCGGTCTCATTTACAGAGCTAACGCAATCGCTGGATGTTTATATACTGCACATCGTCCACGTTATTGAGGAGCTTATACTGCTCTTTATGGGGTTGGATCCGAGTTCGAAAGCTACTGCATTGGTGCTTAATACAATTGTCCATACTTCTGTACCATAAAGAAGCACAGGGAGGAAGCGACATTTGTAGAGTACAAGTTTCTTCACACGAGAGAGGTCTATTGAGACCATAATAACACCGACACTTAAACAACAGGCTGACATAATATTTTGTAACGGCAGAGCCAAGATAAATGAATTCAATGACAATATCGATGCAATATGCTGCAAGTCCTTACTTGTCGACAACATATACTTTGTTTTGCCCTCATTTACTGGCAAACCCCTCTATTTCAATGTGATGATATTTTCAGAATTTCACGCCGAATGTTGTGTTTCCAGGCTTCACTTGTGTCTGTTTTATACGGACAAGTTTTATCTTGACTCACAGATAAAAAATTTATAAATAAACGTATTTGGGCCTAAGGTATCTCACACGTGGTTTTACAAAATGCACCCTTTAGTAGCGACTGTTTGGTGCGGCTAGTGGAGCGGAGGCATCATTGGACTTATTTCCTTGAAAATGAGGATGGTGCAACCATTACGGTCAATGGAGACACCTATTGCACCATGATAACCGATTTTTTGTACCCGCTCTTCATGGTATTAATGAGAACCATGTTTGGTTTCAACAAGATGGTGTAACTTGCCACACACCTCATGCCACAATCGATTTATGCCGTCAAACGTTTGATGTCCGTTTAATTAGTCGAAATGGAGATGTCATCTGGCTGCTAAGAAGCTGCGATTTAACACCGTTATTCTATTTTCTGTCGGCCGCCATTAAAGAAGCCTTATGCCGACAAACTATTGCCGGGATACGACCCCCATACACTCGAAAAAGTGCACGCAAATTGCTCCGATATAATGAGGTATTGTGAGGAAAGCAGCGACAACCATATGAATGAAATAATATTCCGCTTCTAACCGGAACAATTGTACTTCAAAACAAAAAAAAAGTGAATTTTGCAGTCATTTTTAAACCGTTTTTGTTTTATTGCATTTTTAAATTTAAACTATTAAATGGCCCACCATATAAATGGGTAGATTACAATTTCTATAACTAAAATCCAGACTTTTGGTTAGTTAGAATAACTGAGTGAAGGTGAGGTACCTTCCATGAAGCAAGAGGTTCCACTAAGGCCATCATTTAGACCCCTTGCCCATTACCACAATCAATATTTAACCCGGGAATCAGACATTCTCCGCAGGCTTAATATTAAAAAACTCGGTCAAGAATGTCAGAAAGAGACAGGGCAAAACGTCGGCCATTTCATGACAAGAGCACGGCACTCACACATGAGGTGAAAGACAGTCTCTTCCTCATCCTGCAGAAGTTATGAGTTGGAATACCAAGTCTTCTTTCGGCATGCCCACCAAAAGGCCCTGGTCAATTTACTTTCAAACTATGTGAGGTAATTTTGACCTCACTTACGTAAAACTAAGGTTCATAATACACGCTGGGCTGGGAGAATACATAAATTAACTTTAGACCTTAATTCTACTTTAGACTTTGAGTTTATATACATAAATAATGCATCAACTGCCCTGTCTTTCGACAACTACTGACCAATGTTTGGACCACTGCGCTGTCTTGATTTCTATGCTAAGGAAATTCGAAGTTAGTTAAATTATTATTTCCGTTTAACTTGTAGTGTTTATACGCTCTTCTTGCAAAAGCTTTGCCACTTATAAATATTGATTTTTATCCAGAGTAAACAACATAAAATTACGAACGTTAAAATTTCCAACCTGGTCTTTTTCAGTGAAAGTTTCATCACAGAACATTTACAGACATACATATGTACGTAAAGTATGGAATAAAACTACAAAAAATGCAAGTATGTAGTAATTTAAATTAAATGATGTTGATAAGGGTCGTCTTTTCTTCTGAAAGCACACACACATATGTATAGACATAAGTGCGAAAGATTATTTACAACACACACACATGCAACTTAAGAATGTTATTGTTTGGGTTCGAAATACGATGCGATATTTTCGAACAGTTATACAGTTAAGATTATATGTGCCGTATCTGCCAAATTGTATCTTCGACTGTGTACCCCATACTTGCATGAGTGGTTCATGTATCTGCATTTTCGATAGACTTATAGACACAGAGATTTGCTTGTGATTCATTACATGAACGTATAATTTGTTAAGTTTGTAGATGATTTCTCTAACCACACAATATTTGTGCACATTTGTTGCGATTATTGTTTTGAATACACCAGAGTAGAGAAGAAAAATAAGCGAAATCAAGAGTGTTTTATTTAGAAATCCCTTTTTAAAGATTATGTCATCAGTTAATTTAATTTTATTTATTTATTCATTAATTATAATACAATTACATACATAACATAATTGGCCTGTCTTCTTGAGAGACACTGCCTAGTTCTTCAAAATCTTTGCTGTTTGTTATACTTTTTTAAATATCTATAAAGCAAAAGTAATTTAATTCAAAATAATGTTTTTTTACTCTATTAATTACACGGTGCGACAGTGAAAATACACCCGAGCAACTACATAGTCTACGTTATTTACTAGGTTGAGTAGAACTCAAAAATATTTTTTTTTATTTTTCTCGAACCCTCCAAACTTGTTTTATTTGACAAAAACGGTTTTTTTGATCTTTTTACACAAAATTACTGACTACCCAAATATGTTCGAACCTATTTTAAAAATCCAAAGTTTTTTAGAAAGGAGAGAGATTAGCCTTTAAAACGGTATACATAAACGTTTTATCCAAACTTATATGTTATGAATTTTGATGGGGTAAACTTGGAAAATATAATTTTTTTCTTGTTTTTTTCAAGTTTAGCTATCCTTAATTGCAAAAAATTTAATTAAAAAATATAAAATAAATGATAACATTCTGAAAGTACATTATCTTGTGAAGAGATTGACACTTCGTTTGATCAAATCGGACAAAAATTACCGAAGTTATACTTTAAAAAGTATAACAGTTATGTTATATTTTTATTTGTGTTCATATTTATTTAAATATTTAAAACTTTTTCATGTTTTATATTCTGCAGAAAAGTGAGATATTTTGTGTGTCAGTAACCATTTATTTCATTTGTTTAAAAGGATAAGCTTTTTTTTGTGGCTTTAAATCCACAATTTGATGATGATACCTGTGGTTGGCTTATTAGACGTGAGGCCACGGTTCAAACCCCAATCCAGACATTTCCAACAAAACGAAATATAAGAAAATTTTTCTTCGGCGAATTCCTCTCAGCAGATTTCTGACAAAAACTCTAAAAGCATTTAAAAATTGCCAAGAAAAGCTTTTCAAAAGTCTGTCGTTCGGAGTCGACTTTAAACTGTAAGTCCCGCCGCTTATGGATAAAATTAATGAGAAGCTAGGTCGTAATTCTGACTGAAGGGTTGTAATGATCAATTAGATATGTATGTATGTATGAAGCATGTAAGCGATTCGCAGTTATTCACACCTATTTCCTAGTTCTTCGATTTTTAGTTGTGGTTCTGTTTTAAAGCTAAAAAAATCCATAGTTTAACAGCAAACATATAAAAATGCTGCTTAATAAATGGCACCAAACTAATGAGGAGCACGTTTATCATTTTAATTTCTATTTATAAAAGTGTTTCTAGAGCTTTTGTCTGGTCACACATTAAGTATGTGCACGGTATGCTCTTTTATTTTCAATGCCCACTTCATAATGCTAAATATGTACACAGAAAGAAAAACGGCGTGCTAAAATCAACTTTTCTACTCTCAATTTTAGCCAAAAAACGTGCTTGAAAAATTAAGCCCGTTTTGGCTATTGTTTGCTTAAAACAAGCAAAAAACGGGATTGATGTGAAAAACTAAACCTTATATTACTAAAATCAATACTAAAAAGCTGAAATATATTTAAAAAAGTTATTTGTTATTTGAGTTATGGAATTGTGGGTTTTTAAGTTCAAAAGTAAAAATTTTAATAATTCTCATTTAGTTCATGTGTATTTATACAATATACATATATCCAACAAAATGTCGTATTTTTCGCAAGTTGCATTTCTTTGGTAGATGACTTGGATTATTCCGGTCGATGACTTGCATTTTTTTTTTGTGTAGATGACTTGCATTTTTTTCTAATCAATCGATTTTAGGATTAAATCAAGTACGAGTTCGAGCTTAAATCAAGTTAAAAATTCTTGAAACAAGCTCGTTTTTGGATAAATTTAGGTTTAAATCAAGTACAATTTAGGGCTTAAATCAAGTTCATTGTGCTCGAATAAAGTACGATTTGCCTCAATTCGATCCCATTTATATGTTAATTAATTAAATTAATTGATCCCAAAAAGGCTTAAATCACGCTAAAATCTACACTTTTGTACTTGGCTGATTCGGGCTTGATTCAACTCTTTTGTACTTGATTCAAGCCAAACCCTACTTACCGTACTATTGTGACCGATAAGGATTGATTCAAGCCCGGATGGCTTGATACTTTTTTTGAGTGTAGTACAGTCTGTTAAATAATACATACATATGTATGTTAAATATGTTGTGTTTTAAACGGTCTATCGGCTGTTTAGAATTTAAATGACCAAAGTTGCAAACTTAAGTCAATACTATTGGTTGTTCAACGAAGATTGAAATCAAAATTATGAAAATTTATTAAATAATCAGCCATCAGTCTATCCATCCCTTAAGGAAAATACATGAAAGTACATGAGAAGAATAAATAAATAAATCGACAAAACGATTTTTGATTTTAGGCAAGACGAAATTCATAAAACTTAAATAATTTTGCTTGAAGCTAAATTGTTGTTAGCAGAAGGAGCAGGAGTTTCTCATTAAATGAATACATTTTTCGAATTTAGGTCTTGTTTAGAAGTCCATTAAATACTTTGACCCATTTAATGGGCGACAAGATATTTGAATAAATTTTAAACTGTTCAAATAAGAGAGTGAGAACGTAAAGTGTTTCTAGTTATTGAACAGACAGATATTAAAATTTAGATGTAATAATTGATAAATATAAAAAATAATTTAAATAAATTTGACAAAGATTTTGTGCTACGACATTATTTTTGTTAAATATTGTGAACAGAATAAACCAAAATTTTGTGTCCCATTAAACTACTTACAAATGTCGTCTACGTTATATTATATATGTATGTATATACAGGTTATTTTTTTTTTTTTTTTAATTTTACTTTTAGATATACATATGTATCTTAAACTAATCAAAGCCTCAGCACCAGTAATTGATGCCATTAGAGAGGCATGTTGGCAACTAAATTAGATATTCATAATATATAATATTTACATAAATATATACATTTATTTTGTCCATATACAATGCCTAGGCATATATACCTTATCCATGTACACGCATGCATATGCACACATATGTATACGTGCATATATAGAGGATGTCCCCATATTAAATAAAACATAAGAAAGAAAAATGTATACGTATGTATATATCAATAAATGTACAATTCAATTTCCTATAAGCTTATATAACAATAATATTACAAATCTACATAAGAAGTGTCTCAATGTTCATTAATAAATATCTTTTCAATTCCCTTTTAAAAACCGCAAATGTTTCTATATTCTTTAATAACATAGGCAGGTCGTTGTATGTACTAGGCCCAGCAAAGCTAATACGCTGTTTCGTCAATTCCAGCCGACATCTTATAACAGTCAGAAACTGACTTTGCCTAGTTTGTCGATGTGTTCTTTCAATATTTTGTTGTAGCAGAATGGAACCGTGTCCCAGATTCCTAACTATTTTAAAGACAAATTTCAAATTATTCGCCTGATTTCTAAAAAGATCCAACGTGTGATATATAACCGGTAAATTAAAAACTAATTTTAAGTCCTTATTTTGAGCAGATTGCAATGTTCTGAGAGCAGTACAATTCCTAGCACCATATATCATCGGAAGGTAAGAAAGGTGACTATGAATCAAAGTATTATAAATCATCATTCTCGTCCTAAGGCCAATTTTCCTCCAAAATTTATATATAGCTCCAATACCTGAAGATATCTTTTTATTAATACATTCAATATGGTTATCCCAGCGAAGATTGTTGGTGAAAACCATGCTCAAATACTTAAACGACTCTGATTCCTCTATTAACTTCCCTTCAATGTGTACAGCCATTTTCTCATCATTTGCTAAATTACATGGCCTAAATCTTATAAATTTAGTTTTATCGGTATTAAGTATAAGTTTATTAACTCTTATAAATTCCCCAAGTATAGTCAGCATTCAGTGAAGCAGGTTCTCGTCGCTTCTTTTTGAAATTTTTTTGTGTATAAATTATACACCCAAAGAAAAATTCAATTAAAATGTGAAGAAAAACTGGGAAACATAATTTTTTTGCTTTAAATATATTGAATTTCAGGTACCTGAAATATGTAATGATGACTCTTGCTGCAAATCCATAAAAACTTGTACGAAAAATACCAATGGCATTAAAAAGCATAATATTTGTTCGAACACTGTTTGAAACAAAAATTAGTAACAATTTTCCTCTGGGTTATACACATGCTTCTCACAAATACACTCACATTTTTATCATGTTCTCTTTGTGCCGACGTCTGTTTATCATATTGTTTTTTGTCAAGTTTCAAGCTAGAGCAAATACAAATCTTCATTCAGGATTACAACCTAGCTTCTCATACCACCCATGTTGTGTGTATTTTAGCCATGAGTGGCGAGACCTACAGTTTAAAGTCGACTTCAAATGACAGATTTTTAAGAAATTTTTCATGGCAATTAGTTACTCTCAGAGTTTTTGCCAGAAATTGGCTGAAGAAATATTTTGTTTCATATTTCGTTTTGTTGAAGATGTCTGACCTGAGGTTTGAACCGTCGCCTCATGTCTAATAAGCCAACACTCTACGTAAGGCGTCTTCATACATGTTCACATTTATTTACTTAGTTTAATTTTTTAGTGCCAAAAAAAGTTCAAATATTGCCCGAAGCAAATTTTAATTTTGCCTACAAACTGAAAGTTAATGGAAACCCTCTAATTTGATTCGGTATGAAGGCATGAGAATTTAAATAATTGAAACGATTTTTTATGATGAATGGAAGAGTAGTTAGATAAAGTAATATGAGCAAAGTGAAGTGAATTATAAGATTTTTATAGGCGCTTAAAAATAACGCGAATACTTGTGTTCATACAATAAAACATATTTTTATTGGTTTTAACCCTCTATCACTCAACCACTCCGATTGAAATAATTTTTTGTATATATACAAATCTCTACAACCTCTATAGAGGTTTGAATTTGAAACAAACTTTGAAACAACAAAATAAAATATACGTATTTTTTTATTTTTATTTATTTTTTTTATTTTGAGAGAAAATTAGACAAAGAGGGTGTGTTGCTTTTAAGCAACATTGCAGTTACAAAACTTATAATATACTTATGAAAGGTGAAAATCTCGAAAACAATTTTTTGTTTTTGTGTAGCATAAGGCTACTCCGCACTTTTCACATACGTTATGAGTAAATCCGACACATTTTGGAAGCTTGCATATAATTTTCTTATCAGACCATTTCGGCCAATGTCCAATCTCGCCTTGTCGGACTGCCTTCGGGGGTACATGCTGAGCAGGTCATTTGTGCTTTTTAGCATCAATATCGTTATGCAACGACCGTCGACCAGATGGGCAAGCCTTTGTTCCATTCTTGCAAAGAGTAACAGCAACCTGCTGACGAAAATCTGCTGATGATAGGAGGTTTGATGAAAATCCTTTGTATTCAACAACCCTTTTATAAAGAATCCATGAATTAGCCATGGTTACATCTAAATAGTGATAAAAAATTCGCATGGGCCATCTTTTGCTTCGCAATCGTATTTTGTATAATGCCATGATGCTGTCAAGGAGATCAACACCACCCATGTGGCGGTTGTACTCACCGACCACATAAGATCGCTTTATTTCAATATATTTTTATTCCGTTTGTCCCATCTTCGAACATCAGCCTCAGGTTTTTGCCCAGCAAAGGCGGAAGCCAGATTAACAATTCTGTTGTCCTTCCATGCAACAGTTGAGACATCGATGCCGTTGACGTCAGCTACGTATTCTTCGGAATAGCATCGTTCTTTTTTCGTAATTGCTTTTTCTGACGACAGCTTACAATCTTGTATTCTGTTTCTTCTAATAGTACCAAGACTGAGAATGCCTTCTTTGGCCAGATATTCCATTAGACGAAGAGAAGTAAAATAGTTGTCGAAATAAAGTTTGAAGTTTTGGTTCCTCGGAATAATTCATGCTAGCCTCATGACGACATTAGATGAGGCACCTAAATCTGGCTCCTCTATCAAAACGACATTTTCTTTCCCTGTTTCAATTTCTGTTTTATACGCAAATCCAGAAACGCCGCTCAACACAAACACTTTATAACCCCACTTAGGTGGTTTGTTAGTGTTATACCTCTTCAAGGTATTCCGTGCTTTTGTGGAGCACATTTGCTCGTCCACACAGAGGTGCTCGTCCATTGGGATTTTGCCGAATGACTCATTCAAGATGTCCACCACTGGACGTATTTTATACAGCCGATCACAATCACAAAAGAAGAGACGAATATAATGTTTTATCGTGTTTCAAAAGTTTATTTCCGCCTTAACAATCCGCAAGAGGACACTTAAAGTCACTTATAAGAAGCGACAGGCAGACACAATAAAAAACGAATAAAATAAAAATGTTTTAAGAGGAATAATTCTAAGCCTAGAAGGCAGTGCTATTGAATTTTATTAATATATTAAAAAATTAAAACAATTAACCGTACGTGTACAAAGTCATTCCTCACAATAAAATTGTAAAGAATAGTTTTAGCCGTACCTCCTTTTCCAAGAACAAAATTTCACAAATAATGTCCGGCAATACACGGTCCCGCAGCTGTATCTAAATGGGTTTCATCATTTATGCCGTTGACATTTATTTCAAGAGTTTGTACGTCACGACCAATAATATTGGTCTGTATACTATAACACTCCATTTCTTAAGGGCTTTCAATTACGGTTTTATTAGAACACGTTGGGGAAATTTACATATAAAAACCTACAGCGTAGCAGCCATAGCAAATGAGGGTGAATAATGTCTTTGTTTACCTGATTAAGCAAGTAAGTACTGGAAAGCTATCATGCTTTCTCTAGACATTTCTCACGAATCTGATTTGATCAGGTAAAAACTCATCAAGAAAATATCATACTTATTTTTGTGCTTTCTGGCAATCGGTCCTTCAGTTGAACAAATAAAATCTGAGGCTTAAGTTCTCAGATATGTTTAGGCCATGTACGGTGGGCCACGCTTCAATATTGCATGAAGTAGAACCGAATCAACCAGATTTTACATCTTACTACATGGTACCAGTGACGGTTTTCGGACAAACATAAGTACATTACTCATATTCCCACAAAAGTAGAATGGGTTGCTGAAGCTGTCATCGGTGGCGGTGGCTCAAAAATGGAATGTGGAACTGGAGCTGGGATCTATTCCAATAAACTGGCACTGAACGGAACAGACATATTTCCTAAACAGGCGGATATTTTTTCTATTGAACAAAATGCAAGCATGATTGAAACCAGATACTTACATTCATTGATAAAAGCGCTTGGATCCTATCTCTTCAAATCAAAGCAGACGAAGGGATTGGAGATGTCTGAGGAGAAGACGATAGAGGATATATATTCCTCTCTACGGGAATACTTTTCCAAATTGGAAAAAGCAGAATGGAATTCAACAAACTGTGAGTGGTAAACAGCGGTAGAACCAGGAAACTACTTGAATTCGACAAGAGAGCGGTTCGCATTCTAAAAGGAATTCTAACGGGACACTGCACTATTGGCAGTATCGCTAACAAGCTCAACAGGATTACTGCCTAAGCTGCCATGATGTGGAGCGAACGGAATTGGTACAACACCTTTTACGTGTGTGCCCTGTACTTCAGAATAGACGTCATCGGTTTTTGGATGACAGAACATTTGATGATCTGGGCATGGTGGAGCAAGGGAACCGGCCGGTTTCATCCGGAGCTCGGGGTAATACAAACCCACTACTAAAGGGGTATTACCTCAGGCTGGGTGACACAATGGGTGAAATGGGCAACAGAGTAAACGTGCCTGTTAACGGCAAGCTACCCAATCTAACCTAACCTCACTTAACATTATTAGAAGCTTATAACTAATTTGAAACTAACCTTACACTATGTTCAGACATGCACTTATATTGAGTAAATCGCAATAAACGGCATTATTGATCTCAATATTTCATATAAAATATTAATTAATTATTGCTCAATAAATTCATAAATTGTTAGAATATTGATTAAAACTTGAAATACAGCACTATCATAAGTATGTTCAGTGAGCATATTACAATTTTCCGAACACTTTCTATTGATATTTGACAACTCAAATATCAACAACGACAAACAAAAAAAAAAAAAAAAACAAAACAAAAAACAACGAACAACGAACAAAACAAAAACAATGTTGTTGAAACAACCAGCTGTTTTGTTTACCAGCTGTTAAATGAATATTGAATAAGCAGCTGAACTGCGTATATTGTTATGTCTAAACACTTAAAATATTGTAATCAGTAAACCGAATATTGACTCAATAAAAGTGCATGTCTGAACATAGTATTATCGAAAGATCATAAATTTTAAATTACGGAGGCCATGACGACTGAGAAATAAAAGTTCTTACCAGTGTTAACAACGGTATGGATACTGAGTAACTATGGTTACATGTTTTACAATCTTACGAATACAAGGAAACTTATAACTATAATTGTAGGATATTAAATAAATATTTTAATAAAAACATATAATAAGAATGAAGTGAACAAGTAAAATATATTAAAAATAATAATAATAATAAATACAGGGTAGTCCAATTCGTGCTGCTACAACTGGTAAATGTTTTCATTATCTGGCCAATCCAGCAAAACATACTTTCATATTTTTTGAAGGGTCTAATTTAGCACTGAATTATAAATTCTGTTATCTGTTTTTCATTTTGAAAATAAAACGAATAATTTAATTTACATTTCGAATGTTTTAATAATTGTAGCCACCACTGTATACACATATCGTACAAAATTTCTCATTATACGTTGTCTACCTAAGAATTCATAACTTTGAGTAGAGCTGTTCAGTTTGCTTTATTACATAGTATATGTATAACATGCATACATAGCATTGCAAAAATCTTTCATAAGGCAACAACAACAAAAACAAAAAAAAGAGATAACAAACGCTCTTTTGAATTTATTTTTAGAATTTATTTTAAAGTGCTATTCGTAGTGTTTAGTTTTACAAAATAATTTGCACTTTTAGAATGGTGAATGTAGTTCCTTAAAAGCATCCTTATTTACATGTAACTTATAGAATGTATGTGCATATACATATGTATATGTATATGTTACTGTATATGCATTGATAAAAATTGCATGTATAACATATTCTTACTCATTTACATGTTAGTCAACTACTTGTTAAAAATACAAAAATTTTTATGAATATTTGCTGAAGTAAAGTTAAAAGTTTTGTAAATTGAAAAATTTAAATGTCATGTTACTTTTCACTATCAATCCACATTTCAAATGCTGCAGGGGCCATGTTACATTCATAAACAGATGCTTTACGAATAGCCTAAAATGTTGGATGCCATTTAAAAAAGTTGTTTTAAACAAACTCATAAACACTTACTTGGTCTGACTTTTAACAAACTTACATTGCTTTAATTAAGGAGAAGTTACTTACTACAGGAAGTAAGTACTTTAATAATTTCAATTGCAAATGATTTAGAATATAAGCATACCTGTACAATTATTTTAACTCTTTGACCACATAACAAATCCCTACCCAAATGGAAGGAAATAATTTGAGTTCATATACATAAAAAAATTACAGAAATTTTTATTTTGAAACTTTGACAAAAAAAAAAATACAATTTTAACCATTACTTTCCTAATTGACGCTGTTCCATAGAGAAGGGTATGACTAAGAATTGTGTCTATTATGGCGCATGGCGACGTATCAAATTTGACTGATCAAATTTGCATATGTGGTGGTAATATTTATTTTGCTTAGCACAGCAACACATCAAAATTGAACCTTCAAACTGCAGGTTCACTATGAAGAAGAAAATATAGTATATTTTATGCAACGCAGGTAGCGAAAATCAAAAGTATTTTGATATTCTTCAAACTCTTCTCAGTCTATACGTGTGAGTACAGTTTTACCAACACATTAACAAAAAAGGCGAGTTTGATCTAATATTTGATGCGTGGCCGGACAACTTTAAGTAAAATGACATTCATACAACTTAACCTGAGCATAATATTAATCCAAGCACCCTAGTGCTGCAAATGAGAAATCAGAAGACTATAACAACGGGAAGGTAATATTGGATAACAGATATATTTTACGAAGAGCCTGCATCTTTATGCTACAATATTTTGATTATTTTTTTCTTACAGAATTCATAGGAGTGTACCCACAAGTATACTAGAAACAGCAGGATATGAGGCTTCACCCGTCTCTGGGGCTCGTGAAGGCTTGTGGCAGACAAAAGATACCTTTTCAAATGTAATGAGATGCCAATGCCCACAATATCATCTGGAACAGCACAGACAATGTTACATCGAAAAAATTACTTTTTGACAAATATACATATATACATAACATATGTACATACATATGTACATACATACATACATATGTATGTATCCAGGACGGACAGCGGATATAAAAGCGGAGGAAAGAAGAACTTCCATGCACAAATGGCAGTCACGATGGGAGAGCAGTTTAAAGGGAAGATGGACATTTCACCTTGTCCCTTCTATAACCCTTTGGATAGAAAACAAACATTGCGAGCTGAATTACTACGTGACCCAGTTCCTAACTGGTCATGGATGTTTTAGGAAGTACCTGCACAGATTTGGACATGATACTTCCCCTATATGCCCAAACTGTGTATATGAAGAGGAGGATGCGGAACATATCCTAACATGCTGCCCCAGATTTAAATGGCCCGGAGAAACTAGATTAAGACCAAACCGGCTCATGGAGGAGCAGTTGAATTCTAGGACGCTATGGAGCCAATACAGCCAGAAAATGGCTGAAGTAATGCTAGAACTCCGAAGACTGGAGGAACGTAGGCGAAATTTGACATGATGTGATAAAGCTTTCGAGCTAACCAGCCCTCCGCGAAGTAATACCTTACGGCAGTCCCGCGGATGGAGAGTGGTTGAAGTGTGTAGGGGGTGGGTTTAGTACGTAGGCACCAGTGATGGTGAATCGTGCATGCTTTTGTTGAAACAAAAGTATCTTTCGAAGATTACCACCTCCGGCTCAAGAAAAAAAAAAAAAAAAAAAAAAAAAAAAAAAAACATACATACATATATAATTGGTCATCAGAACCCTTCAGTCATTATTAAGACCTATCTTCTCAGACGACTTGTGTTGCGTGTGTTAATGAAATCTTTTATTAGGATAACCATCAGAAATCACATTTTGGTTTAATTTATGAATAAGAAGATAATGACCGCATTGCTAAGATGATTTAGATAAAGGAGTTGCGTCCTTGTACGCGACTGCAAATGCGTAAAAGTATTCGTGTTTAGTTCCCAAGTGTTTAGTGATCTTAAACTGCTACCCACAAATTTAAATCATAAAAACTAATACAAAACAGTCAATGACTTACAATTTCTGGTTTATATTTTTGAATATTTTAGTTACAAAAAATCGTCGTATTGTAGTGATAAACTATTTACAATCTGCCCTTTACCTTGAAATGTTAAAATAGACTGAAGTAAACTCTCTTAAATTTGTAAACCATATTGTATTATTTGTTTGTTCATGAATATTCATTCATTTAAGCGTATTCATTGAGTAATAAATTACATGACTTTTTAAGTTCCTCTAACGCCACATTCGACGCGGTTTTCTTCGTCTTCAAGGGCTTTCAATTTAATTTAATTCTACTATGAGAACATTTTTATTTAATTTATTTAAGGAAGTTTGAATTTGAGTTAATCAAATAAAGAACAAAAATTGTTAGAAGTACTCTCTAATACTTAAAATAAAAGTCATCGTAAGTTTCTTGACAATTAAAAATATGTAAAATGTGGCACTTAAATTGTTCGGTTATATGTACATATTCTTGTGTCTGCCATAAATGTTAATATTGAACCGAGGTAGTGGTAGCACATTTTAGAATGAATGTGTTCCTAGTGAACATGTATCTTTTGAAGTTTTCCTTGTAGCAAATGAATAATTCTGTTTAAATTTTTATGTTTCAAAATTAATTGTAAACTTGTAATATGAATATGAACCTTTGACAAAAATTTTGATTCATATTCACAAAGTACATACATATGTTATGAATATACTTTACATGCCAACTTCTGAAGATTTCTCGTTAAATGGTTTGCTTAACAACCAACATTTCATTTAGGTACCGCTATACTGGCCACTTTTTAGCATTGTTTTCAGCATGTTGGTGAGATCCTACAGAGGTTTGCCACAAAATTCTGATGCTGATTAGAAAAAATTAAGTGCTTTAAACCCCCCGGCTCAAACGTCTCCAACAAAACATATTATGAAAAAATTTTTCGGAGTCTTGAACTTAGCAAAAACTTAAATCTGTCCATCGGAGTCGATATTTTTTTTTTTTTTTTTTTTTTTTTTTTTTCGAACGTCCCCGGCCTCACACTAACCCACCCTCACCCGACCGCGGAGGGCTCGTCCCCATTACGTAGGGACACGTACACACTACAGTCCGGACTATAGCGGGTTAGGGAAAAGTAAAGGCAACGACAACATAAATCAGCTACAGAACTTAATCACAAGCTGAATAAAGCAACAATAAACCATAACTACCTAAGACAAGAACGAGAACATATTTTTCTATAATAATTTACAAATTAATGGCAGCATATAAGCTACGTTTAATATTATAAACAGTACAATTAAAATCAATAAAATCATAATACATGTTAAAATCATTACATAATCTACGAAAAGGAAAATTACAACCATAGTTTGTTCTATAAAAATCTAGGGAAAAAGGACGATAGTGCCGTGAAAATCTTGCTGGAATACTAAAATTTAAGTTACAAAGCAAAAACTCGGAATCGATATCACCCTTAACCAGATTATAGACAAAACAAACGCCTAACACAGCCCTTCTACGTTCCAAAGTTGAAAGTTTTATCAGACCCAATCTAGCCTCATAAGATGGAAACCCATTGGCATAATCCCATCCTAAGCCACGTAAACAGAATAATAAAAACTGCTTCTGCACAGACTCTATAGAATCACTATGACAACGATAGTATGGATTCCAAATAACAGACGCGTACTCCAAAATAGGCCTAACGAGTGAAACGTATAGCAGTTTCGTTATATAAGGATCAGTGAATTCCTTAGCCCATCTTTTCACAAAACCAAGAACAGCCCGAGCCTTGCCAATCACCATACTAATATGATCAACAAAAGACAGTTTAATATCCAATAATACTCCCAAATCAAGAAATGAAGTAACAGTTTCCAAAGGGCAAGAATTTATCTCATAAGTGGGCGAAACTACGCCCCCGCGAGAGAAAACCATGCACTTACACTTTTTCAAGTTAAGATCCATCAAATTAGTCCCGCACCAAGTTACAAAGGAATCAATATTTCGCTGAAGAACAGCCTGACCATGGTCATCATCAAAAGTATAAAATAATTTAACGTCGTCAGCATACATCAGAATATTACAATCAGAAATAGCACAAGGAAGATCATTAAGAAACAATAAAAACAGTAAAGGACCCAAATGGCTGCCCTGCGGAACACCAGAAGTAACATAAACAGTCTTAGATAACACATTCCTAAACAATACCCTCTGAGTCCTAAGGGAGAGATAGGAGCCCAGCCAACGATGAATAGTACCAGGAATACCGATCAATGACAGTTTATGAAGCAAAATTCCATGATCAACCCTATCAAAAGCCTTACTGAAATCAGTATAAATTACATCAGTCCGAGCCCTGGCAAGAAAACCCCTGAAAACATGCGTAGTAAATTCAAGAAGATTAGTGACAGTCGACCTACCTTTCAAAAAACCATGCTGGAAAGGGGATATTAAAGATCTCGTATTAAAAAAGAGGTAATCAGTCACCAGTTTCTCCATTAACTTGGGAATAGCACTGAGTTTGGCAATACCCCTGTAATTGGAAATATTGGATCTATTACCCGACTTATGCAAAGGAATTATAAACGAACTCTTCCAAATAGATGGAAAATGACCAGCCCTCAGAAGCCCATTAAATATAAAGGTCAAAGGACCACTCAATACAACAGCGCACTTCTTTAAAATGCAGGCCGGTACCCCGTCAGGGCCTGGCAAGTATGTAAGTTTCAGTCCAGACAAAGAATCAAGAACAGACTCCTCATCAAATGAATATATATTAGAAATAGAGACACTTCCCACCGAATAAGGATACGAAAAGCCGCAACTCAAATCAGGGCCCGAGTTCAACTGCCTATAAGTAGACTGAAAAAAGTCAGCAAACATATTCGAAATATCCAGGTAACTAGAGGATGATACGCCATCATAAAACATCTCCGTGGGAAACAAAGATGATTTACGTTTAGCTCGAACGAAGTCATAAAACGACTTAGGATCACTAGCGAAGTTCGACCTGACCTTAATCATATATTCCTCATAACAGTGATGATTCATCCTACGATAATCCACACGCGCCCTAGAGTAAATAGCATAATCAATATCAGTACCTGATCTAACAAACTTTTTAAATAACCTCGATTTCCTGTTCCTCAACCTCGACAGTCTAGCCGAATTCCACGGAGGACCAGAACGCTCCAAACGACTATTCACAATTGGAACACACTTTCTAAAACATTTAAATAATACCTCATAAAAGCCATCCAAGATCCTGTCAAGTGAAAGAGAGTCATATGGAGGTGAAATAAGTACAGACGACCAATCTACAGAGGATAGTAGTGTATTTAAACGACTAAAATCCGTACGATGGAAATTAAAACGCCCCTCAACACCAGATGAGCGATCAATTACAGGAGGTAAACAAACATCAACTTCAATAGAAAGTAACAACGTAGGATGATAACTATCCTCAGGAAAAGATATAGGATCAATGCGAAATAAGGAAGAAATACTTGGATCCTCTAAAAATACAAGATCCAAAATTCTACCCATTGAATTCAATAAACCATTAACCTGGAAAAGACCAAGATCACACATAGCGGACAGAATTTCATCATAGGATGGAATTGAAGAACATGGCACCAATGACCCAGTCTCAGGTGAAAAATTCCAGGATGTATGCGGAAGATTAAAATCACCAAGGACTACTATAATCCCCTCTTGCTCCATTAAATCAATTACTTCAGAAATCAAAACGAAATGAGCACTATAGATATGAATGTCAGAACAGGGGGGAATATATGAGCAAGTAATGTATATAGACTTTCCACGATTACAGACCCTAACGCAAATAAACTCAATATCCTCAGAGGAACACAAGTCAACCAATTCAGATTTGTATTTAGAGCAAATGGAAATAAGAACACCACCACCATTTTTAGACTTCCTATCGCGTCTATAAATATTAAAATTACTAGACATAATTTCAGAATCAAAAATATTACAATTCAGCCAAGTTTCAGTAAGAACAAGTGCATCAAATTCAAAATCAAAGCTACTATTATATAGCGAAGAAAGTTTAGACCTAAGTCCGCGAACATTCTGATAAGCAATTCTGAAATTAAAAGACGATTTCGAAGTTAGTTTTTTTGAGAAATAGGACCAGGCAAATTAGCACCATTCCTACGATGGCCCTGCCTGACTACGAATTCCCGTACCAATACACCCTGTGGCCAAAATGAAGGATTAACAATTTCACCAAATTTCTCATCGGCAACATATAATTTAAACGAAGAAATACTGCCATCCAAAGATGGCCTCATCTTATAGCAACCAAACTCAAAAGGCTCACTAATCTTCGATTTAACGAAATATTTCACATCATCGACTGAAGTATCACATGCAAGACGAGACACAAAAATAGTCCTTTTAGGTTTAACAACAACCAATTCCCTTGGAGCAGAAGTATTTAAACCAGCGGACACTACAGATGAATATGTAACAGAAGACGGTTTCGAAGATGCCTGGGAGGTGACATCACCCAGAGGTAAAGGTAAAGGAGATAGAGTAGACTTTGGACTCAGTTCAACTAGATTCGCAGACCTCGGTATAGGAATGCTAGCTGGGTTATCAACAATAGATGGACAAATGTCAACAATAGGAGTAACAGTGGACAATGTATTGATTGTCGCAGTTTCCCCTGGCACAGAAACCTGCACCACATGCCCAGAAGCCCCAGAAGGAAGAGGGCCTAGAACTTTCTCCGATTCGAGCAATTCATTCAAAAGGCCATACTTCGAAAATAATTCCCCGAACCGACGAAATTTAGAAAAAAGAGATGCGAATTCAGTGTGCATCTCAGTAAACTCACGACGAGTCTCCATAAAAAATTTATAAAATTGGATGTCAACCACCTTACATTTAGGACAACACCAACGTAGACCCAAGGAACTATCCACTAATTGGTCCGTGGTGCGAGGAAGCAAACCAACACACTTAATATGAAACAATTTATCACATAACCAGCAAGAAATCTGGCGTTCACCCTCTTTCTTTACAATACATTTTGATGCCATACAATTATCCATTTTAATAAACTCAATATATAAATAAACAAACAGTGAAAATTATAAGCAAAACAATATACAAAAAACAGTAACAAAATAAAAAGAAAAATAATAATAAAAAGAGGAATATGTACTGATAGAAAAATAAGTAAAAAAAAAAACCGTAATAAGCGTACAAAAACAAAAAATTATCAAAACAAGAAGCAATTTTTGTTTTTGTTTTGTTAAAATGAAACAATTAGTATCAAAATTAAACAAATAAAACTTACAATTTTAAATAAAATTTATATCCAAATAAGGGAAAATAATAAGACAACTTTTAAACACTTATTTTTAAAAATACTAAGCTTAATACAGACTCAAAAATCAAAATAATAAAATTTGTAGACGAGCACTTCACAAAACTACACACTGTCACAACAGAGTTGCCGATATTAAACTGTAGAAATGCAGAGAAGAGCTAGATTGTAGCGACGAAACAAGCTAAGTAAGTATGAGTGTAGGATATCAACAAACTTTAATTCGTTCGAAAGATCTTTTGGTGACGTCATGTTTGGAATATAGGTTAGGTTAGAGGACGTGTACTTGTCAACTGTGAGAAGTACAGTACCTGGAGGTCGAATTGACCCATTGTACAAGGTCCTAGCTTCTCACACCACTCGTGTTGTGTGAGTTAATTTTATACATGAGTGGCGGGACCTACAGTTTAAAGTCGACTCCGAACGACAGATTTTTGAGAAGCTTTTCATGGCAATTTTTACTCTCAGAGTTTTTTCCAGAAATCTGCTGAGAGGAAGTCGCCGAAGAAATAATTTCATATTTTCGTTTTGATGTCTGACCTGGGATTTTAACTCGGGTCTTTCGTCTAATAAGCCAACACACTACCTACTAGACTACGGCGACTTCAAAAAATATAACATTGTCAAAATGTTCGCTAGGGCGTTTCTGAGTGGAGCGCATGCGAAATGTCTAATTGTCCATAACTCTAACGCTTAAATCAGTCTGAATTTGACCGATTGCATGGGTTATGTTGGCTTTCACGACCGTGTGCCTTCTTCGCCTATACCTCTGACTTAAGAAAACTGCATAAGAAAAAAAGTCTTGCGGGGTCAAGTCGCACAATCTCGATGGCCAGTCCACATCACCTCCATGAGAGATGCTGTACTTAAGAATTATTAACAATATAGTGACGCAACTCCTGATCCCATCCCTCCACCATATTTTTCGATTGATTGCTCTCATAGGTATTCGCTAAAGCAAACGCATGTAAACAGAACAAACAAACTTTCAAAAAATTATAATTTTTGTGACGGAATCCATATGTTATCTGAAATATAGGAAGAGATCGTTGCTACTGAAAGCCAATACGGCGCTGAAGTCGCCGTAATCTAGTAGGTAGTGTGTTGGCTTATTACACGTAAAGCCCGGGTTCGTAGCATCAAAACGAAATATGAAAAAAAAAATATTTCTTCGGCGATTTCCTCTCAGCAGATTTCTGGCAAAAACTCTGAGAGTAAATAAACCTGCCATGAAAAAGTTTCTCAAAAATCTGTCGTTCGGAGTCGACGTTAAACAGTAGGTCCCACCACTCACGTATATAATTAATGCACACAACATGAGTGGTGTGAGAAGCTAGTCCGTAATCCCGAATGAAGGGTTGTAATGACCAATTATGTATGTATGTATGTATGTATACGCTACCAATATTTTACATTAATACATCTGATGTACATACATTCATAATTACACAATTTTCATGTACATACTAAGTACTGCTTCCGGATGAGATTTTTTTTTTTGATTTGCATTCTCAAATTGCTTATTTGTAAGGCAACGAGTTTTTTTATATTTTAGGAAACGTTTTTTATTTTTAAGACATAATAAATCAGACTTAAACTAATCCATAAATACAATTTTTTAATAAATTTAAATCCTCGATCGTCTTAGCTTCTCTACCAGTAAATCCAGAGACTTTAAACTAATAAATTTTTATTATCGGCTTAATACTATGTTCAGACAGGCACCTTTAAACCGTAAATCGCAATAAACGCAATTATTGAGCTCAATATTTCATATAAAGTTTCAATTAATTATTGCGCATTGTTATAATATTGAGTAAAACTTAAAATACAGCACTGCCATAAGTACGTTCAGTGAGCATATTACAATTTTCCGAACACTTTCAATTTGACAACTCAAATATCAACAACTACAAACAAAAAAACAAAATAAAAACAATGTTGTTGAAGCAACCAGCTGTTTTGTTTACCACTGTCAAATAAATATTGCGTATATTATGTGTCTGAACACTTAAAATATTGTACTCAAATAAACGAATATTGACTCAATAAAAGTGCCTGTCTGAACATAGTATAAGATCTGTATATCATATGTTCAAATAAACATTAGATTACAAGCTTTTTGCAATTTTTTTATTTCGTATTTATTGTTTCTCGTTCAATTAGTTTCAATCATTAAACCAATGACGACATTGCCGCAACCACCATTTTACTTTACATTCTTTCCTTTCCGGTTATAGACAAGCTTGGTACTAGGTAGGTACCTTAATAACTTAACTTTAAATTTGCATACAAAAGACTACTTTGGAATAAAATTAAAATCATTCAATCACTGAGATGAGATGAAATTGAACCGAAAGATGGTCATTCCGGTTGGTGTTTTTATATTTTTATTACAAGGAAATTGTTTTTAGCCAACACTAAAAATAAAAACAACATCAGTAATGACAAAAGCAATCACGTTTAACAAAAGAATCTAAAAAAGAAAATTTTGAAAATTAATTAAAATTTTCATCTGAATAAGAATACAAAATCAAAGCAAAAATTACAACAATGAAAACAATTGAAAAGAAATTTAACTTTTGACAATTTGACTGTCAGCATTACACACTCATTACATTATACTCGGAGTAGGCTAGTGGGTTGTCTGCATTGCTTTAAGCAAAGTGTGCTGTTTACTATTCTGTTCATGATTGAAAAGGCCGACGGTTACCCAGCGGTTGGCAGCAGAGGTTAAACAGAACGTGCAAGAGATAAAGGATTTCTATTTACTCGTGAAAAGTGGGATGTTAAATTTAAAAATATTTTAAATTTAAATAGAATATTATTGTTTTGCTTTGAGTAGTAAAATTTCTAATTTTTCTTTCTTCTAATGCATACATACATAATTGGTCATTACAACCTTTCAGTCTGGATTACAACCTAGCTTCTCACACCACTTATGTTGTGTGTGTTAATTTTATACATAAGTACAGGGATCTGCAGTTTAAAGTAGAATCCGAACGATAGATTTTTAAGAAACTTTACATGGCAATTTTATTTGCTCTCAGAGTTTTTGCCTGAAATCTGCTGAGAGGAAGTCACCGAAGAAATAGTTTTCTTCATATTTTCGTTTTGATGTCTGACCTGGGGTTTGAACCGTGGTCTTACACACTACCTACTAGACTACGGCGACTTCTAATGCATACATACATACATAATTGGGCATTACAACCCTTCAGTCAGGATTACGATCTAGGTTCTCACTTATCTCACACTTATGGGTGTTAATTTTACACATGAATGGCGAGACCTATAATTTAAAGTCGACTCAGAACGACAGATTTTTGCAATTTTAATTCAATTTTATTTACTCTCAGAGCTTTTCCGAGAAATATGCTAAGAGGTAGTCGCCGAAGAAATATTTTCTCATACTTTATTTTGTACGAGATGTCTGGGCTAGGGTTTGAACCAAGGCCTCACGTCTAATAAGCCAATACACTGTTGTTTAAGTAAATCGTATTACACAGTGATATTCAAAAATTTATTGTACTAAACTGTTCAACAAACGTCATTTAAAACTCAGTTATATACCTTATTTACGTTAATTTATATCAGAGGGTTCATTCAAAGATGATAGGAAGTGTGAGACCAAGAACCTCTGTCTTTTCACGCACAAAATCAGCACTCTTATTGTCCAAATTATTCCAGCGGAGACTACCAATGCTCTGGAGGCTGCGTTTTTTAATATAGTTGCATTGTTCAGTCTGCTTTACAAATCTATCGTTCAGACTCGATAATAAACTGTAGGTACCAGATAACTGGATAAAATTAACATACACATCATGGGTGGCGTGAAAAGCTAGATTGTAATCCTTACTAAAGGGTTGTAATGACTAATTAAGTAAGTAGATATCTCACTCGGATCAGAATATGGAACGATTTTCATAATCTTAGAAATTAATTTTTCTTTTGATTTTTGCGTAAAGCACATAGCAACTGAATGCCTTCTGGAAGTATCTTTGGAACTATTTTAGGATGAATTATTTACTTTTTTTTAATCATATTAAAGTTCTAAAATTCTCATTCACTTTTATTTAAAATAAACTCTCATGCAGTAAATTAAATGGAATAATGAAAAAGAAAACAAAAGTATTAAAGCAAATACTTCTCTGTGCGTTTCACGTTGATGTCTTTAAGGCATAAGAATTTAACAATTATTGAATACTTTACGACGTTTCCTTATTTAATCCACAGAGAGATCTTCCTATTCTCACACACGTTAGTACCGCCATGAGCAACGGAGTTATATTTGTACTCTTATGACTTTTTTTAAAGCATATGGGCCATATTTACGTTGCACGCAAACAATCTTCAGTGATGCTGCAATTCTATACACTACTATACTACAATACTTTCCAAGATAGCTTTAAGGAAAACGAAAAAAGTTTATTTTTTGTTCTTTGTACGGTTTTGTGTAAAATTATGGCTCATATCTGAAGAAATTTGCAATGTTTTCAAAGGGAATTTTAAATAAGAGACTTACCGACCGACAAACGAAACGATAGATTGTTGCAGTTGTATGCAACAAATTAACAAACATTTAAAGGAATACGCATTCCTTAATGAGGCAAAATGTCTCATGTATTAAAATATTTAATTGTTTAATTAAGATTTTTAATGTAGGAATGCAAATGAACGAAAAACTTTCATTCCTCTTTCTGCCTTGGGAAGTGAGTATTTTAACGCATACTGAAGCCAAAAACTATTAACGTACATAACTACACAATCTATTTAATTCAGACACCTATAACCATATTGAATTTAATAACAATTGCAAGGTTTGTGGGTGTAACCGCAATCATTACAGCATTGGCAACAGCATCCAGGACAGCAACGTCAACAATACCTGCTAGAGCAACTATGACAACATACTGGAAGAATAAATATCCTCAGCATGAACGTCCTTATAGCTGAGTTTCTCATCGTGCCTTCAGCAGTGAGTGGCGTCATAAAACGAAATAATACTGTCGTGTGCTATACTAATGTGTAACATGTGTTGTTACTTTACCACTCTATTATTGCTGTTGCATAAAATGTTGCTTCCAACGTGTGTGTTGCATTTTCTTATACCATCCTTATGGCCTTATTTTTAATGAAACTAAACATTCATTCTCCTCAAGAACACTTACTCATATTCATTTATTTGTCTTACATACTTGTGCGGCATTTGGCTGTTATGAGTACGTGTACCAACCCCATTCCATATTCAATTAATTGCGATTATCATTTAAAACAAGACGATGTGACGCAGGTCATCAACTCACATATGAATACCTCAAACACTGCAGGTATTTTAATACTTTTGTGCTGTTCTTGTTTCAGTTTCCTTAAATAAAGCAGTTGGTTGTTATATTGTTACGTTTTTACCCTTTTAAAAACGTTAAAAATATGAGTTCGTAGATTACAAATAAAATAAAAATAAATTTGTGTTTAGTTTCAAATCAATTCTTTATTGTTCGCACAATTCCGTGTGCCACCTTTCACGATTTGACTTAAACAAAAACAATTCGCTTTAATTGTTATTCTTCTTTCACAATCTTCCGCGTACACAATAACAATTGTTCAATAGATCTTTATAACAGAGATCTTCAAACCACAATTATTCTCTTCACACGCAACGTGTCTTCACACAAGACTGACTGAATTCTTTCTGAACAGACGTATTTTCACACACGACTGACTGAATTCTTACTGAATCCACGTGTCTTCACACACGACTGACTGAATTCTTACTGAGTCGCTATGTTTTGCCTTTTATATCGCAAGATAAGAAGTCTGATGAATGCACTTGAAGGAGAATGTCTTTGCTTTCGCGAAATATCTATAAATGTAAACAAGTTGCTTGCAGTGTTGTTGTTGCCTGTTTACTGTTTATCAGCTTTTTTTTATACTGCACTTTGTTGTTGCTTGTTTACTTCTTTGTCCCCTTATTTGTTTATTCTGATGTTGTTGTTATATTTTTGTTTATTCGTTTATCATGTAAACAAGTCCATTATTTTTGTTTTTAGAGCTTTTGTTTATCATTTTAAGAACACCATTTCAATTTTCGTAACAATATTATAGCAAATAATTTCAGATCCAGTGTTTAACTTTTAGGTAGAGATTTCTGTGTACCCAAAGAACTTGTGGTAGACTTACTTAGATGAGATGATTCTGATGAAACGATTCAAACTGCTCATCATCTATATAGTAGACACCATGATGCTCTTTCCTCCTCCGGTATAGTGCTGAGCATGTTCCCAATAAGTAAATAATGGTCTCTCTCTTCTCTATAGCTTCTTAAGAAATCGTTTACCAAGTGTCCAAGACTAATGCACTTTGCTTGAATGTCCATAGTGCAATAGTAGTGCCATATAGAGCGCACTACTTTGGAGTTTAAGTAGACTTATCGTGCAATTTCTACCCAAAATTCGGTCCTGCGACATTTCCCCCTGGGTGGGACTGTTATCGAACTCTATGGTATGGTTGTCTTTTTATTCGCCCTTTTTATTCACCTTTGTTATCCGTCAAATACTTTAGCGATTCCTGGTTGAGTAAGATGATCGCAGAACGAGATCCATGGCGCTTGCTTTGGATCTTATACCTTGGTCATTCTATAGACTTTCTCAGGCTCCTACGGGTATAAAAGTTTTCAGCGGCACGTGTTTGGATGGCTTGATAGGGCACTTGAAAGTTTCTTCTATTCTAGAAATAACGATAGCGGACTGATGGCTACGCTCAACGAGTATTTGGTGCCAGCGACAGGATGCTTTATCATTACCTCTAGGAAGATATCTGCCTTCGTACCAACAAGTCTAAAGACATCCTTAGTCATCATGCAGCCTCATACCATCAGGCATCCACCGCCAAACTTTAAAGTTGGTTTGACTTGTTTTACTTGCTAATTTATTACTGGCCTTTGCGAACACCACTCCTCAGTATCTGATCCAAGACAATTAATTTTGCTTTCATATGATTAAATAACCTTATCTGTTCGCCGTCCATAAAATATAAGTATTTCTGTGCAAAGTCCAAACGGAAAAACTTTGCAAACAAAATTATTCAGGTCACCTTTAAAGTTTGGCGATGGATCTGTAATGGTAAGGATTTCCTTGCCGTAATGATATGTTGTTCCATGGTTGGAATAGTCTACAAAATATTTGGTACGACGGCCGCTCAAACCTACGTTAACATCTTAAGCCCTAACTTAACTCAACTGGAGAAAAAACTGAATTATAGACGGCGGATATCGTTTTCCAACATGATAACGGAACTAAGCATACCGCCAAAAATGGATCTATGACATGATATATGATCTACGTGGGCAAAAAAAGTGAGAATGATTCAAACTTATCAGTCTACTGTCGTACAACTAAAAGTAAAATTACTCCACTGATGTTACATTTAATTTTTCTGATGTAATTTCAATTCATTTGTGGTCTGGGAAAAACGCTAGTTATGTGGAAGTTTTGTTTTCTCTGGTAAACACTCAATGTTCAGATTTTCAATTTTAAAGTTTAAGTTTTCTAATGCTATTAAAGATGAAGTCAAAATTTCACCAATACGGGGGACAAAGTAGCGACATTACAAACAAGCAACTAACTTTTCGCTTCCTCTTCGTCTATCTCTTAAAAGTTATCCTGGTTACTAAATTTAATTTGTTGTTACTTTTAAGGATTTTTTGAATGTTTTGTGTGCATAGAGTGGATGGTTGGTTATGTTGGGTGTATTTAATGGAGTTGAAACTAAAACTTACAGTTGGGAATTCTTTTAAAAATTATGCAGTCAACGCATAAGTATTGAATGTGGCAAGAAAGAGAAATTTTTAGTGTAAGGTTAAGATTGAGCCCATGAGTTGTCTTCCTGTTTATTATAGATTCAGCAACTAATATTCAGTTACAGAGCAGCAATCAGTTTACATTTTCAGAAGCGGGTTATAGCATGCCCTGAGAATATTTACTTGAAAAATTTTGGCTTACTACTTATGGAATGATGCAGCACCATAACCGCGATTTACCTATAAGGGCAACATAAATTTTAGAGACAAACGATTGCAGATAAAAAGTCTACAAATGTTAAACAAAAGTTTGAAATACTTCATCAGTGGACGTTATATTTTTGAATTTTAACAATTTCGAGACGGCGCACCTGTACCACATATTGCAACTTTTCATTTGGAGCCGACTTTAAGCTGCAGGATAAAATTATCATACACAACAGGTGTGTTGTAATACTGACTAAAGGGTTGTAATGATCAATTAAATTCATTGGATGAACAAAAGTTACAGGAGAATTTTATATTGCAGGAAACCATTCTGTTATTACTTATTCCTTTATTCCTCTGTTATATATTTCAAAGACTGTCCCATATTACGACTGTCAAGCACATTGTATATGGTGTTAAACATGGAAACTTTCCAGTTGCAGCAACCAAGATACCACTTTTCGGTTACTTTACAGTGGTGACTTTTCCAACTTGAGGGCAGCCAAACTATATATTAGCCCTGATAAATTATACTAATAATCGGTAGGTATTTCCATTTATTTTTAAAATTTGTGCAAATAATGCACAAAATCAATATTTTTATTTAAAATAAAATGGAATCGGAAGTAATAAGCAGTTTTTTTGCATCTCGATCAGAACAATATGACTCCTCCTACGATTTGAATTATCATCCGCTTCTGTGTGGAAACAATTTTTTTTTTTTGATATTTGCGAAAACTTCTTCCATAAAATTTGTGGTTGAATATTAAACTACAATAAATAAGTGGTCTTCGAGTTTAAAGCATCTTAAATCTTAAGACTGCTGCTGTAAAAATCTTTTTTCTGTGGTAATTGCTTGGAGAAAATTCATATTTTGAGTTGTTTTTTCTAATGAAACCATAAAACAAATGAAGTCTTATGAAATAAACTACAATAATAACTAAAACCAAAGTTTTTATTCTACATAACAAGTTTACAGAAAACTGGAAAATTAATGAAAAGCCAAACGACGGTCAAAATAACCGATAGAAATTTTTGCTGAAGGAAGAACTAGTTTTAATCATAGCATAGCATTTAACACAGTACATAGCAAACAAATGTTTTTTTTGGTTAGATTAAATGGAGTTAAGAAGACAAAAAAGGGGTAAAACAGTTATCGAAACATTCAGCATTCCATATTCTTCCAAAAATATTGAATCTGTCGAGGTCATCATAATAGTTATTCGGGAATAAATACGGAAAATAGAGCAGATAAGGACACAATTTCACTGCCATAGTCATCGATTTTTGACATAAAACTGCAAATGTGTGCGTCCTTTCTTATTTTTTTTAGGTAAATGTGGTATTTTGATTTTTTTAACCTCATATAATGGCATAATTTTCGAAATCCAAACAAAAAGAAAAAGGAATTGGATGAAAACCAAACCATGAACTTATTTGAGTATTTCTTCGAGAATTCCTCTGATATGGTTATTCTTCGGTGTACAATGTGAGTTGGAGTTTCTTTAATGTACATGGTTTAAAGTTTAAAGTACTTACTAAATTAATCATTACATTACCCCGTAGTCAGGATTACAACAAAGTTTATCACACCAACCAAGTTGCGTGTGTCAATTTTTATCTAAGAGTGGCGGGACCTACAGTTAAAAATCGATCCCGAACGACAGATTTTTGAAAAAATGTTCAAGGAACTTTTATTTACTCTCACAGTTTGTGCCAGAATAGCAAGTCGCCGAAGAAATGTTTTTCAAGATTCGTTTTTTTTTTTGTAATGGCTGAGCTCGTGATTGAACCAATCTAATGTAATAAACACACTACCTACTATAACGACTTTTAAGCATTACAAATCCGAATACTCCAGGTTTAAAGTCATCAAAATGAAAAAATATCATGGTACTAGAATTAAAAAAAAAATAGGTTTTACCACTACTACGAATAAATGTTCACATGGTAGACCTACTTAGCTGATTCATGAAACCTAAAACTGAAACCAATAACTCCTTAAGAGAAACAAAAATAAATAAATATGCAATTTTTTGGACTGTAAAACCTATGTACATTGAACGATTCGTACCGAAACACCCTAGTTTTGGTTCTTATTTGGTCTTTGAGGTTTTGCGGTAGATCCACAGTTTTTAACGTTTGAACAACGTCAAGCACTTCAAAGGCTTGGTCATACGATTGCGTTTGTACTCGATTGTGAGCAAATGTGACAACCATCTTGAAGAAAGTTTTTTCATACTCAAATTACAATTGGAAATTATCCGTTTAAGAAGAAAGAAAATTTAAATTTTGATCGTCAGTAATAATCCGATGTAACACTAACTTACTATCGTGAAATTAAAGCAAAATTTCACAATTGGTTTTTAGATTTTTCATCTGTCACCCATTTTCAAGACTTTTGTCTTCCCATAGTTTTCAAACGGTCAGAAAGTGTTTGTCGCCCAACCTTAACCATTTCTTTGTGCCTCAAAGTGTTAACCTCTTCCCAAATTGCTTCCAATTCGGGGTCTTAAAACTTTTTGAGGTTCTTTCACGTTGTTCATTTCTCACATTAAAATCGTTATCTCGAAACCGTCGAACCCATTTCCTGTTCGTTGGTTCCGATAGAGCAAAATCACCATATTCCTCGACGAGCATTCAATGCGGCTCTCCACCACTTTAATACTTTCCCCTGGTAAAAAATTTACGATCTTTAACACGATGAAAAATACGATATTTGGTCACTGATTTGATGGAAACTGAATATGTTTGACAGATGTCATAGCCAACACAAAAAAATTTAACACACAATATTCGCAATGGAGACATTTGTATCTTGACGCTCATTTTACACCGATACACCTGGTAGAATTTAGATAATGACTTTCGATGTGTTATTCACGCTGCCGTAATATATATTTGAAATGAAATATTTATTTATCTACTTTAAAAAGTGAAAACTAAGTATTATACATACTTTTAAAGCTAGTGGTTCTCATTGAAGAATTTTTACATTTGAGGTATGTTTTTCTATTACGTTGAATAGAAATCAAAAGTAAAGCAACACTGGAAAGTTTAATTTATACCACAAAGTTTGATTGGTTCATGTTCAGGTTATAATAAATTAAGACTCCTTTAATTGATTAACACTGATGCTCAGCCGGGATGTGCTATAGAATTCATTTGAAATCGTTTATTATGCATTCATGAATATTTATTTATTCATTATCTAACATTCTTAAGCATTTTCAGATTGACCCACATATTCACATTAATATATGGTACACTTTGTTGTAATATATGAGCATTTGTTCCGGTCTAGTTGGTAGTTTATTTATGGATAAATAGGGTACATACACTACTCAGTATTGGAATAGAAATACATGTTCCTGTATTGTACCGGGTTATCCATTTCATGGTTTCAAAAGTAAACGTAAATAAAACACATATAAAATATTTTTTTCATGATATTTCTTTTTTATTGTAAAGTTTGAACGTTGACATTATGTGTGAAACACTACATCATTTAAATGATCTCCATGCGAAGTGTTGCAAGCATTGATTCTTTTGAGGTAATTTTCGACCACTTTTTGACACATATTGGGCGGTATCTCAGCCATAACTTGACGAATGTTATTTTTTAAGTGCTCTGCATAAACACGGTCTTTCGCGTAGCCCCACAAAAAGTCTAATGGTGTCAAATCGCATTATCTTGGTGGCCAGTTGATATCGCCCCGACGAGAAATTACGCGGTCAGGAAATGTCACTTACAATAAAGCCATATTCGCTCGAGTTGTGTGGCATGTGGCAGCGTCTTGTTAAAACCACGTATTCTCCAAGTCGTATTCTTCAATAGCAGGAAAAAAAAAAGTTGGTTATTATATGACCATAACGCTCCGAATTGACGGTGACAGTCGTTCCATCGTCGTTTTCGAAGAAGTTAGGTCCAATCACACCTTCGGACCAAAGAGCGCATCAAACAGTGACTTTTTCTGGATGTAATGGCCTTTCTTCAATTACTTAAGGATTCTCAGAACCCCAAATACGACAATTTTGTTTATTAACATACCCACCGAGTGTGAAATGTGCTTCATCGCTGAAGAAAATTTTGTTCGATACGTGGCTGTGGCAGAATTACCATTTTTGTAGTAGGTTTTGATAATTTTTATGCGTTGTGTGATACTGTAATATTAAATAAAACAGATTATATTATTGTTATTAATTTATTTAGGAACCGTCGCTAAATGCGACTGTCCATTATAAGGTTTTTATTATGAATGTCTTTACTTATTATTACTTAATTATTTAAAACTAAACAAAGGTAAAATATCTTATGTTCTACAATAATATTATATGTGGGAATATGCTGAGACAGCTAAATACATGCTGTCCCAACATTTATGCAGTGTGGACACATTCATACTACAATGCATGAATATCCAGTTGCATGCAGAAGGCATACACTGGTCGACCAGTCAAACACACTACAATACGAGTCACACTACGACAAGTTAAGCGATCCATTTTCGTCAATGTCAGACTTTCAACTGAAAAGAAAAAAATTGGTTTCACAACTTAGTTTGACAGATGTCGAATTCCAGTCCCATACTTTTGAAACCACGAAATGGATAGCCCTTTATTTTGAATATTAACAACTTATGCACACGTAGTGTGTGTATTCTAATGTGTCCATAAATTTAAATGTTTTGTCAAATGCACGTTGTTATGAAAAATTTATTTGAAATCAGGAAACTAAGGTTACATTGGGTTGTTCGGAAAGTAATTTCGTTTTTTTGTTTTTGTGAAAATGAAATACAGTTTTCGTATAATAAACAAATACTTTATTAAATTATATTGAATTTGATAAATTTAAAATCAATCGGATCTCACGTGTCGTCATTCGCCGGTTCGCATCAATGCCTTTAACGCATCTTTATCAGCTTCAACCGGCCTTCCCAAACGTGGTGCATCTTCGACATTAAAATTGCCGGATCGAAATTTAGCGAACCAGTTCTGGCACTGGCGTACTGTTAACACACGTTCTCCATACACATCGGTCCATTTCTTTCTGGCTTGAACAGCATTTTTACCCTTTCTGTAGTAAAACAGTAAGATATGTATGTCGAAAATGCTGCTTATCGCTCTCCATATTTAAAACGGTACCAACTATCGACAACACACGATCCTTACCATAAGAGCTCTCAAAGCATATAAAAAATATACGGTTTAAGTGTGAAGTTGGGTACAAAAAATACAATTAAATCCGCTGTCAGGAAGAAACGAATTTACTTTTCGAACAACCCAATACTTTAAGTGGTTATGATTTAAAACACTTATTAAATGTAACTGATACCCATTTTTTATGAGAGTATTTAATTAGCAAATGTGGAAATATTAAATGCCGGTAGCAGACATACTTTTGTCAATAGTGTTAGGAAGGAAGTCGTAGACATCAATTTCATTAGCCCAAGTATTGCTAAGGTTATCTTTAGTCTTGAAATTCTTATCGGATCACAAGATAATTAAATCCTTAGACTCTACGATATTATCGTTTAGATCCCTACCTTTCCTTGTAGTTGCCGGAAAAAAAAACCTGTGAACAGAGAGAAGGACTAGAGGAGAAGGATTTGAATTGTTAAATTTTCCCTAAAGGATTTGTTCTTAATTGTCCCAGACAATTGTAGTGGTTTCAGATCGAAACAAAAGTCGTTAATTACGAATTGATTCTCCACCTATTAGAAGTTCTCTCTTCACAGATAGTCAAACACAATCTTCAATTCAAAACTGTTTGGAATTTTATGCAACATCCTTAATCGGGACTAGGTATAGTTTTGTGTCTATCTAATATGGGTACCTGGTCACAGAGATGTATCGGGTAGTTGTGTAGCTAATGAACACGAAAGAGAGAGAGAGAGGGTACGAGTGCATACTCTTAAGGAATAGCAATACACGTTTAAGCTATTTCACCTCATCTGTATAACCTGGCCTAAATTGGATAGAACAGCGCAGAAAATCTGGCCGAAACTGGACTGGGGACGCGCGGAAAACCTGCTTAATCTCCAAAATAGCACTCTCAGTATGGTTGTAGGAGTCATTACGGAGTATTACATGTACGCATGCGAAGCGCATTGGACTTGGACACCTTGTTAATGTTTCCTGCAGGAGCAGCAGAGATAAGGAAGAAGTTGATACTGTTCTGCAACTGCAGGGTACATTTCCAGCACTATGTGCCTACTATGTAAACAACATTAAGGAACTGCCACGTACTGACTTTGGCGGTCTCAGTCGTGTCGTCAGAAACTTCGAGTGATTCTTGGCCTAGGGAATTGAAAACTGTGCTATCATTATAGCCTCTATGTGGCTTAAGTGTGGCCATCTAACCATCTTGGGCTTTTACATACCCACGTTCCTTTACAATTGTTCGATTTCATTTTTTTATTTAAAATTTTTTTTTTTTTTTTTAAATTATTTTTGTTTTTTGAGTTGTTCATAAAATAAATTATGTTTTACTTCCGTTGTTACCATCCTTATAGTAGCCATTGTAACTGTAATTTTTCTGTTGTGGTTTTTATTTAAAATACACCACTTGTATACATAGCCAATAGAGAAGGCTTTTAATATTATTGTTGTGGTAATTACAGCAGGCAAGCATAAGTTATTAACTGTAAATTAAATTTAAAGCCTCAGTGCGTCTGCCAACAATATCCGTTAACAATATTTTTTTTTTTTTTTATTATTTCATATCCGCGAACATTCATAATGGTTGCGTTTATTTGGCAACCGATACAGTATTTACTATACACTGGCACTTTTACTTAAATCATATAATATTGGGACATAGGACTGGCTTCATAAAATAATGGTTTTTGAAAACGTGCCAATCATATACATATACTATATGTTGAATATATTACCTCTGTTAGAAAGTTCTTGACCTGCTGTTAGGTCAAAACAATATTAATAATAACTTCTTATAAATTATCTTTTATTTTATTTAGTTTTAATTCAAATGAATACTGTCCTTTAATCTCTTTGTCGATTATAAAATAAGCAAACGTACACACAATTTACGGGATGATGTCTGCAACGTCGTTTTATTTCTTAATTCTCTTTTCATGCAAAATCATTAAAAAATGTTTCCATTTTTTCTAATAATTCCAAAAATATTGGTTATAAAGGGTGGTCCAAGCATAACCTTCAGTCAGGATTACGGCCAAGCTTCTCACACTACTTTTTGTGTGTGTGTGTTTATTTTATACATGACTGGAGGAACCTACAGTTTAAAGTTGACTCCGAAAGACAGATTTTTACGAACCTTTTCATGTCAATTTTATTTATTTTCAGAGTTTTTGTCAGAAATATCATGAAATATATTTCATTTGATTGGAGATGTCTGACCTGGGTTTTAACTGAGGGCTCGTGTCTAATAATTAATGTTAATTGTGGGTCACACATCTTAACTTTAAGTTTTTTCCTCCACCCTAATTTGACATATCTTTGTTTTGTTTGTTTGAAAAATTCAACCATTCAACTGTTGAAGCCTTTTGCGAAAATGGAGTTCAATTCAAAATGAAATTTAATGCACTTCGTGAATTTTTTGGTCAGCATAATCGACAAAATGTGTCCACAATCGGGATTATAGTGCGCAAATTTCAGCAAACCGAGTTGTAGGAAATGTAAAAACACCTGTGCGTTCTCGCCTAGTTCGTTCTGCGGAAAACATTGCTGTTGTTCTCAGTAGTGCCTTTTGTAGGTTTAAGTTCTTACTTATATGTGACTAACTGTAGCAACCCGTATAATTTGAAGGAAATGGCGAATAGAAGTTTTCATCACCAGCCAAAGTCGTGTTCTATATTTGCTTTGCCGTGAACATATTTAACGAGTAAACAGAGTGCCTAGTTGAAATATAAAAAAAATAGCTGAGTTTAGTTCTTTAACTTTTCCGAACTTCAGACTTTTCGGGTCGAGGGTTTTTTGTGGTTGTCTTCAACACACGATAAGTAATTTCATTTTTTTTACAAGATATAGGTTTTTACTCTCAAATTAACGATTTTTGTATTCAAATTAAATTTTTTTAAAGTCAAACACAACTTTTTGCAACACAAATTCAATTTTTTTCATTTCAAATTAAATTCTTTTTATTTCAAATAAAATTATTATTTTTTTTTTTTTAAATTAAATTTATTAACTTCGAATTCAATAATTGGTTTATTTGACTAAAAATTTACTAAATAAAATAAAAAAAAACTTATTGTTCAATTCATTTTTTTTAATATTTGGACGGGTTTTATTGCAACATTTCTCCAGATGCAGCTAATGATAAATTCATGCTCAAATCGAGATAATAATTGTTACAATCTGAATGTGTTACCGTTTCGACTGATTTTTTAATTATTATTACTAGGTCCAAATTAATGTCCGGATCAGCAGTTTTTTGTAACACATACATATTTTTTTATTCGTTGTCTAAAAGCAACTTTGAAAATAAAAATAATAATTAAAAGCACCCTGTTCTTATAAAACTTAAACTTTTCACAAAACTTAAAGCTTCGTTTATATTTGATCGTATTATTATAAAATTAATTTTTAAATTTTTAGCCAAATAAAAAAAAATTTAATTCGATGTTAAATAAATTTAATTTGAAATAAAAATAATTTAATTTGAAATGAAAATGATTTAATTTGAAATGAATAAAATTGAATTTGTGTTGCAAAAAATTGTGTTTGACTTTTAAAAAATTGAATTTGAATACAAAAACCGTTAATTTGAGAGTAAAAACCTATAGTTGTACGCTGTGGTTAATGTGTCTATTATGTGTGGTAACTCAGCATGAAATTGTTGCTAAATTGGTATTACATATAGCCACTGGCAAATCTCTGGCCAAATTTGGCAACTATGAATTTGTAGAACGCACTCATCAATATTCTTAGACCAAACCGTCACCAATAGGATGACCAATACTATAAACTCTACGTCTTACCAATTCCATATCTGCCCTTACCCTAAATTTTTTTTCCTATTTTTTTATTTATTGTTCACTTCACAGCAATCATCATATTATTCATTATTCCATACTATTCTACCAAAATACCATCACTTTCTCTCACGCACTAATAATTCACTTTCATCTTGTTTACTAATATTCTTACAATTTATACAATTAATTACTTTTCTCAGTTGTTTATCGGTCTAAGTGGCAACTGTTCTCAACTGCCACACATAATATGAATTTTTATTTCAGTTGCATTGCCAGATGGAAATCTAACTCAAGTTCGGTTGCCATCAGTGTTGAAAAATTCAGTACTTTAGTACTTTTTTCAGTACTTTTTCATTTCAAAAATACCGCAGTACCCCCGCGATGCTTTCAGTACTTTTTTATTATTACATATTTTATGTCTTTGCTTTCCTATTACAAATGCATTACCAACATGTTCAATGCAATTGTAAAGGTAGAATTAAATTTAAGCGCCGATGAGCCAAACGTCCTCGGAACGTACGTTCATTTTTAGAATACGAAAAGCAATGAGAACGCCTACCGAACCGACAAATGATTTCGGTAAGCATTAACATTGCTCTTCATATGCTACAAACGAAAGTATGTTCCATAACGTTCCGTCGACGTTTGACTACACGGAACTTTTACGTTTTGTTATATTCAGAATCAGCACTTTTTGTTTTATATGTGAGGAACACGTATAAGTCGTTAGTTTTTCTGTTCCGTACCGTACGTGAATTAAATATGAAGAAGTAAATAGCCTAGTAGGCAGTGTGCTGGCTTACTAGATGTGAGCCCGCGGTTCATACCCAACGTCAGACATCTCCAAAATAATGAAAAATTAAAAAATATTCCTTCGGCGACCTCATTCTGTCAAAAACTCTGAGAGTAAATAAAATTGTCATGAAAAGTTTCTCAAAAATCTGCCGTTCGGAGTCGACTTAAAACTTTAGGTCCCGCCACTCATGTATAAAATTAACGCACATGTAATGTATATATGTACTTTTTTACAAAAGTACCATTTGATGCCAAAAAGTACTCTTTCAGTTATAGTTCAGTACCATTTCAAAATTTCAATTTTTCAACACTGGTTGCCATACATAATAGGCACATACAGTGTTGCCTTTTTATTTCTGGGAAAAAACTTTTTTTTTACCAAAAAAACTTGTTTTCTACAAAAGTACCAAAATGTTTAAAGGAAACAGCAGATCACGATGCCCTCTATTGGTGCAAAGTGTTTTAGGCAAGCTATTTTTGCCCGGCACTAATAAAATACGCAATATTTTATTTAAAAATGTAAATATTTCGTGTTATTATTATTGAATATATTGAAAAAAAATTTAAATTGAATTTTGTTGAAACAGTTTGGTTTATTGGAAAACAAATTTAATGAAAATCTTTTCACATTTCAAAAAACTTGGAAAAAAAGGGAAAACTTGGCAAATGGCAATGCTGCTGAAGAGCGTAAACATTGAACTCAACAGCACCAACAATCTAACAGTTCGGATTAGCCTCAAAGATAGAAGAAATTTGATATGTATTTAACTAACCAATAATAGATTAACATTTTCATTGTTGTGGAGAATGTGTGCTCGATATTAATAAAATCAGTTGCTGGGTTTCATAAAAGTTGCATCCGAAAATATGAAAATATTTGCATTGATGCCACCGATGCTGCCTGTTATAATAACAGACATTGTTAGTAGAATATTTAAATAACTGTCCACATGGAATAACAACCTCAGTAATGAAACGCTGTTTTGTTGGAAAAGTTTTTAATTTCAACATGATTATGTGGTAATTACATTTGGATGTGCGTGCATGAACGCAATGTCAAAATATTATTCTTTACAAAATTCGCATTTAAATCGATGAGATATGAGGAAAAGATTTTAAATTAAATTCATTTCGGGTGAAAAATAAAATCGATAACGTGCATATTTAAATAAACAGTGACATACATATATCGTTATGAACATGCATTTAATTTTAATTTTGCTACCTTCTCTCTTGTGAGTGCATTACTTAAAACAAATTCGAATTCATATTGTTTACTAAATTGACAATAATTTATATATTATTTTCTTATTTCATGTTATAGTGTAGAACTGTTTAGAAAAAAGGTTTCACTCGTCCTGTAGAGACTGTCGCGTAGATTAGTCTTTTTTAATAAATAAATAAATATAATAAATAAAAATATAAAATAAATTGTAAATTTTGGTTTAAAAACAATTAATGTTTGAAATTTTTAACACACTATCGAAAACCTTATCCGAGAAAGGCTGTCTCTTTTGTTCATTTGCCATATTTATTTATTTATTTATTTATTTTCTATCATAGGTACATAAGTGAAATTATTTACAATGTTTTGAGTTTCTATCTTAAGGATATTTCAACAAATTATCACATTTTGATTATTACTAAATACTTATTAAAATTATCTATTTAATAGGAAAAAGATAGTAAAAAACCTAAAATTTAATATCACATAAGGAAATTGAGAAGCTCTAAGACAACATCTAATGAATGCTATACATAATAGTATAGCTGAAACTAGAAGTTATCAAATCAAACCTCTCAGATGGGCGTAGTTTGACCTTCTGCATTTTTCTCTAAATGACAGCGCCAAGTCAGTTATAAAGTTTTCAATCATCTGGATGTTAGCCTTTGAATGCAGTTCAACGGTAGGAAATCTTGAAGGCAGATTGTAAATTATTTTCAAATTCTTATTCTGTATTACTTGTAACTTTCTCAGGTGTGACCTGGCACAATCATACCAGATTTGGCAGCCATACGTAAGAATTGGCCTTATACACATTTTGAATAAAAGTAATTTATTTTTAAAATTCAATTTCGACTTCCTATTCAGAAGAGGATATAAAGATCGCCCGCACCTGATTGCTTTAAGACATGTATTCTCTAGGTGCTCTTTAAAATTTAGTTTTTGGTCCAATGTAATACCTAGATATTTTACGGATTTCGCGAACTCTATTTCATTGCCTTGTATCCTAAGTTTCCTACAAGGAATTCTCTTAGGTGACTTGTTGTAAGGAAACAAAATGGCCTGGGACTTTTCTTCATTGATTTTAATTTTACATTTAGAAGAATATTTTGCGGCTGATAATAGAGCGTTCTGAATTTTCTTCACAATTGAGTTAGAAACCTTTCCGTGACAGATTATAGCACTGTCATCCGCATAAAAGGCCACATCATTACCTCTGACAATTTTGAAGTCGGAAATGTAGAGGGAATACAGCAATGGTGATAAAATCGAGCCCTGGGGAACACCAGCTGGAATGTCATGCATTGTGGATTGACTTCCGTCAACATCAACCACAAACTTTCTGTCCCCAAGGAAACTTTTCACTAATTTAATTAGGTATAATGGAATATTCATTTTGTGAAGCTTGAAAATAAGGCCTTTATGCCAGATAGAGTCAAAAGCTTTCTCCACGTCAAGGAAAAGAATACCAGTAGAGTACCTTCGGTTTTTATTCGATCTAATCATGTTGACCACTCTCTTAATTTGGTGAATAGTGGAGTGTTCTGCTCTGAAACCAAACTGATAGGGATGAATTAGGTTGTTGTCTTCTACAAACATTTTGAGTCGATGATGAACAATTTTCTCAAATAATTTGCCTAAGGAGCTTAATAGACTAATTGGGCGATAATTGGATGGAAGTCTTTCATCCTTTCCTTTCTTTGGGAGTGGGATAACTTTTGCTAGTTTAAAAGCGCTTGGGAAGTATGAATTGGTGATACAGAAATTGTAAATTCTTAGTAAGTAATTTAAAGCAGTATGAGGAAGATTCTTTAACAAAATATTGTTAATTTGATCTATACCAGGCGCTTTGGAGCTCCTAAGGCAAGAAATGAAGAATTTTATTTCGCCCAAAGACGTCAAAGAATGGACGTCGGTGAACGACGAAGTGTCTCTTTCCAACAGATTGAAAATAAAGTTAGCTTTATTTTCCATTGAGCTGTGGGATCCCGCAGTAGTTAAATGGGCCTTTTCAAATTGATCGGCAATGCTGTCGGCCTTTTCTTTATTAGAACAAATCTCTTTGTCATTAACTACTAAATTTCTTATAGGCTTATTCCTTCCTTTAATTCTTTTTGTAATTTTCCAGAATTTCCTGCTACCGCTAGGAATTGTGAACAAAAATTTTGACCACTGGGCGTTTCTTTCGTTGTCAATATTGATGGAAATTAGTTTATTCAGCTCCCGAAGAATTGCACCTAAGGTTATTCTAGAATTTGGATCAGTACAACGTTGAAATTTTCGCTTGTACTTGTTTCTTGTTGATATTAAATATTTACAGATTTCATTTAATTTGAAGTTATGAACTTTTTTAGGTTTAATGGGAATTGAGTCGAAACATGAAGCTCTAACGAGATCAGTAAATTCTTTTATAGAATCCTCAATATTAAAAGAAGATATGTTTTCATTGAGGATTACGGAGGAAGTAATTTTAGAGTTTAATGAGATTTTGAATCTATTCCAATTAGCATTATGGAAGTCTGGAAAAGATTTTTCTATATGATGAATATCCTCATTAATAGAAAATAATATTGGAACATGATCCGAATATAAACTATGCGGACAGGTCACTAAATCGCTGAATTGTAGTGTGGAATTAGATAGCAGAAGGTCAATCGTCGATGCCTGTCTGAAGGTGAGATTTTGAGGAATTCTAGTGGGGTTAGGTGGATAATATATATAATAATTATTACTATTTTGATGATTAAATAGAAGATTTCCAGCAGTATCGGATTTAGAGCAATTCCAACTGAGGTGATGTGCGTTTAGATCCCCTAGGATGAAGAAGTCGCCATCTGTAGATGTCATCAAATCGAGATCGCGGATGAAGTCAGGAGTGTAACGAGGACAATAAGCTGATATGAATTTGACTTTAGAATTAAGAAACTCCACAGACACGCATATGTTTTCTATCAGTTTCGTTGGAAATGACGAATCGAAGTTGTGTTTCAATGTTGATTTAATAACTATTGCAACTCCTCCTCCATGAGAAATTCTGTCTTTTCTATACACTTTGTACCCTGACATCTTAAAGCTGTGATTTGATTTTAGAAATGTTTCGTTCAATAGAAGGATATCGATAGAGTTTACTTTTATAAAATTATGAAGTTCCACAGATTTAGAGAATGTAGTAATGCCTTGACAATTCCAGTGCATTACTTTTAAACTATTTTGAACTTGATTAAATTGCATATTTTAGCATAGACATGATAACATTGAGTTGCTCCATTTTCGTTCTACAATTGCGTAGGTCAGAGATGGCTCTTGTAAAAATTTTGAATAATTCATCGATACTGTAAAGTTCAGCTGTTGAAGAACATTTTTGAGCAGGAGTTTCAAGTATACTGGCATAGGAGTTATTCAGGACGGTGGAATTAGTCACGTTTGGAACAAATGAAGATCTATTTAAATGGGGAAAATCAGCAGCGGATGCATCGAAGACATCGGGCAGAGGACGGTTTTTAGTATGTGATTTTTTCATTAGATGTTCGCGAATTGTTAAATATTCTTTGCGGCTGGGGCAACGTGGGTCGTCGGCTCTATGATTATTGTTCTTTAAATTTTTTTTTAATGCAATTGAAGCATTTGTAGACGGGGGGGCTGCCTTCAGGTATTTTGTTAACCTGGCAGTTGGCTACGTCATGATCACCCCCGCAAGCAATGCATGCACTTTTGCGGTAACAATTTTTAGCTCCATGGCCGTACATGGCACACTTTGTACATTGCGTCGGCCCTCTGTTTCTCTTTTGAGGATTTCTCCAATAGACAATAATTTGGCACAAACGTCTAATTTTTAAGACTTGAGATTTTGAGATTATCGTGCGATCAAACTCAACCATATAAATAGCATCATCTACAGAGGAGCTAGCTGTAATTATTTCTTTAATATTGACAACATTGATGTTGTATGAGTTTTTTAATTCTTCTTTAATATCATTAGGATTAAGTTGTGGTAGGCCGTAGAGGACCAACTTAAATATTTTGGTATTTTTGCACTCATGAGTGTAGAAGGTATAGCCTAAAGCAATAAGCTTTTTCTTTGCTTGTTCGAAGAGCGTTATTGATGGTGAGATAATTTTAGTACCGATGGACATTCTCTTAAATTCATATGATGATCCAATCAGCTTGTAAACACATTGGAACTTATGAACAGCATCCACAATGATTGGGGGAACAACAATTTTATACTCACGTACTTCACTCTCTTCTTCACTATACGTATCATCGTCATTAACAAGTGATTGTAGAATGCTAAACCGGTTTTCATTGTTTTTATGTTTTTCTTTTGGTGCTCTGCCTGACATCTTCTTTCGTTTCAATGAATGCATTGAACACTTAGTAGTTGTTATTGTTGTTATTTATTGTTATTGTTTATTGCTATTGTTTATTGTTTCAATATGAAACAGAAATTTACAGAATAGAAATATTGTTATTATTTTTTTTTTTTTTTTGTTTTTTTGTTTTTAATAGTGATTACACTGATTTTGTTGGTATGGTAGTTAGTACTACGCAACGGAGGAGAAAGAAGAAAAAACGTCTGCTTACAATCAATGATAGCATAAGACTGACATTTGCCATATTGTCGTAGTATTGTCGATGATATTTTAACATGTCAACCTTTGACAGTTTTGTAACAACATATAAAGTCTTCAACGATGAGAATAAATTATCAGAACACATTCTGGGATTCAGTAGGGCATTAATGGATTGTAAGAAGTGACGTCTGCGTGCATATCTGTTGCTAGGCATTGTTGACACCAAGTAGCATCTTAAAATTTAATAGGTAATAGGCTTGGAGGATACATTATAGAAATAGCCTATAAAGTTTGAAGGAAGTGTAATACAGTAGGACCTTGATTATCCGTGATTCGATTATCCGGCAACATCAATTATCCGGGATGGAAAAAGAAAATTTTTTGCATCGACTTAATTTTATTTTGGATCGACTTAAATTTTTCTGCATCGTTTAACCGTGATTACCTCTATTATCCGTGATTATAAGCAAACATTTTTTTCTACTATTTTGGACAAACAAGCGATAAAGAGGAATTCCCTCTTTAGTACATGAAATCCTTATCTACTGTTCACTGTTTTCTGACAAAATTATTTTTTTTATATTTTTGAAACATGTATGTACATATGTATATAAAATCCTTGAATTATTTACTTTTTATATAAATATGTATGTACATATTCGTTTATTAATTAATAAGAATATCTATTAAAAAACTAGCCAAAATTGGTACTCAATTAACCGGGAAAATCGATTATACAGAATGCTTCCGGTCCCGACCATCACGGAAAATCGAAGTCCCACTGTAGTGTGGTCACAGTACCACTTTACGACAATAAAAGTTTGAATTTGCTTGGGTGTTGATTTTAAAATCCTTTGGTCGAAGTTAAACATCGCCGATATATAGTTTATGATAAATGTTAGATTTTATTACGTGTTACTTTATCGCTGTTTTTAGAAGTATATTTTAATATCTAATTATGAGCATCTCTACTGAGGCTATTATTAAATACAAGACGGAAAATAAAAATAACAGTTTATTATACTGGAACACACTCTCTTCAGCTCTAAATCCAATCGAGATCTTATGGAATAAATACAGTAAAAACTATAAACTAAGCAAAATGTCGCTCAAATTGTAATGGGCTTTGGTAACACGACGTGACTGTCAAAATACAGCCAGCTAATAACATTGTGTAGGTTGTAAGAAAAAGAACAGTTTTTTATCAAATAGAACAAGTTTGGAGAGTTCTACTCAACGAATCCTACGACCTATGCTATGTTATTAGATGGAATGGTATGATATACTGGATTCGGTAAGCCGAAATCTTGTTGATCATATGCTCGCACGATCTCTGCCAGTTGTAGACAACAACGAAACCTCTACAAAGTATTAACCGCTCTAGGACAACAATATAACTCATATTAGTTCTAAATTGCTGTTATATTGTTATCTTTTAATAACTATTTTGTAAAGAAAATGGTGTGTCCTTATTTTTGTGTGCGCATTGCCTTTTTAATTCTAATTTATTAAAAAAAATTAAATTAAAAAAATTATAAAATTACAATTAAATTTGGTTTTTTGACATGTAAGCTAATTGGCTCAGGAGATCTAAGACACTTTCGCATCGATCATGGCAGCATCCTATTAAGGGGTTATGTAATATCTACATTGAACTTCGTATTATACAAATCCTTCACAGATAATTGGCAGTAGTATTTGACTGGTAGGACGACGCGACAACAGAAATTGATAGCGTTAACATTAGCGAGGCCCACATAATGTTTGAACGGAACTGATATTGTTAACGAGTGGGTTACTATGTGGTCGTCCCGTGGATAACACCCAGCCTACATCGGGATGGATTAAAATCCTATGGCCTTTTTTGCGATAAAAAGGTGTAGTAGCCTCAGTTTAGAAACCGAAAAATATGCTGTGAAGTACTTGACAAAGCTTATATTTCACCCAAATCCCTTGGGTCACAACATCCTAGAGTACCGAGTCACATTCTCCTCAAAAAGAAAGACAGTACAGCTCTGATCAGAAATTATTCCTTGTGTTGACCGGAGTACTTGTGCTTTGGAGTTAAGATTTGAACATTTATGATTATTTCAATTGTTGAAGATTTTAAAAAGATAATAAAAAAGATAAAATTCTTCTAAAGAAGTAAAAGAAGAAGTAATAAAAAGTACGAGCAATTCATTTTGTTTAGATGTTGTGTAAAAATGTGAATTGTAACAAGCAGCTAAAAAAAGTGAGAGCTAATGTCAAATTAAAAAAAAGCAAATTCTTAAAATCGTTGAAAATTTTTCGTTTAACACCATATTTTAAAGGTTTTATCCCATCTTTTTAGCTGTTTTAGGTGTTGTTGGCTTTAGTCGTTTTAGATTTTTTTCTCGGAATGATGTTTTCAGTAAATTATGGAGTTTTATTATGCAACTTAAACGGCAAGAAGATAAAATATTATATACAGTGATAAATAAAATTATAAAGGCAGTCGAGTACAATAAAGGGACATGCCAGCGTTATAAAAAAGCAATAAAGTTTACTCCTTATTATTATAATCATTGTTAAATACAATGGCAAATGCTTTAGCTTTTAGGACTTTTCCTAGAAAAATAAACTGAACTTGTTCATGCAAAGAAAAGAAAAATTAAATTATTTTTTTTTTATTTTTTATCATCAGCAAATTTTCTAAAGCTCTGACAACGATGTCGGTGATAAAATTATAATTTAAACAACTTGATTTCAAATTTTTCGGCGTTATAGCTTTAGTTAACACTGCTACCAATTAAAAAGAGGACTTTACAAAAATTTCAAAGTGGCCACGACGCACTAATATATTGGTGGATAGTGTCACAGATGTACATATACTGAGAAATAGACACCCCACGAAAAAAAAGAATTCAGAAACGTTGTGTCTTCACGTGAATGTCGTAAACAAAGTTTCTATTTTGAGGATATTTTAGCAATTTGTAATGAATGAGTCATTTAAATATCAACACTGCTGAATTGTCGACAGAAGAAATATGTCTTTGATAACCTGACCTTGTACTGTAAACATCCGATTAAATCCGTTTGAAACTATTGTTAACCAGAACATAAAAAATGCACAAAAAATATTTGGAATTATTTTAAAAATCGCTTGTTTACTGCTGGATATTATACATCCATTTTAAATACAGATCCTGCATCAATTTACTATTTTTTGGTTATTCAAAAGCGCTAAATACTGTATACAATTTTTCATAAAGAACAATGTAAAGAAATTGGTATCTTTCTAATTGGCAATTAAACTTTACCATGTCATGTCCTTTAAAGTACTCAGAGGTGTAGCCTAGTAAATGATAATTGCGCTGGCAAAGGATTACAAAAAAATCTGAATAAACGCGATTCAGCACAACGTAATTTTATCGGTCAACAGTCAGAGATTTGTAATAAAAATTGAAACCTGTAATCACTATTGTTTTATATTGGCTCTTCAACAGAGTCCTCTCAACTTTATTGAAGCTACATTTGTCAAATTAGTTGCAATCCATTCAGTGTGTGTGTGCCAAATCAACATGGACGGATATATCATTCAACAACACGAGCAAGTAATAAAATTATTTTATCAAAATAGGTGTTACGTTCGGGCAACCGATGGTGATTATCGCCCATTTAACATTCGAAATGTAGTGACTAAATTTGTATTCACTTGTTTAGTAAACAATCGATCAACGCAAGATCTGCCTAAAATATCGCTATTGTCCATGAGAGTGCGCAGGAAAATCCAAGACAGTCGAATTTGTGTCGTTTACAAGAACTCAGATATTCGCAGACCACAACTTAACAAATTTTGCATCTTGACTTGCAAACGATGGTCGTTAAGCGACCATAGAAAACGATGTTCGCTCTCTGAATGATCTATTGAAAAGTAGGCGACTTAACAAAATTTTCATAGAACAATCATCTTCAGCACTGAAAGAACATGTACGAGAGTAAACACAAACATTTGCACGATATTTTATCTCACAAATAATGGCATCATTAGGTCCTTGAAATGAATTTAAAATTTCAACGTTGCTTTTTTTATTGAAATATGGAATGTTCTCAATGAAAGATCTGATAGATTGATAAAGGTGCACTCTACCTCTATAGATGTTAAAGCGGCATATTTGAAATTCAGTGTTTGCCTCAAAGTATATATTGAACCGACGGAGACTCGCAAATCACAGATAAAATTTACTCAAACTAAAAAAAAAAAATTAACCCAATTAAGTAAGCAAGTACCACCTTGTGAATTAACCAAATTGTCGTGTTTACACTGTATTCTGCAGAAGTAGCCAATATAAATACTGTTACGTTTTTACCCTTTAAACGTTAAAATATGAGTTCGTAGATTGCAAATCAAATAGAAATAATTATGTATTTAATTTGAAATCAATTCTTTATTATTCGCACAATTCCGTGTGCCACCTTTATCGATTTTACTTAATCAACAACAATTTACTTTAATTGTTATTATTCTTTACACACTCGTTCGTTAGAACTTCAAACCACGATTCTCTTTCGAGTACGCAATAACAATTGTTCGTTATTCTCCCTCTCTCTGCTTACAACCTTTTTGTAATCACTATACGGAGATCTTCAAACCACAATTATTCTCTACACGCGCAATGCAACGTGTCTTCACACACAACTGACCGAATTCTTACTGAATCTCACGTGTCGTCTTCACACACGTCTGACTGAATTCTAACTGAATCATCGTTGCTTGTTCTGTCTTGCCTTTTATATCACAAGGGTCAGCAGTCTGATGAATACACTTGAAGGAGAAATATTCAAAAATGTAAACAATAATGAGGACAGCATTATTGTTTGTGTATCTTGTTTACGTTCGTCCAGGCAGAGTTGTTGTTGCTTATTTATTTGCCTATCCGTTATATTTTTTATAGACTGACGTTGTTGCTATATTTTTGTTTATTCATCGATCTTGTAAACAAGTCCATTGTTTTTGTTGCTATATTTTTATTTACTCGTTGATCACGTGAACAAGTCCATTATTTTGTTTTTTAGCTTTTGTTTATCATTTTATACATGATCAAGTCCATTGTGTTGTTTTTGGAGCTTTTGTTTATTATTTTACTAAGACCATTTCCATTTTCGTAACAATACATACGGTGAACAGCATAATCCTAGGTATCCCAATATACTATTCAAAATTTTTTATGAATTTTAAGGAAAAGTTTGTATAAAAAATTAAAGCTTTTATATTTATTTTATTAATTTATTTCTATATTATAAATTATAATAAAACACAAGAATTATTAAGTATTCAACAAAAGACTAACGAAAATTTGCTGGTGATAATAAATTGATGTGCCGTAAAAGTGTAGATACCTCCAAGAAGAACTCAGAGTAAATTTGATATTTAAAGGTCCAGTACAATAAAATGTTATACTGAATATTTAGTATGATATTCCTTAAGATCAGGCACTCCATTTAACCTATATGACATTGAGTATATCAGTTTGTTTTGTGTGGTCTGTTCATATTTGCTGTCATTCACTCATATGCAAATTATTCAGTTGAGTTTTGTCTGAGATTTAGCAAATACGCAACCATTTTTCCAAACGATCTTTTAGAGTTATATCGGAACTTTATGGAAGAGTATTAAGCTTTGGTAGACAAGTCACAACTTCACATTATCAACACCATGCTTAGAATCAATGCCCTGTTGCAAGTATTAACCACTTTGAACTCAAAATTCTTCCAAACTTCAGCTCCAGTTGTGCTGTAGAATGCTTAAATACAGTTTCTTAGTTTTCTCAATAAATTCAAATCTGCCCACACTTGATGCCGATACACATCCTCACAGCATCATACTACCACGACCGTGGTTACCTGTTTCTAGGGATTCAGCTCTTCATATCTTGGTGCTCACAATAGAGCACATCCGTTCGAATCAAAAATTATAGAAATAGCTCAACCCAAAGAACGTGCGAGAAATATTTTTGCACGGTGAGTGTGCTATAATGCCGTAGGCATGTGAGTCGTTAATAATTATTTTTTTGCTTAAAGTTCACAATTTTTTTTTCTTCAATTTATGAGAACAGCTGGTAATATTTCGCCATCGATTACATTATACTCATGCTTTTTTAGGGGCATAGTTTACAGCCAAGCAAGATGAATCGGTGGAATCTATTTTATGCTTACTATGAGCTAAGATATCACCAATAATACTATGGCTCGCTATGTTATTTCTGCTAAATGTAATGCCGATTATTTAGCCAATCCTATCAACGTTTAATTTCGAAAACATTTATTATTTAGGAAATTGGTAAAATTTTAGTAATTTCACTCATTGGAGTTAGTTATTTAAAGGTTTGTAACAATTTTTCATTTTTTAATTAGAGCTCGGTGGCGTATACGTATCGTTGGTATTTATTGCTTAATAACAACAATCATACGCTGCACCGTGCTGCAATTAATACTGCGTTAAGGGCGCTACTCTACTACATTAGGATACCAGCAATTTTTAGGGTATGAGTATTTTGTGTCATTATACTTCACGGTGTAGCGACTTCAAATAAAATGTAATATTTATACTTCCTAGTATATTGTATAATTAATTTAGAACGGTTGTGAAAAGTTGGCAAAAAGTGATCATCAGATATTGCTATGGATAATGAATTATACTGCCCTATATCCAAGGCGAATAATTATGCTGCACAAAGTGCATGTGATGTGAACTGGCCGCTGAGATCGTGCGATTTGTCTCCGTTTTCTTGTGATTTTCTTGTGCAATTTCCTTAGGTCGCAGGTGTATCTGAAGAAGCCACGAACCACAGTGATATTTAGAGCTAACATAATCAATGCCATCGGCCAAATTTAGCCTGATTTATATAACATAATCATTAGAATTGGACATTTCGGATGCGCTCCACTCAGGGAAGCCGTGGCGGACAGCTGAACGATATTGAGTTAATGCCATCAACAAGTCTTTCGAACTAATAAAAAATGTCGCTGATATTTGCACAGACTCTAATTTCTTTATATTTAAAGATGGGAAACGCTTACATAAAATACCAGAAAAAGTTTTACTGCCAAAATTCAGTCCGAATTTGACTCGATTTTTAGCCCGTTCATCTTGTAAAGCTTTTTGCAAAAAAAAAAATCGCAGAATCTTACGTAGTACTAGTTCTGCGCCATAGAAAATCTTTGAGAGAATGAGGAATAGTAGAGCTTCAAATACGTTGCCTGCTACTCATTGCCTATTGACACAATAATAACACCTTGAGGTGTACAAATGTATACAGGTATTCCCCGACTTACGACCGAGATTGGTTCCTCTGTCATCGGTCGTAAGTCGATTAAGTCGTAAGTCGAATTTCATATAAAAAAAAATTTAAGAAAAAAATTACATACTGTACTACTAACTTTGAGGGTCAGGAGAAGTGAAACTATCCAAAATTCATATAATTCTAACTTTATTTACTAGTTCCAGCCATTTTTGGGAGGATTTAAAATTATTCACTTAAAAAAATTCCGACTTAGCTAATGTAATGTATTATTTGTACTGAAATATTTATGTAAATCGAATTTTTTTTCTTTTTTTTATATTTTTCTCATATATTTTAGGCATTCCCCGCAACTACATATTTGTCTTTAAGAATTTTCTATGAAAAAAATTGGAAAAAAATGGTCGTAAGTCGAACGGTCGTAAGTCGGGGACTACCTGTATATACTCGTAGGAAGAAGCACTTACAAATCCTTGGAGATTCTTTTATTTACTTATTTTTTTTTAATACATTTCGACGAGGTAAAAAGAACAGTAAAAGTGAGTTAACAATGTTACAACCTGTAACAGTAATGAAAGAAAATTTACCCGTATTGTCAACCTAATCAAAGTCATACGAAGAGAGATAGCACATATCCATAAACTTACTTTTATTGTTATTCATTCTTTACTTTTTTCTTATTCCTTCAGAAAGCAAAGTGCTGATTGACTTCTTTTTAACATTTATTGAAAGCGAATAAAAATTGATGACAGAGTATTAAATTAAGTTTGATTCGATTGGATTCGCAATTTTGTTTTAAAAGTCAACAACAAATTGCTACGATTGTTTTGTAACACAAATATATGTTTGTAGAGAAATAAAGACGCTTTTCAGGAAAAAAAAACTACTGAATCGTGTTTTATTAAGTAGAATAAAAGGTGTTAAACGATTTATTTCAGAAGTTTACTAGTTGGGCAGAACAAAGAGAAAGTGATAGAAATTAACCTAAAGGTGTTGAAACTTATAAAAATATTGTGTGCCATCATTTGAAATAATTTTCATGTGATGCAAGATTGCTGACAGTATGATCCACATTGCTCGTTAGGAAGGTTAGTTAGTGCAGACTAGAGATGAGCGATCCAGTGATTTTTGGAGAACGTTGTTCTCAGTGAACGTTATTTGTTAATCACTGTTCTTTAAAACAGTGATTGTGATCACAGTATTCCAATAATACAATAATGATAATAACGTATTTTATTAAGTAGTAAGAAAGAGACAACTAGATACATACTACGAAAAGACTACTAAACAAAATCAAAGTGGTGTCATCAATGTTATTATTTTTAATATAATTTTTTTTTTTATATGAAGTTTGACAATTAAGTTTCACAGAAAGTTCATGTATAAAAGACAAAAGTAAATAATCAGCATCATCTAATAGTAATTCTGCCTCGCTCAAAATAAAATGAAATAAATTTGAGTATGTAACAATTTTGAAAGAACGACATTATAAGTAACTGTTATTTGCCAATTTCAATCACTGTAGTTACCAGTGAATTATCAATCACCGTGATTAAATCACAGTTTTGAAAATATCGCTCATCTCTAGTGCAGACTAAATGGGTCAGGATGTACATTTTTGCTAAAATACGAAAAATCTGTCTGTTCTATGATGATAATTAATCTTTTGCCTTCAGCTGAAATCGCAAACGCAACATACGCATGCTGGTTGGAGTTAATTTTTGTCACTGTCTCAGTTCATCCCGTTTATAATATTGTTACCTTTTTACCTTTTTAAAAACGTTTATATATGAGTTCGTTAATTGCAAACAAAGTAAAAACAAATATGAATTTATTTTCAATTAAACTCTTTATTGTTCGCACTATCTTATGTGCCACTGTTTCCAAATTATACAACAATAACTACTTGTTCGTTATTCTTCTCTGCTTACAACCTTTTTGTAAGCAACAATACTTGTTCGTTAGATCTGTATAGCGGATAAATTCAAACCACGACTTTTCTCTTTACACACAGCGCGTCTTCACACAACGCTGACTGAATTCTAAAGCTGGAGGTTCACATCACGCGTTCTACGCGTTTTCGCATTCTACGCGGCTGTCAAAAAAGTAGAATTAATGTATTTATTTGGTGCAAGTTACACGCACAAAAGCGTAGGATGCCTTGACGCATAGAACGCGAAAAGTAGATCTACTTTCTACTTTTGTAAGCATCACAAGCGGCTCGCGTACAAAACAGCTGATTTTGACAAGTTGTTTTGTTTTAATTTGTTTAAATTTTTTGAAAAAACCAGACACATCTCGTTCCAAGTACAAAGGACGCACCCAAAATCATTGTTTGTTCTTTTGGAACTTATTGTACACACTTGTGGCAAAAAATATTATGTTCACAAACTCAATTAATTCTATAAATTCTTTAAAATTTTCAATTTCATTTGCCATTTTTGTACGAAATGTTTTATTCAAGTATTTTCAATAAAATGTTTTTATTTTGTTAACAGCTCATCAAAACAAACATTGGCGCGTAAAAAGCGTTGCATGTAACTTGAAGCGTAGAATGCGAAGAAGGTATGAAATGCACGCAACGCTTTGACGCGAAAACGCGTGGTGTGGACCTCCAGTTTAACTGACTCATTGTCTGCTTTGTCTTGCCTATTTATATGCGTACGAATCAGTCTGATGAAGGTTCTTGAAGTGGAACGTTCGGGATTTCGCCTTCTCGAGAATTCTATCGCGACACATTGCTTGTTGTTGCGTTTGCTTACTTGTCCATTCCTTTTTCTCTCATACTGATTGTTGTTGTTGGTTTACTTATAATAAGTTCGATGTACTATGTGTTAGTGTAGCTGGTAGCTTTTGTTTATCGTTTTTATTGTTAAACGATACTACACTGTTTTCATTTTCGTAAAAATATATTAGTTTCGACAAGTGGGTTTCAATTTTATCCAGACGAGTTTCTAACCCAAATAGTTAGTAGTATCGACAGATATCGTATACAGCTTTATAGGTTTGAAAACCGTTGTTGTGAAATTTCGCTATTCTGACCTAAGCATTTGTCACAAGTGAGATTGAATTGAGAGTAAACTATTTATCGATCATATATCTATGTAATCTGCACGTGCTGGAGCTGGTATACCAATTTTGTTCATTCCTTTTTTGCATAAATGGAGGAACACGTTTTGAATATGTCGATAATAATACCACAGCTCGCGTATCCATCCATTTTACTACCCATCCTTTGTAGATATTTAAAACTATATCATCCCATTCTCATTTTTGTATGCCTTAACTTTTGTCCAGTTGTTCCTTTCTGTTTGTCATATCATCTTCGGAAAATTTCCATTTATCCATTCATTAAAATAATCCACAAGTGTCAAATCTGAGTAACGTCTGCCGGGGTAAAAGATGCAATTGATGTTAATTGTATCACCAAATATTTTCAGTGCATTAACATAGATCTCGAAATCCAAAACATGAAGTCATGACATAATATTCTAGTCCAAGTGAAATTGGCTTGGCTGGCATATTTTAATGGTACCCGCAACGTCCATGATATGTTAGAATTTGCTTATCAACTAACATGTTTGGAAGGCGAGTAGAGATCATTACCACAATTCTCACTCTCATTGAGAATACCCACAATCTGTTGAAGTTTCGGTAATCCGAGTAAAGAGACAATAATTTTGCGAACAAAAATTAATACATATCTACACACTGCAATCTCACAAAGCCGGCAACTATAATCGTTAGTTTGAACGCTATTTCTTTTAAATTAAAAAATTACGAACATTTTTCAAATGAATATTTGATTGGAGACCAGTGACCCTACAAAGATTTTTATCGAAAAATAACAATTTCCATATTGTAAGATACATCCGATCATCTTATCGCCTTAAAAACTGTTTTCATTTAAAAATTTTGCTTTACGTACTTACTGAATAGACTTTGACATTCCTGAAATAGATTTCAAGTTACGAAAACCACATGAAACGACATGAAAAGAGTCGAAAAAAACTTGTTAAATTTTATATTTAATCAAGTCACGCACACTTCATTAGCATCATCACTAAACGATGTGTAAATGTGTTGATTTATTACATGACTCCACATGCATGTACCGATGCATGACTATTCCTAGACCGCTATTTCATGAAACACGTTTTAGTTAAACTAAAACAAGAGAAATTAAACGAAAAAAAAAAAACTATTTTAGAAATAAATTTACACGTACACACGATACATATAACGAATGAGTACGCAGAACAATAATATAAAATTGTGAAATTAATCTTAGTGATTTTCAAAATAATGTAAAAGTAGCAGAATGAGATGGTGTTGGTGTACAACATCATTAGTGGAAATTCTTCTTCTATTTGAATTGTTTCTTGATCAAGAACAGGCTTTAATTATTCATTTCAGTTAATTGGTAAACATGGAAATAAAATTTGTCACTTGAAGTAATTCAATAATTGAAATGACTCAGTTCAATTAATATTAAAAGCAAGCCAGATTCTACTGCTGGAAGAAAATTGAAAGTTGTAGACATCACAATTTGAAATAAAATTTGGAGTTGAAAGTCGGTCTGCAAGATAATTGCATAGATATAGAACAAAATATCATTGGGGAGGAGTTTTATAAGAAAGTATTATTGAGTCGACCCTGTCTTATCTCAGAAAATGATATACAATGATATAAAAATATGTATACATTAAAAGTGAAGGGGTTCCCATCTGCCGGGAAGCCTATAGCGTGTTTTCTTTTTTTTTATAGCTTTACGAGCTAAAAGTTGGAAATCTTCGAAAGACATTGGTAGCACGGCCTACCAATGTGCACGATTCGCCGCAAGACTTACTCTCGGCTTGCTAAACGCATACGTACTAAACCCAACCTAGTTCGTCAAACTTTCAACCATTTGCAAACCCCCCCGGGACCACAATCAAGTATTACTTCGGGGGGGTGGAGATTCAGCTAGTGCTGGCTTCAAATTCTGCTGACCTTGCTCTCCCAGCCAATCTTTGCTGCGTCAATACCTTCCTTGCGAAAACACATACTGCGTTCCAATTGTCACATGAGGTTAACATCAGGTTAATTATATTATCGGGCGTTACCTGGAATCCTATTGTCCTCTCCAGGCAATTTCGTTGAACAACATATCGCGGGAAAGTGAAGAAAACATGCTCCGCCGTTTCCCTTTCATTACGGCACTCTGGGCATGCCTCGTCCACGTCATGACCATACTTATAGAGATATGCCCTATAACATCCATGGCCTGTTAGCAACTGTGTCGGGTGGAAGTTCACCTGACCGTGTCTCCTTTTGGTCCATACACCTATGCTCGGTACGAGTCTGTGGGTCCATCTTCCCTTGGTGGAATTGGACCAGTCCTGCTGCCATCTAAACATAGCATCATCAGCTAATTGAACAGGGTTCGAAAAATCTATTTACCTTCTTGTGTCATGTTTCCTCTTCTCTAAGCCTCAGTACACGCGCCTTAAAAAACCTTTCTTATGATATACATATTGTATATGTTGGTAAGGAAACAGATCCTCAAATTAACAAAACATGCAAAAATAGATCCTTTTTCAAAATGGTCCAGCTCACGAGAGGTCAAAGCTGGAGCCGAAATATTTTAAATGTCATCTTAAAAAAGTCCAAGGGTCATTTTTAAGGGAGCACATCGAGGACTTTTTTTGGTGAGTCGCTCTAATGTACATATGTAATAATCAAAACATCATTAACTATACGTTTATAATTCATCAACGCAATTAATAATTCTGTTAGAAACACAGTGCAGAGACGCGTTTTGTAAGTCAAACTATTTCAATCAAACGATTTATCATAAATGCGAAGCTGACACTAATGCAGAGAAAATTATAGAATTTATTGAACAGAAAGTGAAATTGCATGAAAAATCAAAATTACGGAAAAATTCATTCATTCATCGAAACGACCGTCTGTTTATTTTAATCACTCCCTTGTACATGTAGTATATGATTATTTCGACATTAATGATCACGAAATCCACAGTGATACGATTTCGATTAGGGAAGAAACATTTTTGACGCTGGTGGTAAAGAGATATTGAAATAAAAAATTAATCGTATCATTATGTTAATAGTCGACCAGCGGAGTGAAAACAAAAACCATGAATAATTCTATTAAATAACGAACATATTATACGATGGATAAATGGCAAGGAATCGCACTTATACAGACTGGAAGGAATACTCTTAACTTTAACAACAATAACAATAAATTTCAAAAACCATTATCTTTTTTTTTGCAAAAATAATTCAAAATAAACAAACGGCATGAGTACTACGTACAGGCTTTAAAGGCATCATCGCCATCAGCATCAGTACGCGTTTTATTACTCATTATCATAAATGTTGGGGCAGCTTTTGTCCTCCTCATCATAGCAATTCTCCCACACTCACTATGACTTCAATCAAAAGCAAGAATCGTGTTGAATTTTCCTTTCTGTTTCAGCTTTGTTTTCGTGCTGAATATTTGTCGCTTTCTTGTTGTTGTTGTACGGATTGTTGTTTTTTACGGATTGGCTTAATTTAATTTGAAATACTTTTAGCTTGAGGCCTTAGATATTGTGTTTGTATTTATTTTATAGTCAGCATAGTATTCTTCAAATAAATAGTTTTCATAGATTTTTTAGTAGATAATAAATTGTACTAAAGAATTGAATGAGTACTTATTGAACAAAACAGTACCATTTCAATTTCCAAGATTAAATTGTAGGATCTATCATTAGAAGTGCTATTGTCCAATATCCATTAATGGTGCAAATACCAGCAGCAAGTGTCTCAAAATTTTTTAGTAATTTTTTAGTCAATCAGTTCAGTTGACTGTTCTATATGTAAACCTCAGCTATGAAACAAAATGTAAACACATACTTGAAGAATATAATTACAGACAACCCTTCAGTCAGGATTATGACCTAACTTCTGACACCACTTATGTTGTGTGTGTTATTTTTTATACATGTGTGGCGGGACAGAACGACAGATTTTTGAAAAACTTTTTATGGTAATTTTTTATTTACTCTCAGAGTTTTTGCCAGATATCTGGTGAGATGAAGTCGACGCAGAAATATTTCTTCATATTTCGTTTTGTTGCAGATGTCTGATCTATTCCTTGAACAGTGACCTCACGTCTAATAAGCCAACACACTACTTACTAAACTACGGTGACTTCACTTGAAAAATACATTTACTAAAAATAATATCTGAAGTCGCCGCAGTCTAGTAGGTAGTGTGTTGGCTTATTAGACGTAAAGCCCGGGTTCGTATCCCAGGTCAGGCATCAAAACGAGAAATATGAGAAAAAAAAAATATTGCTTCAGCGAATTCCTCTCAGCAGATTTCTGCCAAAAACTCTGAGAGTAAATAAACCAGCGATGAAAAAGTTTCTCAAAAATTTGTCGTTCGGAGTCGACGTTTAAACTGTAGGTCCCGCCACTCAAGTATAAAATGAACGCACACAACATGAGTGGGATGAGAAGCTATGCCGTAATCCTGACTGAAGGATTGTGATGGCCAATTATGTTATGTATGTACATATATGTCAACACATATTGGTAAAAGCTAATCGATTTTGGACAACAATCGCTTTCAGACTGATTGAAACCATCCGAATTAAGAGTTTCGGCATTGAAATCCAGTACACACAAAAAAAAAATATTGTGACGGCAAACAATTTTAGCATTTGATGATTTTGCTATTAGGGTGAATAAAAACTTGTTGGAGAAAATGAAAACCTTTTGTCGCAAGAAATTTTCCAACAATATTTTTTTTATCGCAATATTGTCGTTAAAGGTTTTCCTCTGAAATAAGGGCACATTGAATATTGCTGTTGACGTAAATGATTTGCATTTGCAGGAAATAACAATTTTTGTTGCCATAAAATATTTCTTTTTTTTAATCAAATAATATTACTGTTGTCGTAAAAAAATGTGCATTTGGAAATGACATGATTGGTAGAGTTGTGCCGCTCTGAACTAAAACAGTACTTTATTATTATTTCGATCAGTATTGAGTAGTTTATCGGTGTGAAAGAAGTGAAAAGTGAGCTTTTTAGTTTTAAAATAATTAAAATAAAAATAAACAAACAACAATGTCGGAAGACATTTTTCAGGAAACAGTTTGTACGGTGGATTTATCTAATGAAGTGGTTCCATTGTTTTCGGCAGAAAATCTTGGTAAGTTGATGAGATATATTCTTTTCTTAAATTTATTGCATGAAAAATATTTTTACAGATTCGCGACATCTTTATTTCTTTTATTTACTACATGCGGTTATAACTCCTCCACGCATCAACAAGGCAGCGAAACCATCTATATCTGATGCACAAAAGGATATGATTGGCCATATAATAAATATAAACAATTTGATCCAGTGGGAAGATGATGCCAGATCCCTTGCTGCGAAAGCAAAGCTTACATTGCAGCCTAAAATGCTAGTAGTTGGTGAATCATTGGATAAGTTAAGCGAATTTTACGTACTTTTTAGTGGCGTACGATATAAGGTCGAAACCATACTTCGTGCTGTACATTTGATAATTAAAATAATAATCTTAAAATTGCAAGAATTTAAAATAAATATTCTCAAACTAAAAATAATGTTTTCATTTATATTATATACCTTACCAATATTTGCATTTGCGACAAAAGTATATTGGACTGTTGAGGCAACTATTTTTGCAATTGGGGCAAAAGTATATTGAACTGTTGAGGCAACAATTTTTGCAGTTGCGACCACAGCAACTGAACCGTTGTGGCAACAAATATGACATTTTAGGCAACATTTTTAACTTTGCCTCTACAATGAATTTACACTTTGAGACAACAGAAACATACTTGTTGGTACAAATGCAAAATGTTGTTGGGCACAATCCGAATGTAAATTCTATTTGAATCAAAATCAAATTTTCTTGGCATTACAGTCTTTTTTTTGTGTGTAGTAATCCACTTTGGATTTGTTTCGATTTAAAAATTAACCTTCGTTCCATTTGTACAATTCATTCGGCGATCTTAATCTGGTGTTTAGATTAATTCAAGTCGTTCTATTCGCTCTTTTGTTAAATGTTTTCTTTCATGGAAAATTACAATGGCACTTAATTGACGGCTGTAATCTACGATTGTTATCTATATCTAAAATTTTCCATTTTCATAGGGTCTTAAAGTAAAAACTTCCGAATGTTGATAGTTAATAACGGTTGTACTGTTCAAGTTACATTCATCTAATTAGTTGCCAATTACTCAGTCTGATTTGCTAAATCACCATGGACGGCCATAGACAAAGACCTGTGTTCGCTGAATGGATTCTGGAGCAGTAACCTGACATTAATTTTTATCTAAAAATCATCTTCATCTGGATGAATGGATACGTGAGCAAAGAAATTGTAGAATTCGTGATGATACCAGTACATGAGATCCTAGAGCTACAAAGTGTGCCGAAAAGTCATTGTTTGTTATTAATTTTAGGCTGCCGGGAGCATCGGTTCATATTTCTTCGAGAATAACGTTGACCAGGCCATCGATTTCAACGGTGAAGCAAGGTTATCTCACGTGAGGGTGATGTAAACTGGCTACCGACATAGTGGGGTTTGACCCCGTTAGATTTTCACCTTCTTAAGTCTTAGGTGTATGCGAATAAACCACAGCGGTCCTCAAAGCCAACATAACACACGACATTGGTCAAATTCCATCTGATATATACAGGGTGGCTGATATATAATGCAACAAAGTAAAGCGCTATATTTTTTTTAACTTTTTTTTTTTTTAATTTTATTATTCAAAAGCATAAAATGTTGGAAATAACATCAAATTTTAGAAACAGTTTAGATTTGTTCGAATTGGCCACCTTTGGCACGAATTATGGCCTTCACGGCCGTTACGGCGGCCCACACCATTACCATCGGCGGCGCTTGAGTTCTGGTGGACAATCGCAGGTGTAAATTTTCAGCTGACCTCTTTGGCAAGTAAACCCGATCATTTTGTTTGTTCACAAACTGCTCAGTTTGGATTGGCTTTTCATCGGAGAAAACCAAATTCGGTAACTGGCCACTTTCGTGCAAGCGAAGTAACTCCTTGGCTCTTTCCAATCTAACTTTTTTTGTCCATCGGTGAGCTCTTGCACTTTTTGGAACTTCAATGGCTTTAGTCCAAGCTCATTTTTCAATATGTATTGCATCCGTTCTCGCGATATGTTCAGCTCACTAGCAATTTTTCTACCACTGCGGCGTGGATTTCGATCAAATCTGGCCGTTACCGTTTTTTTTGTCCACTTTTTGAACGCGATGCAACACTGCCAGTATCACGGTAACGATCAATGGTACGAGAAACAAAATATTTATTCACATTTAAATGCTGGAGGGCTCTAACGATAGCCACCTGTGGTTTTCCAGCCAAATATAAAGCAATCACACTATCACGCTTGAATTCAATCACGAATAACTTTTTTCTGAATGCAATAGATCAAAATGCTTTTGTAAGCTTGTAAATAATAAAATGAACTGTCACTGGAATAAATCTGTCAGCTGTCAGACGAGCGATTTACAAATGATAACAACCTGAAGTTGGTTGCAATACATATCAGCCACCCTGTATGTACGACAAGAAGTCGTCGTAGTCTAGTTGGAAGCGGGTTGGCTTCTTAGACGTGAGTCCGTTTTACAAACCCCAGCTCAAACATCTCGAAGAGAAAATGAACAAGAAATATGAAACAAATAGTTCTTCGGTGATTTCCTCTCGGCATCCTCTGGTAAAAGCTTTGAGACTAAATAAAAATTTGCCATGAAAAGTTTCTCAATGATCTGTTGTTCGGAGTCAACTTTAAAATATAGACCCCGCCGCTCATAGATAAGATTAAAACACACTACATGAGTGTTGTAGAAACAAAGGCTGCAGTGCTGATTTAAGGATTATACATAGTAATAAATAATTATGTAACTGCATAAAAGGAGACCCGTTGCAATTGACATTAATTTTGCTTTCGCTCCTTCGTGTTTAATCAAGTCAACTAACAATAAGACTATCAACCATTTGGAGTGATCTAATCTAAGCTATTTACTGGAGACTGAAAAGATTCTCAATTTTAATTTGTTTAATTTTTGAACTGGTGTGCCATAAATCTGTTAAATGCCATGATATTTAAGTGAAATCTGTTATGTAACTTTCTTCTTAAATTGTTATTGGTCAGGGTTAGTTTTGCCAGCCAGAATTCCCCGTACTATACATATTATTGGGAACAACATCACATGCGGTGCTGCCACAGACAAACTGCTCTTGCATTTTCCTTTGACAATATAATTTTTTTTATTTTGTTTTTGTAATTACAGATTGAGGTCATGTAGTCTACGAATTTCTTTCTGACTGTAAAAAGATTTGTCTTTAATTTATTCATGGCTGCTCTTTTATTTGTTTTAATTTTGTTTTTATTTTTTTATTCAGATGTCGTTAAGGACACAATACATGCTTTTAAGGGGAATTTATTTACCATTTAGCCTTAATCCTTTCTGGTTGGAAAATTTGGCGCAATTTGAATAAAAATATGTATGTTCATAAAGAATTTTAAGTTTTTCAAAAAAAAAAAATGATGTTTACTTTAAAACAAGGACAAAAGTATAAAAACAAAATTTAAAAAAAAATCATGTCAGAAATTATAGAAAATCGAACAGGGAGAATGTTAAAAGCAGAATTTAAAAGCATACAAAAAAGAAATTTCATGTCCACAGACATCCTTTAACAAAATGATTTAATATGTCAGTCTTTGTTTTTACTTTCTTGCTTCATACTTCATATATTCCGTTTCTAGTAATCTATCCCTTTGTTAACAATTGATAATACCAAACTACCGAAAAAAAAGACCATACTTCAGAAACAATGTACCGATCAGCTGGGAAAACGAAATAAGAACCGAAAGTGAATAATTTAAAAATGAAGTGCCATTGAGAATCATCGCCTTAAGCTGATGCCAACCATAAAGCCCGATGTCAATTGTGAATCACAGTTTAAGGTAAAGTTCTTTACCCAACTTAATTTGACATTTTTTTGTTTCAGTGTTGGACAAATGCAACAATGGTGAGGTACACAACTGATCCTTCTACGAAAATGGGTGTTCAAATTAAAATGCATTTTGAGATTTTTTTTTTGTTTTTTGTTCACATAAACGACCAATCGAGAGAATTGTGTGCAAATTTCAACAAACCGTGTCTGTAGAAAATGTAAAAACACCTGCATGCCCGACCAATTCGTTAGTAATAGGGATAGTGCGACAGAAGAGCTGTCAATCAAGTTTTGTCGTCGTGCCCAACAACTGAACATCTCACGGATATCATTGATGCGAATTTGGAATAAAGATTTCAATTTACACGCTTACAAGGTCCAATTGACTCAAGAGCATCATAATCATTTCAAGTGTCATCAATACGCTAATTGGTTGGCTGAACAGACAGAAGTATATGGTGAGAATCTGCGAGTGATAGTTTGTTTGTTTGTTTGTTTTGTTGAAAAGTCGATACATCCACAAAGAGTAACTGTTTAATGCGGTTGTTTATGGGTTGTTTTATGGGTTGTACTGTATTTCTTCAAAAATGATAACGGATGTCTTGCGGCCAGAAATTGTGGTGAGAAATTCTATGGCCTTGTTATCAAGACCTAAATAATGAGATCATTCAGCATATTAACTAAATTGAAGCTCTTAGGGCCATTATAACAACTTGCTGTTAAACTTGGGTTTAGTTAAAGGTAACTTTACAGTTCCCTTTAACTTATTTTCGTTATTAACATAAAGTTAACTTTTTCAAAAATATGGCAGTGCCGGAGCAATGTCGATAACACTGCTCAATTAAATAAGTTTTTTTAAACGCAGTGACAACAACGAACTATGTTTTTTTGTTGTATATCGATGGCTTAATATAGAAAGGTCGTGTATCATTTTTTTTTTTCAAAATCGGGGTTTTTAAATATTCTGGTAGACAAAAGCCCCATACACATCCTCTGCAAAATTCAGCTTCCTATGTTGACGAATAGTTGATTTACAGTAATTAAAAGAAAAAGCCCTAACTCATTTAAAGTTGAATAAATATTTTTGACTCTTTGTACCGATTGAAGAGTTCAACTATAGTATATACTTATATTATTTTATGGTTGAATTCCTTATTTATTTTTAATAAAAACTGCATTTAAACTTTTTTTATAACATTTTTGTTTTAGATTTTATTAAGTTTTTTCCTTCTCCTGTAAATTACTGAAGATTTAAGATACGACCTTTCTATATTAAGCCACCGATATGCTCATTTTGCTTATATTTGAAGTTGCCATATTGAAAATAATATATAATATGGCAAGTTCAAATATAAACTTAACTTTAAAAGTTACCGGTCAGATGATCCTCCCTTTAGTGGACAATAACACTTATAATAATGAAAAACAATTTATCTGCCCGTTAAAATCCTCCCATTAGTTAACGGCAAGTTGTAATAATGGCCCTTAAAGTCATTGAAAATATGGATCAATCTATAATTGAGAACATTTGGCCCATTATCCACCCATTGTTTCACATGGATCTTTCCATGATAATAAAAAATATTAAGAAAATTCTTTTTGATTTATTTACAATTAACATCGTGCCTTTTGGTTGACACTTCTTTAGAAGAATAAAACAGAAGATCTAAAAGAGCAGTTTTGCTTAAGTAACTACAAATTTTTAATTTTTTGAGATATGACTATGTTGCAATAAAGGAGCGATATGTGTGTTATATTGCAGCACAGTAAGTGAGTATGAAAAATACAAGGTCCAGTGTAACAAATTTGAGGCACAAATCATACACCATTATGCCAACAGATATAAGAGTTCTGTTATGGAACCATCACCATCTTACAAGGAGTAACTGAATAAGATCCAAGGCCAAGTAACCATGTTAAGGGCCGCCAATTCGCTGAGTGGGCTTAATTACAAATTGATATTGAATTTATTTCTGCGGCGAATTTTTACTTAATAAGTAGAATTGTCATATTTGAAGTGAGGATCATCAACAAGCGTTAATTCAAACGCCATTACATCCATAGATAATTACTGTTGAATTAAAAGAAAATTACGCTTTAACAAGTTAGGTACTGATCCAGGAATTTTTTCATACCTCAACAAGCTGGTATTAACCTTACTAGTATGAGGTTACAACAGAACGGAAACACTTAAAGCAACTTTTGATGAAACAGTAATTTGATGTAATCATTCAATTAATTAGCCAAATAACTATATGATGTGACATTAATTGATTACTTTCTTTGGAGGTATGCAAAGTCAGTAATGTAAGTCGATAAACCTGAGACAAATGACCACATGGAAATCAATATTCGAAGAGTTATTGACGAAATTTGGCTGCAAACAATTTGTGTATCCTAATTTGATGGAAATGCTTTACTTCTTATATTAAATATTATATGCTAGCGAAATCTAAAATTTGAATGTATCGGTATAAGAACAGATCATATGCATGTGTTTGCTGAAACATTTCCTTTCATTTTCCTTTTACTTACCTTTTTATTTGTATTGTTATTTTTTTTTTTTTTTGTTGTTGCAAAGTTGAAAATAACTTCGGTTTTCCGCTCCACCAAGCCATATTAGTAGCTTTTGTGTATGAGCGTATGTTTGTAAGAGTAGAGTTATTGTATTAACAGATAATGCGTTACGTTCTGTCTTATTACCTTTACACTAGAGCCCCGACTTGCGTCGTTAATGGGGACCGGAGAATTGCGATGCAAATCGAATCAACTTTTTCTATACAAATGCATTGAAATTAAATTTATTGGGACCAAGAATTCAAAATGAAGCACAAAAACTAAATATTTCGGATAAAAAAGAAATTGAAAACATTTTTCATTATTTTATTAATAGCCCATTTACACTACAGCGAAATCTAGTAGATTAGATTTCAAATCTTGCTCAAAATCTAGATCGTTTACACTGGATTTATTTGACAGTAGCAAGATTTCATTTTAATAACAAAAACAGCTGACTGAAATTTAAAAGAAAATAATAATATTTCCAAATTTAGTTTAATACCAAACAAAAATGAAAAATATAGGACATTTTGTATCGTTTTCATCAAGACCAAATAAGATCCAATCAGAAGTAATGTTGGTGCAAAAAAAAACGTCAGCATTTGTAGAATATAAAATTTAAAAAATAATGTAAATGTATTACTACATACAATTGCTAAATAAAGGGTCCGCCAAATAACCTTTTTTTTTGAAAATGCTTTAAAAAAAATACTGAATATTTTCTCAAATTTCTTTTTTTATTTGAAAGTACAATCCTTCCGGTTAATAATGGAAAATAATTTCATTCAAATGGCTGTCTCGGCTGGCCATGCAGTAGCCTACACGATCGGTACAATTTTTAAGCACATTATCGATTGTGTGCAGCTGTATTTCACCAATGGCTTCACGAATATTGTCCTTTAAAGCGTCAATTGTCTCTGGCTTGTCGGCGTAACACTTATCTTTGACGGCACCCCACAAGTAATAGTCCAACGGTGTCAAATCGCAGCTCCGAGGTGGCCCAATTATGCCTCTGGACGAAAATCCGCACCAAACAGTGACTCGTTTTGGGTGCGTTGGCTTTTCAATGTATGCGTGCGGGTTTTCTGTGCCCCAAATGCGACAGTTTTGCTTGTTTACATACCCGCCAAGATCAAAATGAGCTTCATCTGAAAAGATGATTTTTTTTGCCAAAATCGGCATCTTCTGTAAGTCGATCGCAGGCCCACTTAGCGAAGCGAAAACGCATAATCATTTATTTTCCATTATTAACAGGAAGGATTGTACTTTCAAATAAAAAAAGAAATTTGAGATAATATTCAGTAGTTCATTTTTAAAGCATTTTCAAAAAAAAAAAATTTATTTGGCGGACCCTTTAGCAGAATGGAATGGGTACATGTTTTTAAATTGATCTGTCATTTTTTTCCTACGCAGCGTTGTATTTTTAAGTACTATTTGGCAAAACACATAGTTGCATTCCTATTTTTACTAGATTTTGAGTAGATTTTGCCGAAATCTACTAAATAAGTAAATTTTGTTTTGTATGGGAAATCTAGTTAAAATCCACTAGATTTGGCTCGAAATCTATAAGTACTAGATTTCGCTGTAGTGTAAATGGGGTATAAATTCAGTAAAGTTTTTTTAAATTATTATAAAGAAATAACAAAACAATAAATTAACAAAAAAAAACTTAACAAAAATAAATAAAATTCATTTATAAAAAAATAAATAGTTTAAAGAAGAAATCGTGCTTTGTTTAGTTTATGTGGTGCTATCTTCAGATAATAAATTCAAATCAACAACACTTCAACAAAACTGTCTAAGGTTTGTTTATTTTTTAGAGATTTTTGCTTGTAACAACTAATGACTCGGCCAACAGATGCTGCTACGCCCGTGCTACGATTTAGCGTCAGGATAGTTTTCAGAAAATATATCCAATGTATGGGAAATTAATTGTATAGCTTTGGAAATATTGGCGATTGTTAACTTTTTTCTTATCATAACATCATCTGCTAAAGCATGCTGAATATTAATGGATAATGAACTTTCATTATCAAGCGCCTCATCGTGAGACAGTAAAAGTTAATTAATGTCATCCTCATCCATTCCTTCAAATTCGGCAAAATAACTAAATTTAATCGACGCAAGTTGAAATTGCAACAATGCAAGCTGAGTTTTGTCAATTTTTAAGAAGCGACGCAAATCGAAACGACGCAAATCGGATCGACGGGGCTCTAGTGTATTTGGATTACAGTTATTACTAACCACTCAAAAAATCGTACGTAGTCTAATAGGTACGATATTGACTTATTAGATACGAGGCCGTTTTGCTTATTACAGCTTGATAAGCCTGTTTAAAGTTTACTTTTTGAATTTTATGTTACAATGTAATGATTGTCCCACTGTACCTATTTTAGTGGTTTTATATTTATCAAGTTCCATATCGATTTTTATTTTTTATCTTTCATTTGTTTTTTGGTTCTTTTCGTAATTTTATTGTTGTAGTATTTTTAATATTTATTTTTAATTTTCTTTACATTATTACTCTCGCTTCTATTTTCGGACAACATCAGTCAGCATGTATTTTTGGACAGCACAGAAGTTCTGTTATCAAACAGATATGTATGTGAACATGAAGTAATTTATCAATCAGAAGATACTGAAAACAAATAAAAAAAATTTTTTTGGGTTAAGCTCAAGGATTTTCATGTTCATTTCACTTTAAGTAACAATATGTATGTATGTCTATATAATATGTAAATGTATATGAGTTTTTTTATTAACCCATTTCGTAATTTATGTGTCACGTATTTTATATGTTTATTTTGGAAAAACAAAATATATTGGTATTTTCACTCTTCTCATAGATTTAAAAAAAAATTGAAATTTTTCCTACTTAAGTAGCGGAACTCAGGGTTGGCAAAATTGGTACAGTTGTACTTTTTTTGGTACAACTCAAACATCAAAAGTACAATGGTACACCAATCACCCATTTTGTACAATTTCAAAGAAGACGTTCGAATTCATATAATTTTAGAACGAATAACATTTTTATTCCGCCAAATGGGTCGTAATTTTTTTAAAAAAGATGTACTTGATAAGTATGAAATATCAAATTTAGATTTAAATGATGAAAATAATCATCTTCCATTAGAAGATGTTTATTGCGGAACCCAGGTAGATATCTTTGTATCAAATAATGAAATTGAAGAAAATGTTATCATTCAATTAAAAAAATAATGCCAAAAATTTTTATTTAAAATTTTGCGAAGTTCTGAAAACAAAATTCAATTTTAATAATGAAACCTTAAACTGGTTTACTAAGTTTTCCCCAGAAAATGTTATCTCTGGATAAACTAACAGCGTCGTACCAATATTAGTAAAAATGTTTCCTAATGTACACCAAAATTTCGAAACAATAAACTCACAATTCAAAACACTGGCTGATTTAGAAATTATAAAATCGTATAAAAATGAAAATATAAGCCATTTTTGGATCAAAATTTTTGAAATTAAAAACGAATCAAATGAATATATGTTTTTAGAACTTAGTAAAGTAGTAAAAGGGATATTATCTATTCCTCATTCATCCTCAAATGTGCAACGAATTTTTTCGTATCAAAATATAATAAAAACAAAAGAGAGAAACAGACTGCATGTAACTACACTTTCTGGTTTAATACAAACTATATATTTTATAAATGCATCAAACTGTTATTGTTATAATTATAAAATAACGAAAATTTGTTATCAAAACTATAGTAAAAACCATTTTAAAAATTATAGACTGTTTTATGTATTTATATATACATTGTTAATTTATAAAAAATATATATTTATCAATTGGAAGAATTAAATTTCTCCATAAAATTAATATTTATAATATTTGTTTGTTACAACAGTACAATTGAATTCGTATGTACTTTTTTGCTATGTTTTTTATATTGTTTTTTAAAATAATATATATATTTCTAATAAACATACATATGTATATTTCCAATAAAAATGTGTTTTGTACAATTAGAGTCAAAAAAGTACAATTTAAAACGCTGGTCTGTACAATTTAGAAATTTCAATTGCCAACCCTGGCGCAACTCTTAATAGCGCTCTCAGCGATTTAAAAATTGATTTGCACTAAAATATGTGCTTTTTAAAAATTACTGTTTTAAATTTTGTTTCTTCGTGTGAAGAACTTTCTATACGAGGTTGAATCAATAAGCAAATAAATAAAAATAACAAAATCGAGTCGAATCTTTTTCCGCTGAAGGACTTTTTTGGATTTAGAAACAAGGAATTTGACAAAATTCGACTGTAGATAGCTGTTGACAGGAGCAATATTGCCCTGTGAAATTAAAAATATTCGAACTTGAAATTGGAATAGAACCAGTGGTGTTGTCTAGCCGGAACGCTCCGGAACGTTGTTCCGGTACTTCCTTTTTGGACAGGAACGCGTTCCCGAACTAAAGATGATTTCTGATAACGAAAATTGACATTTAAAAAAAAAAAAAAAATTAAAAAGAATTGCTGATTTTTTTTTTCTAATCTTTGATGTTTTTTTATAAACAAGTGTTTGAACCGAACCCGAACCGGAACATAAACCGAAACGAACCGGCTTGTTTTTCCGAACCGTGAACCAGAGTCCGGAACGTTTTTTTCTGCTGAACCGGAACTCGACCCGAACCGAAACAAATACGTGAACCCGAACTAATTACTATTTAAGAATTTGAGTATTTAAAACCATTTTTTTAACCCTTTCGGCCGCATTTAAATTTAACTGTTGCTACCAAGAGAATCACTTATTTTTTCCATACAAAAATGAAGAACGGTATTTCCGCCTTTTTATCGTTAAATCATGGTTTTTAACTGTAGGTCCGTAATGATTTTCGTTTCCTTTCCTTTTTATGCTACGAAAATGGCGAAAATTGGGGGAAATCCCCCTCCTCCCCGTCGTCAAATTTGGGACATGAAACCTAAAAAACGCCGCCGCCAGGATTATCATGGAAAATCACCCCCGTCGTTAAATTTGGGACATGAGATCGCACAGAGCGGCCGCGTACCCTGGATCGGCCCTGTCTATATATACGCGTTCCGGTAAAAAAAAATTAGCACAACACCACTGAATAGAACCTAATTATTTCTGTATACCTAGTCGCCGTAGTCTAGTAGGTAGTGTGTTGGCTTATTAGACGTGAAGCCACGGTTTAAATTTTAGGTCAGACATCTCCAACTAAACGAAATATGACTAGATAAGATAGATCTGGCCCGACATGGATGTATGTTGGACCGAGTTTGCGTTGAACCTAACAAGATTCAATCTGAGTAATAGCAGTGGTAATAGCATATTGGCCTCTGGGTGTTCACACTAGGAGACTGGGAATAACTCATAATGACTTCTTCAGAAGCTGCAACGACGAGGATGATGAGGAGGCTCCAGAACATCTTCCTTGTCATTGTCTTTTGCACACTATTTTCTTTATTGTTTGTTAAAAATTGCAGATAAAAAAGTATTGCAAACATAAAAGAACAAAAATAAGTGAAAGAATCCTAAGCATTTAAAATTTTGTTACATTTTTGCACGGACTCTCAAATACACTCCGCGAGCAAGTTGGATGAAGAGCAAGATAAATGAAAGAGCCATGAAGGATATTAAACATGTTGCTGCTGTATTGTGTTGACATCGCAGGAAAGAAATAAAAAATTAAATTGCTTTACAAAGAATTTTTTCCAAAATTGGTTACAGAAATAGGGGACAAAATGAAATAAAAAGATGAAACCGCATAGAAAATATGCTGAGACGACATGTTAAGGCTTATTTTGAATAGAGATTGCATAGACATACCATATATACCTACCACGCAGTTCTACTGATTTCATCATTCATTTTTTCTTACATTTATTTTATGTACACCACATAATATAAGTATGTAGCTATGTATATGCTCTTTTAAGATTGAGAATTTTGTCGTTGACATATTCTACAAGCATTTGATTGGAATTTTCAAATTCCTGACGGTGTATAAAAAATAATTTCAAATTAGCTACGATTGCAAAAAATAACTGAATTCTCTCAATTTTTCGAAGATACCCTACGCATTGAATTTGAAATATTCGTTGAACGGTGAATTTATTAGCTGCGCTCAAACCTATGCAATCAATTTCAGAAGTGTGGCCCAGAGATCAGCAATGAATCGTTTTTCCGCTACTCATAAGCACTCATGCAATTTTGAGTACGAGTGAATCAACAGAATTGAAATTCAACTACTCTGATTCATTCGTACTCGCTACAACATTGATTTATAAGTATAGGTTGCAATGAGTATGCGTACAACGTTGACATCAAACTCACAACATTCGATTCATTGTTTGATTCATACGCCTACTCCTTCTGATTCATAAATTTAGAAAAATACGTATAACACTTATAAGTGATTCGAGTGGCTCGAATCATTCATCAAAATTTACAGCCTTTGTGATTGTTGCATATACAAACAAAGAAGAAAGGAAAGACAAAGACAACAAGCAAAGCATACACACAATCTTCTTGTGAGTATAGTAGTGTTCGTACGCGAATCATACTTATTTTGTGCTTCGTGTAAATGTTAAGTAGAGACGAGTCGAAGTCAATAACATCATGCGTATTGTTAAGTATGAATACGACGAGTACTTTGAGTATGAGTAGTATGAGTATCATATTAAAATAAGTATGAATGCGTATAAGTATCAGAAATAATAAGTATGACTCGAATCTACTCATCGTTTTGAATACTCGTTGCTGATCTCTAGGTTAGGTTAGGTCGGAGTGGTAGCTCTGATTTCACAAAGCACACTTGAGCACGCATTGCGGCCCGTTGTGATGCCACGGGTGAACGCAGTCCCTGTACTGACCAAGTTCCACCGCAATGAGGGAAAAGGAAGAAGTTGGTTAGCGCAAGGGCTGCACAACGGAAGCACGACTACCCCGCACTGGAAAACCAGCAAGAAAGTTTGATGAACGAGGCTATATCCTTGATATCAACGGATGATAGCTCCGTTAAGCTAACAAGAAATGGGGAGCCAAATAACCTATATCTACACCTGGCGAGAGACGGGCACTGACAAAGAAAGTAAATGACAGTCTCCTCTTCCTCAGAGGACCTGCATCCACGGCAGAAGTCGTTAAAGGGGAGCCTCATTCTTTCCGCGTGTCTACCCATGACGCAATGACCCGTAAGCACGGCCACTGTAGTCGAGATGACGTCACGACCAAGACCAAGTAATTGGTTGGTACGCCTTTTATCCATCAAGGGCCAGATGAGCCTAGCGGTGGAGCAGGACTCCTCATTGACCCAGGATAGGTTGGCGTCCCGAAAGAATTTCCGTGCAATGGTCAGCTTGACCGAGGCAAGTGGTATACCCACTTCAACAGAAGAGGATTCCGGAAGGAGCGCACCAGCTCTGGCGAGCTCGTCGGCCCTACAGTTCAGTTTGCTGATCTCTGGTGTAGCCATATTTGTCAACTTTACTCTGTAAATAGCATTTTTCAAATCTTTCCTATTAACATTGAGTTCATGACCGTTTTTAGCATGCGTCGAGGAAAAAAATCATTATGATCCTATAGACGTCGATGTCGCAAATCAATACCACTTCCAGGTTTACAACATCACTCAAAATTGTAAGGACCTAAGAACCTCAAACTTCTAGATCCTTCTTACTTCTTTATTAAGTAATCAGCAGCTGAGACTTGTTAGTACTTACTTACGCGTTACAGTATTTAGAAGAACCAGAATTTGAACAGACCTCAAAAGGAATAATTCAGACACTTCAGTAATGTACGAAAATCGGTAAATAATAAAGGGTATTACCTTGTGCTAAGAAGGTTTTGTGTAGAAGCCTCTATAGCAACATCCATACGGTCAACGAAAGCTTTAATCTATGTGCAACAGTTATATGAGCCTCAGGGATAGAAACTAGATAGATACTCACTTTCCATCAGATCAGCACTCAACCATTGCATCCAGGAAGTGCTACGCCAAAATGGGTGTCTTGAGAGAATGAATTTGCCAATTTCTGGATTTCAACTGCATATGAGGCTGGAATAAGTTGAACTCCGTAGAAAAACATTCTACTTTAGTGTCTGATTAAATCATAATCCATCAGAATAGTGTAGTGCAAGAGTAATCTTCATATCATATTGTGGGTTGTCTTTCCTCCTTCTTATTGAAGACCACGTGCGACTCATTGTTAATCCAGACCTTGGATGGCAATCTTCAATAGAAGAAAAAGCATCCATAATGGGGTTCGTTGCACAAATGTAGAACAAGACATAATATAAGACTGGACATAGAGACTGTTGGGAGGAAGGAAAGCTTTTCCTAAACTAGAGAATTCAGCTATAGGGCAACAAGGTCCCCTTATAAATTTTTGAACATTTGTTCGTGTGTAAGTCTCAAAAAAAAAAACGGAGGTATTAATTTTCATCCGAAAGCAATAACATGAATCGAGTACGGGATCGTAACGGTGAGATAAACTTTTCGAAATATTTTTTATAAGAAATGTTTAAGACGTCCATTCCTGATAAAAAGTGAAGAGAAAATGATATAATGCACTTCGTCAACTACTACTTACAGTCCTTCATTAATGGTTTCAGATTGAGTGCAGTTGGGATGGTGGCATGTTCTGGGAATCAGTAGGCATAGCTCACTCGATAAGTGCGAATGGCCGCAGTAGGTGACTTGAGAGTCGCTAAAATCAATCCTAGTAATATATTTTTTATTTCTTTTTCCCAAATCCTTGACATTATTGCTACTTTTACATCCCCATAATTTAGATTTTTCAGATTCCCTTTGAATTTTTTCTGTTTTTCCTGTTTTATTTTCCTAGTGCTTGCAAAAATATCCACACTAAACGATTGAATAAAATCGAAAACAACAACAATGAAACCAGCAGCAGTTATAACGAAAAAATAAAAACAAAAATCAGTTTTTCTGGTGATGACAACTGAAATTCAATTTCGCAAATCTGATAATTGGTTGCCAGCTTTCTGTTTGTGTTTCCCGCGTATTTTCTATTTGGTAATTTTGTTGGTTATATTTCCTGAATATTTGTGTCAACGTTAATTTTTTGTTTTTGTATTTATAGAATCTAATTTCGAATATCGCCGTAGTCTAGTAGGTAGTGTGTTGGCTTATTAGACTGAAGGCAAAAAATTGCCATGAAAAGCTTCTCAAAAAAACTGTCGTTCGGAGTCGACTTTAAACTGTAGGTCCCGCCACTCATGTATAAAATTAACGCACACAACATAAGTGGTGTGAGAAGCTAGGTCGTAATCCTGACTGAAGGGTTGTAATGACCAATTATGTATTTTCGAATATCATAAAAATTCACAATAAAGTTATGAGTTGCACTCTGTAAAAAACGAACCCAATCGAACTGAATTAATTTATGTTTCTAACTTTTGTTTTGATTTTAGTTTATATTATTGCCGTACTTATGTAGGTACGTGTTGGCTTGTCAGATCTCCAACAAAACCAGTCGTTCAGTGTCGACTTTACGCTGTAAGTTCCGCCACTCATGTATTAACACACATAACATAATTGGTGTGAGAAGCAAGGTTGTATGTAAAATTTTTATATTTCGCTAATACCGAGTTTTTTCCTGTAATGTAAACCTGGATTGGTTAATCAAATAATTTAAAATATTTTATTTTTAATTTCGATACAAAATTTTCTTCGTCCGTCAGGTTCTGAATATCACCACTACCGAAAAGAATCTTTTTTCTGCGATACCCCTTTATGAGAATGGGAAGAAAATCCAGTCTTGAATTTGTAGTTAGTTCTGAAACTACTGGTACCAAAATGCTGTTTTTTTTTTCTTTTTATTTTCAACTTATGTTTTTTGAACTAAAGAATTCTGCTTTTGATATCATAGGAAATTTATCTTCAGCTGACGACTAGAATTCTTGTTGATAATTTCGCGACATAGTCTAGTAGGTAGTGTGTTGGCTTATTAGATGTAAGGCCAAGGTTCAAACCCAGTTTAGACATATCCAACAAAACGAATTATGAAAAAATATTTCTTCAGCGACTTCCTCTCAGCAGATTTCTGGCAAAAACCCTGAGAGTAAAAAAAATCTGTCGTTCAGAGTCGACGTTACACTGTAGGTTCCGCAACTCATGTATAAAATGAACACACACAACATGAGCGGTGCGAGAAGCTAGGCCGAAATCCTGACTGAAGAGTTAAAATGGCCAATCATGTATGTAATTTCACGACATTGCCAATCTCCATTAGATCCCAATTAAAACTTTTAATTTAAATTAACTCAATTGATACATTCGAGGCACTAAGTGTTACGTAGCAACCTGTCAGAAATATAATGCATGTGTGTATTTGGAAATGATTATTCTGAAGGCATCACAGAAACAAGCGTTGATGAAAGTGCTACACAATTAGGGTCATTATTACAACCGTTAAACTTGGGTTTAGTTAAAGGTACCTTTAGCTAACTGGAACGGAACTGTAAAGTTACCTTTAACTGATTTTCGTTATTACAACTTACAGATAAAATAAAATTAAAAATTGGCAGTGCCGGAGCAAAGTCGATAAAACTGCTCAATTAAACAAGTTTTTTTTTAATGCAGTGGCAACAGTGGACTTCGTTTTTTTGTTGTATATGCTCATTTTGTTTAAATTAGAAGTTGTCATATCGAAAATAGTATTTGATATGGCAAGTTCAAACATAAAGTGACCTTTAAATATTGAAGGTAGGATGATCTTCCCTTTAGCTTAACGATCACTTCTATCTTATTGGGTACTCATAATAATGGAAAACAATTTATCTGCCCGTTAAAATCCTCCCTTTAGTTAACGGCAAGTTGTAATAATGACACTTATTAGACAGTTTAAAAGCGAAATAATAATAATAATAACACTGTGCTAGTTGGAAAAAGTGATAAGCGGGGCACCTGGCGGGTTAACCTAATTCGGGTACGCTGAATTCAGTGGTGCTAACCGTTTTTTTAGGTTAGCTCTTGTTTTCGAAATATACCGTTATTTCGAAAATGGAGGAGGTTGCACAACATATATTCGCGTAACTCAAAAACGGTTTAGTTTATTGAATAAACTAAAAAACCGAAATTCCACAATGAAGTATGGTTAAACTTTTTCCAATATGCGCAGTCGTTGTAGAAACATAATTTTTTTTTTTTTGACCAAAAAAATAGTTTTTTAGCAAAATTTCGAAAATTCAATTCAATTCATTCAAAAATTCAATTGGTAGCCCAATATCACCAGGAGTAAAAAGACATCAACAATAAGTCGTTAACAGGGAATATTGGTTTAAAAAAAGAAAAAGTATACTTGAAAAAATTACAGAAAAGAAAAAATTAGAAATGTGTGAAGAGTCATGTTCAAGTCAATGATTTTCTATAAATACAATAAATGTAACGGCGCACACACAGCAATTTCGCAACAAAAATTTTCTTGTTGTCGCGTTGGATATACTCCCATGTATTCCATTTTCAGATTCTCAGATTCAGATTTTAAAAATTCAAAATGGCGGATCCAATATGGCAGTAACAATTTTAAAGTAAATCCGATAAATTTTTATAAACCTCGACTACCATATGGGATCCGCACATTTTGAATTTTTAAAATCTGAATGAAGATCTGTAATCAGCGACCCCAAAAACCCCTGAGTTACAATTTTCAAGTAAATCTGATTAATTTTTAAGGACCTCCGTAATGTGTTTCTTTTTCTCTTGCACCCCTTGACATAAACCCACCCCCTACTTTAAGGGTGCACGCAATAAATTTAGCTTAGGGCTCATTTTAAAGAGCAAAGATCAATTGTCAATTTCTGACAATAGCGATAGTTCTAGCACGTCAGTGTTTAGCTCTACAATTATCCAAAAATGGCTAAAAACGCTATTTTTAGGGGTTTCAACCCCTTTTTCTCGGCAACCTGACGTGATGGAAAGTTTTTGATTCGTGTTCAGCGCGCGAAATGCCTTCGGAAACACCTGAGCCACCTTATTTGCACAAAAAAAGTTCAAATTTGCAGGGCTGTGTAATCATAAGAAAATTGACAAAAAAAAAATATTTTCTTTCACCTTATGTTTTAAAAGACTTCCCTCGGACCTTTGAACGTTTTGATTCCGAGAAGAAGTGGTTCATTGTTATGGCGTTAAGATCATAAAAACTGTATTATTAGATTTGTTGTGGATGATACATATGGTGGAGCGACGCCACGAGGCGGAGAAAAATTGATTGATGTCAGTGGATGGGAAGATTCTGTGTGTATTCATTGAACTGTAGTTGGGGCGATCTGTAGTATCTGCAATTGGAATTCAAATACGATGTTTACAGCAAAATGATGACTAGTGGTGTATTGGTAGTTGGCTGGGCAAACCATTGGCTCAATTTTTGTCAGAAATCTATTGCTATATATGCAGTGGCTCCCAGCTTATTTCAACCAGCACCTTTAAAAAAAATTAAGCTCGTATAATTTCGAAACGAAACAAGATATTAAAAAAATTTGAATAAGAGTTTATAGAATATGTTTAAAAGTTAAGAAAAAAAAGTTTTATTCAGTCTCAAATGTAAACTTACAAACTAAAAACCATAAATATAGGAACCCAATTAGTCACAGCTTATTTCAACAAACAATAAAATGATTAATTAACTAATAGTTTTAATTTTTAAATTTAGTATGACCTCCTATTTGCTTAAATACAGCTTTCAGCCTTTTTTGCATTGATTCCACTTTTTAGTGGTTTGGAGAGTTATTTTTGCTCATTCCTTTTTCAGAGCTGCTATAAGGTCATAGTTGTTCGTAATCTGGTGTTGGCGGACGTTTTGATCACAAATTGCCCATAAATTTCAGACTGAATAAAACTTTTTTGTTTAATTTTTAAACATATTCTATAAACTCTTATTAAATTTATTTTTAAAGGTGCTGGTTGAAATAAGCTGGGAGCCGCTGTATATATTGGATCATGACTCTTAATCTTTTTTAATGTCTTTAAATCACAAATTTTATTTAAGTTTTGTGTTCCAATCGGTTGGAGTCTAGTGACTACATGATGCATTTTCTTTACTGCGATTCTACATGTAAATGAAAAAGTGTTTTCCTTGTTTCATATATTGGACTGATGTAATGCTAATCATGGAGAAATACTTAATATTCTTAAAAAGTAGAACAGCAGTGCGCCTGAATGTTTCTGTTAAAATTTAATATTTGCCAGGATTTAAATTACATTTAAATATAGGAAGTAAACGTTATTAATTTTTTATATTTATTACTTGTGCAGTAATACTTGCGTTTTAATAATATTTTATATTTACTTCATAAAATATTTCTTTTAATATCAATTCACCCACACATGTTCAACACACCATTTCGGACGTATGTAACTGTGCTTATGTTTGCAATGTTAAATGGGTCTGTTCCATTTACCCTTTTAAGTGGAAATTTTCTACTCCAGTTTCCATTCTCATTTCACTTAAAATATATTTCAGAATACCTGAGCGATGTTTCCAGCATCTTTAACTCCCGCTGCACAAGAGCATATGTGCAACAATACGAAAATTATTTACTTTCCAACACAGCTATTGTTCATATCCCAGGTGATTTTACAAGACTCGTAACGAATAAAAATGTAAAACTTTACGAGGTGTGCAGCAGATTGGCACTGAACATAAATGACAACCACGCAGCAAGTCAACTACACAACAGAAGTACATAGCAACAGAAATACCTCAGCAGCATTAAGAAAATATTACGAATTACTTTACGAACATTATGAATAAGAAAATAGTTGTTGATATAGTTACGAAAATGGAAACGGTGTAACATCGTTTAACATTAAGACGATAAATAAAAGCTACAATAACAAAAACCATGAGTATATCGTTGATATAACATATCAAAAGTCATTGTTTATTACCATATCTTCTCATCTCTCTGTGACGAATTCCAAGAAATTTTAAACAAACAATCCGTATTTCCGGCTCATGAATTAAAAAGTTTATGCTGTAACTGCTTTAAACTATCAGAGTCTGTCTGAAGTCTTTAATTTAAATGCAAATGAAAGTTTTAATTTTAGACAACGAAATTTCTTTTTCAAATTAAATCTTATTTCTTTTAAAAGATGCAAAAAGGAAAAACTAAAATACAGCAAGAAAAGTGAAAGAGAAAGAAAAAGAAAAATTTTGTGACCCAAATAAATTTTTATAGATGACAGGAATTAAAAATAAAATTTTGTTGATGCCGCAAAAATGGAATGTAAGAGTTGGCTTTGATTTAACTGAATTCTGCTCTGTTTAATTTAGAATTTTAATTAAACAAAAGCAACAAAATCAAGGCATGTAACCGTTTACCATGTTGGTTGCTTCAGATATTTGACGAAATAAAAGTTTTAATTACTAGCAGCATATTATACAAGTTTTTGTAGAAATAACATCAAATCATAGCTTTTTTTAAAATGAATTTTGTTGCATACATATATACTGTTAAGAAAATGGAAACGGTGTACCATCGTTTAACATTAAAACGATAAACAAAAGCTACGCCAACAACTACAACGAGCTTGTTACAAGTAAACCAATAACATCAGTATGAGAAAAGGAGATGGATAACTAAGCGAACGCAACAACAAGCAATGTGAACAAAATACACAAATAACAATGAATTTGCGACAGAGTTCTCGAGAAAGCGAGAACACGAACAATCTACTTCAAGAACGTTCGGCAGACTGTTTGCGTAGGACTATAAAAAGGCAAGACAAATCAGACGACGAGTAGTAAGAATTCAGTCAGTTTTGTGTGAAGACGCATTGCGTGTGAAGATCTCCGCTATACAGATCTAATGAACAATTGTTGTCGCTTACGCAAACGGTGTGAGCAAAGAAGAATAACGAACAAGTAATTATTGTTGTAATTATTGTTACATACATCAAGTTGGAAACAGTGGCACACATAAATAGTGCGTACTATAAGGAGTTAATTGAAACTAAACACAAATTTATTTTTACGCAACGAATGCATATTTTAAACGTTTTTAAAAAGGTAAAAACGTAACAATACATTTTAACAATTAGAAGAAAAGAAGAACATGATTTTCAAGGGAGCCTCTCAGACTCCGCAATATAATATGGAAATCAGGAGATACGGGACTCAGGTGATGCTGTGAAGTTTCTTTAAGTACTTACAAGATGGTCGTCCATGCAGCCTTATCCTTTGTACCCTGTAAGCCGCAAAGGGCGGATGAGTCATGGATCGCCTTGAAGAAGAAAAATATCAAGATTCTTGTGGATACCCATTTTCCACTATAATGAGAATAACATTCGCGAGTTCTTAGTTCAGGAAAGAGAGCATCTCTGTATTGCAAGAGTACTGCAAGAACTGACGGAATATATTTTAACCGCCTACGACATCAAATAATGAAATCTATCAGCAGCTCAGGGACTATATTCTTTGTCAGTATCTGGTTTAATTATATTCAATCGGAATTGTGTATGGAAAGAGTTTCATATCGAAGCTAGAATTGTGGTTCCAAAACTTTCCTTTTTTAATGTTAAAAGTCATGGAAAAATTTTTTAATACCGGTCTACGTTAGAACTTCGATGATAATTGCCTGTTCAAGGCGCAATGCACTCACATACACGAATTGCATTGGAAATAGAGTGAACCTTAATAAATGTGTTATTAGAGAATCATTAACCGGATTGGGTTTACAGAACATTATTTTGAACTGAATGTTGAAAATGTTTCCAGAAAAGACAATATACCCGAAAGTGCAAATAATTATCTGTACGCCCATTGTGGCTTATGGAAATCGAGAAAAATTTAAAATTCTTATCATATTTGTAAGTTGTTGTGAAGGAAATATCGACAACAGTATAGTTCGATAATGGTACTTAACTATCGTGTTATTTTCCAGTCCGTACAAGCTTCTGTAATGATTACTAAGGAAGATAACATCACTGGGAGAGATTAGCATATTTTTTGATAGTTCGGCAGCTATAAGGGCTCTGGATTTTCGTTTAATGTAATCATATGGCTACCAGCATACCGTGGCATTTCGAAAAATTCCAGATTGGATTAACTAGCCAGACATATATATATACATAATTGGTCATTACAACCCTTCAGTCAGGATTTCGACCTAGCTTCTCACACCACTTATGTTGTGTGCGTTAATTGTATACATGAGTGGCGGGACCTACAGTTTAAAGTCGACTCCGAACGACAGATTTTTGAGAAGCTCTTCATGGCAATTTTATTTACTCTCAGAGTTTTTGCCAGAAATCTGCTGAGAGGCAGTCGCCGAAGAAATATTTTTTTTTTTTCATATTTCGTTTTGATGCCTGACCTGGGAAACGAACCCGGGCTTTACGTCTAATAAGCCAACACACTACCTACTAGACTACGCCGACTGCAGAGCCAGACATAGTATAACCAAAAACCTGACGCGTAATTTTCCATATTGAGAATCATTAGATATCGGCTAGATAAGGCAATAAATCTGGTAAACAATAATATAGGGCGTAACGAAAATATGCGCTTAATCCAAAGAGCATGTTCATTATCGTTATTGGATCCGTTTCTGAACATTTCGTTCTTGACACTCATAAGAAACTTGTCGGCTTTGATCACATGCTCAGTAACTTTTGCAAAAGGCAAGAAAACAGAGGAAACTCTTCATCGCCTGTAGGCTACATACCAGTGTTGTAGGAAGCGGATGCACCTGTGTTTCTAATTACCATGGAGTTGATCTCACTGTTCTGTCGGAGGTAACATTTCGCTGGAGCTTCAAAATATTTTAAGCTCAGGGAAAGACAATCATAGACTCATTAATTTTTTATGTGCAACCTTTTTTGTTTGATGCTCACTGATACCTTCCACCAATTGTTGTGAATGTTGCTCGTACGTTCTTTGAAATAGAGGACTACTAAAGCAAAGGCATTATGTTTTCAGGAAACTGATTAAATACTCATAGTTTGTTAGCTGGTTTTTATGGTTTTCAGAATAGATTGAAATGTAAGGAGAGCTCATTATAACATAATGTTAAGAAAGTTTTAAAATAAATATAATTCACTTTCTTCTTTGGGACTTACTCTTCAATCAAAAACTGAGAAAAAAGCAAATTATTTCCAAAAAAAACTTACTTTAAACTTCTCTGTGCGTATATTCATAACATTCTTTGAAAATATCTTCTCATATTCAAACGGTAAGCACACTGTATGCAATATTTAATATTTATTTTTCGATCAATTGAGTATCATATTTTATTATATTTTATACTTACATGCATGCATATGCCTAGGTAGGGTACGCTTTAAGTTTTCCTTCGGGGACAATAAAATTCCTTTATATTGCGAAAGAAAAAAAGTATTTTGCATTGAATTATTGAATATTTTAAATGACTGTAATACCTAGACACAGATGCTCAGATGTATAATTGGAAATAAGTTTTATGATATAAAACACACAACATTGTAGGCAGCAACAACATACATATGTATATATATATATATGCATGTAATGTTCATAAAACCAAATTTATAACTTTTAAAAATTTTAATAAAATTCTTAAAGATTCTTTAACGAATCGCTCAAATTGCGATTTCATTGAAAATAATTTAAGAAGAAATACAATTCAATTATATATTTTTTTTTATTGATTTTGTTTATGAAGATTTATTATGATTACATAGTAAAATTATAATTTAAGGGCAATAATTCAACATGTCTTTAATGTGACATTGAATGCAGGTACTGAACAAAATTTTAATAAAATTTCACGTACTTAGTAGGAGGAACATAAATGTTGTGACAACTCATACTCATTCTAATAGAAGAACAGATGACATTATTACTACATGAGATATGATCCGTAAAGCCAGTGGCGTACCTAGGGGGGGGGGGGCGGTGAGTGCGGTCCGCACCGGGCGACACTTACCTTGGGGCGGCAAATTTTATATTTACTTATAGTTGTAAAAAGCAACTTATTCATTTCATATTTATTTTCTTTCTTAAATAATAAATGATTATTATAAGTTTAATATTTGGTTTATATAAATTATGATTAACTATATGATTTCGAATATTATTCCTCGGTGTACATAAATGCATTTTAGTGTAACTTTTGAATTCTAATTCAAGAACAAGATAATAATTTTATTTTATTGTATTCATTAAAATTCGTTGAATTCGTAAAAGGATCATTACGATTTTGTTCGGCAATTTTTCATAACAAAAATTTTTTGATATCAGTTTATAAATGTCATTTCTTTTGAAAAGTTTATATGATTACTTTGAAGTGATATATCAATATTTTTTTAAATCATCGATTTTTCTTTTGAAAAGCAGGGCCGGCGGAAGGCGGACTGCAAAGCATTAGGGCGGCATAAGATTAGATATAAAAAATTAGGTTTAGATATAAAAAATTGCAGAGGACAGGCTTACGATAATTCTACCGTCATGGCAGGAAAGCACAGCGGTGTACAAACTCGTATTAAAGATATAAATCCAAATGCAGAATTTGTAGCATGTACAAAACATTCTTTAAACCTGGCATGTTTATACGCAGCTTCTACAGCTATCAATTCCATCACATTTTTTGGAACTATCGAACAGTTGTTTTCGTTGTTTTCTTCTTCCACTCATAGATGGAATGTTTTACTTTCTGTCACTGGTCAAGGTGTTAAACGCAGTGTAGAAACTCACAGGAGCGCTAGAGCTGCCGCGGTAACTATTGGAAAAATTTACATCTGAAGAAGAAAATAGTAAAACGAGATCAGATGCTGGAGTATTACTCAATTCTATGCAATCTTTTTCTTTTCTATGTTACCTTCATTTATGGGAACCCGTCCTTTTGGAAATTAATGACGCTCAAAAATACCTGCAAATAAAAGGGTTAAATATCCACCAATGCCATATAAAACTAAATTCTTTGCAAACACATTTCATGGAACAAAGAGATACGCTAGTACAAAACGCTGTTATAGCAGCCAAAATAATTTGTGAAGAGTTGGAGATATCGACTGAGCGTCGAGTTAGAAGGAGAAAAAATATGAGTCGGGAAAATTCGCGAGACGTGGGGCTATCCTTAGAAGAAGAAGTACGAGGAGAAATGTTTTCATCTATGGACAGAATTATAAAGGAAATAAAAGAACGCTTCGATCAGTTGCATGGCCTTGTAAGAAAATGTTCGTGTATAATACCGTGTAACCTACTAAATGAAGAATTTGAATGTCAAATAAATGACTTGATTGACATTGATAAAGAACAGTTCCATATTGAAGGAAAAAGGATCCAGGTTTTTATGGCTGTACCTACACTAAAAGAAGAGGCAAAACATTGGAAAAACGGGGAGAAGGGCCCTCTTGATCTGCTAAAATTTATTCAACAGTATAGGTTGGAAAATTCTGTTCCCAACATTGTAATTTTGTTAAGAATTTTTTTAACAATTTCAATCAGTGTCGCTAGTTGCGAAAGAAGCTTCTCAAAATTGAAGTTGATAAAAAATTATCTTCGTTCTACAATGAGTCAATTAAGACTACAAAATCTTGCAATATTGTCAATAGAACAAGAAATTAAAAATAATATAAATTTTGAGAGCATTATACACGATTTTTCTACTATAAAAGCTAGAAGAGTAGATATTATATAAATATGTTTACGAGTGCATACAAATATGTCTAAAAAAATGTACTCTGTGTATTAATTAATATTGATTAAATAACTTAATAATTTATTTATGTGTATTAATTTATAAAAACCACTTTTTGATTGACTTATAATAGAAAGGGCGGCAAACTGGAAATCGCCCCGGGCGGCAAAAGTTCTAGGTACGCCACTGCGTAAAGCATTATTCATTACCAAAAATTCTAAATTATTTAAATTTTAATCATGTAATGCTTAATTCAAAACGCTCCGCCGGGTGGGTGTCTACATATTAGTCGCACGTTTTTCTACCGATACATACTCGTATAGCAGACCGCCGTAAGTTATTAAATTGACAATTCAAAAATTCAGCAAAAATCGATTCCTAAATTAAAATTATGACACAGGGTGTGAATGTCTTTTAATGATGCACGCTGAAAACTTTCACAGAAAATATTTGTTTACCAATGAAAAAATGTCTACCATACAGGAAAATTTTAAAAAGCAAAATGAAGAGGTGCAGTATATGTATCGTCATCTAAGGATGGATCTGACTCCACCTCGGTCGAAAATGGTCATTGTACAGCTTCAGTTACATTTGGGTGTCCCACTTACTTGTATATCCAAAATTTATTAAAAGGAAGTCGCCCAAAGAAATCTTTTTTTCCTATTTCCTTTTGTTCGAGATGTCTGAGCTGGAGCTCTCGTAATTTAAGCCAATATACTTATTGTAACCTTTGGCGACATCACTGGCTGATTGCGAAAGATATTCTTAAAAATCAGTTTCAGTAAAATACTGAAACAAATTAGAATACCAAGTGAGTGCTTCTTTCAAATGTAGAATGGTTCTATTAAAAACTTGTTTTGAAAAAGTATAACGTTTTGATGAATACATATAGTCAAACGTTGTAATAATTATCCTTAAAAGGAGTCAGTATTAAAGCATAGCAGAAAAATTTTTTTTATTTTCATACTGTGCCCTAACACACAGCTGCACAATGTCTACTATTTTTATATGTCCTTCTTATAATTTTTTCCGCTTTGAGTTTAATTAACCCTTGATTAAGACTTCAAAAATAAGAGCACTATGTCGAAAATTATTTCTGTGAAATATTTGGGTTTATAAAATAAAAGAAATTTTAATCAGTATGTATATACTTTGTTAGCAACTTTTTTATTTTATTTACTTTTTTATTGTTAATTATAAAGGAGAAACGACTACAAATAATTTGATTGTTTGAAAAGTTTATTGCCACTTTACTTCTCCAAATCAACCAAATAACACTTAAATGTCTCTTAAAAAATGTATCAGACCACTCACATAGTGAAATAAAAATTTATAAATAAATAAAATAAAATGAATGTTCCCAAGAAGAATAATAAAAATAATAAAAATATTGTTTATCAATACAAAGTTTTTTAGGTAGACTTGATAAGCAAACACGCAAGTATGTACATTAGCAAAAATACATATAATTGTGTCAACGTTAAGCATTAAAAGGAAACAATTGGTCAATTCACACAAGCCGTTGTATCGTTGTATTGAGTGTACCGTTGGACGATTATACAACAGTGTATGCTTGTTGTTGAAAATATTCATGTAAAAATTTGGTACTCTTATACACATTTTTTTCATATGTTTTTAAAAGTTGTATTGGTTTCGTGCTATCAAATTGTGTGAATGAAAAAATGTTTATATGTTTTCATATGTTTTTCAAAAGTTGTGTTGGTTTCGTGCTGTCAAATTGTTTAAATGCCAAAAAATACATTTGAAATACGAAATACACAATACAGCATAGCATTGAGCGTTCACAAACAACCAAGATTATTCAATACAACATACACGATACAAAGTCGTGTGAATTGCCCAAATGTCTTCTTTGTAATGTTTAATACCCTCCGTTATTGTAAACGAATAAAGTATTTTTCTCGTAAAAGTTATCATGAAGGGTGACTTGTGAATTATATCGACAATTAACCCTTAGGATTGATTTTGTTAAGAATTGGTCAACAATTTCAATAAAAATCTGTTTCACACCAATAGACTTGCTGGATTGAATGCTAGAAACAGTCTTTAGTAGTTAGTATAGTATATAAATAGTTAATTGAAGGCCATAGTTCGAATTTTAGGAGTTTTAGTAACCTAATACATCAAATAGATGACAGCTTCCTTTTTAAAAGTCTCCTGCACAGAACCAGAGTGTTTTATAATTTTGGGAGATGCTTCGCAATGAGCTTAACAACAATAGTAAATAAAGAAACCTAGAGACTACATACTCTTTTGAATGACTGAATATCCTGTGGTATACCGATAATTCGGGAATAAAATAGAAAATTCGTGGGCATCTTCCAAGCGGTAGTTTATGCAATCGAAGTACAAGCTCAATTCAACGCGGACAGTAAGTACAAAAGACGGGACGGTTAACTCGTATTATAATATTTGAGAAAGAAGAGTCTTCAAGATAGGGGAATAGAATCTGCATGAATTCAGTTCATTTCGAAATTCCTGGCAATAAGCTTAATAGAGGGAGAGTTATTTTAACGGGTGATTTTTTAGCTATAATCTTTTTGGCAACACTGGTTTAAACAGCTCACGCACGTTTCGTGTTTTGTTTTACTGTCAAACATCTTCAGTTTGGTCTATAATTTAACCACGAATCGTCTTACAAGCGAACAACGCTTGCAAATCATTGAATTTTATTATCAAAATGCGTGCTCTGTTAAGAAAGTTCATCGCGCACTTCTTCCATTTTATGGTCAGTTTAATCGACCCACTGAAGCGGCTATTTGGGCAACTTTTTTTTGCCCAAAATGCAAGAGCTTGACTTGCATGACATGTGGTTTCAACAAGACGGTGCCACATGGTCACACAGCACGCGTAACAGTGGACTTATTGAGAGGCGAGCTCTGTGAACATTTTATTTCACGTTCGGGACCGGTCAATTAGCCGCCTATATCGTGCGATTTAACGTCTTTAGACTATTTTTTGTGGGGCTATGTTAAAGCTCATGTCCATACAGACAAGCCCGCTTCAATTGACGCATTGGAACACAACAAAATTGGACTAAGGGGATGGACTTTTGAGGCGCAGTTGCGGTCAACATTTGCATGAAATAATTTTCAAACATTAAACTATATGGACCGTACTATCGATTCAAATAAAGATTTCATGCATTTTTCTGAATTTTATGTGTTTTTTTGAAAAATTTTCCTATAGTTCTGAAAAAATCACCCTTTATTAATTAGAACCTTTCCTTGGAGCCTGTGTACCAGATTGAGAGCCGAAATAGAGATCTGGGCTATGATACCTCCATATGATGACATTAAAAACAAAAAGAGAGGATTAAATCCACAATGTTTTATGAAACTAACACATTATTTAGCATAGTTAGGGCGACTTCATTCGGGTTCAGTTTGCATCATTTTGAAGGTAAATCGTCGATTTTTTGAAAAGGTTTACTAAGTTTAAGAATCAACTGCCGGTTGTATTCCAAGCAACCCATATTCGGTACTTCTTTGACTCTTCTATGAGATTAAAACAATTGTTAATACGATCAACTCTACTGAAGAAGTACCACTGCATTCTACGCAAAATGCAGATCTATTAAGACGTCTATGAGGAGGGGACTATCTGTGCTTTTTTTAATAACAGAAAAGAATAATAGAAAATGTGTTTGATAACACTGCTCAAGAAGCATTAAGTAAAAGTGATAGAGGTCATATACACACTGGCGTAGGTAAAGTAATAATAAGTATGACAACCATTAGAGGTTCATCACATAACAGGATCTTTCACTAATAATGAATTCGTGATGAAAAAACTGAGCCGGGCAAAGGAATGCATATGATAAAACTCTGATGGCTTAAGGAAAATTGAGGAGACTCTTTGTGATATCAGGCAAGACCTCAATGATGAAGATGAAGAAAATTTTTGAAATTGAAAAATATTTAACTTTTAGATGATAATGATATCACGGAAGCTGGTAAAATATCTGGAAATATCACTGGATAGTAAATTAAAATAAAAGGGTTAGGTGATATGAGTATTTCAAGGAAAGCCAGACATGTAGTAATAATATGCAGAAAGCTTGGAGTAAAGTCCTGGGCATGTAAGCCAAAAATCATGCACTCGGTATTTGTATACCATTGTGATGAGACCAACATTGACCTAAGAGATCAGTGTTTATGCAGACAGAAGAAATTTAAGAACGGCTTTGTTGTAGTTGGACAATCGTCTGAATGTTGACTAGGTATATACACATGATGCGTAAACAAGTGTGTGTGGGTGAGAGTGTGTTATGCAGTATCTTTAACCAGAGAAATGTCAATAAGAATTTTATGGTGTCACCAAAAGTATTGTTACGTTTTTCCCCTTTTAAAAACTTTAAAAATATGAGTTCGTAGATTGCAAATAAAATAAAAATAAATTTGTGTTTAGTCTTAATTGAATTCTTTGTTATTCGCACAATTCCGTGTGCCACCTTTAACGATTTGATTAAACAACAACAATTTATTTTAATTGCTATTATTCTTTACGCTTCTTCCGCGTACACAATAACAATTGTTCAATAGATCTTTATAACAGAGATCTTCAAACCACAATTATACTCTTCACACGCAACGCGTCTTCACACAAGACTGACTGAATTCTTTCTGATCTCACGTGTCTTCACACAAGACTGACTAAATTCTTAATGATTCGTCGTTTCATGTTCTGTCTTGCTTTTTATATCACAAGGGTCAGCAGTCTGATGAATGCACTAGAATGTGAATGTCTTCGCGAAATCTCTATAAATGTAAACAAGTTGTTTATTGTTATTTGTGTATTTTGTTTATCCGCTTTTTTTATACTGAACTTTGTTGTTGCTTGTTTACTGCTTTATCCCCTTTTTTTATACTGATGTTGTTGCTATATTTTTGTTTATTAGTTGATCATGTAAACAAGTACATTATTTTTGTTTCTGGAGCTTTTGTTTATCATTTTATCATTTTTTTTATCATTTCCATTTTCGTATCAGTATTTTGAGCACATTTTTCACAATTTGTGGCAGCAAACCGCGTTGTCAATATTACTTTCCATCAGTCTATCTGTATGTAATGCAGTCTATCCGTCTGAATAAAACGTCTGCTTAAAACTTTAAACTTTTATATCTGCTCACAACCCCTTGCAGACGAATAACTTTAATCAACTTCAGACCGCACAATAAACAGTAGAAAGTATTTGTAAAAAACATGAATTAGTTACTTTTGTTGTTGTTGGTTTTTGTTTCAATTCCATTTTTTATCTGGTTCTTCAATACGTTGCTGAAATGGTTTGATTGATGAATGATTTCGTATAGAACATCAAGTCAAGCGGCGGCGACATTCTCAATATTTTTTTTTCTCTGGAACACTTGTGTGAAGCCACTTAAAGAAGTTAAAGAGTTGGATTGCAGTTGAAGTTTGTTGAAAAGATTTCCTAATAATGGGCACTTATTGTCTTTAACATTTAAGCAGACATAAATAAACATACACCAACATTTACGTACTCATGCACATGCAGACAGACATATTGCACCAAGATGACAAATTGTTGCATAAACGATAAGAAATTGGATTCTGTTTTCCTTCGTGTACTTCAAAATTAATGATGAAAAAATGTCAATCAGAAGTTAAAAAATTTAAAAAGTTATTCAGCTGAAGAGAATTGAATAATTCTGGACTTCAATGTTGAAGTCAAAGTAAATTGTGGTAAGTTAACGACCTATTGTTCGTAAATAAATTCATCACATACAAGTTGAAAATAGAATTTGATCACATATGATGATATACCTTCACAGAAACCTAATTTAAGTAAATAACAATAAGAAGGGAACTTAAGTCATAAAGACGAATATTTCAAAGAGCGGGTAGAATGAGCGTCTTGTAGAGTACTAGTTTTGTCGTACGAGAGAGGTATCTGCTACTCAATTGCCTATTGAGACCATAGTAGCACCTGTTGGCAAGAGTGGCACTGCGTTCGATCTCCAAGCGCTTGCTATGTTTAAATTTCAATAAAACAAAGTGTGTTTGACAAATGATCAAAATTTTTTATTCGTTTGTAAAACATACTGTGCCATTATGTACAGCATATAACATCGTTCAAATGGTCGATTTTTTAAAAACAATCGATGTAACTTGTCGATACATATTGTTACGTTTTTACCTTTTTAAAAACATTTAAAAAAAAACGTAAAGCGTTAAACGTTCGTTGATTGCAAACTAAATAAAAATAAATTGGTCTTTAGTTTCAATTAAACTATTTATTGTACGCACTATTTTTGTGTGCCACTGTTTATAACTTGTCGTATACAACAATAATTGTTTCTTCGGTATTCTTCTTTCCACGCTTATTGCGTAAGCGCTAACAACACAGATCTTTACAACTGAGATCTTCAAACCACGACTGTTCGCTTCACACGCAACGCGTCTTCACACAAGACTGACTGAATTCTTACTACTCGTTGCCTGCTTTGTCTTGCCATTTTATATGCCCACGTAAACAGTCTGACGAACATTTTTGAAGTAGAATGTTCGAGTTTTCGCTTTCTCGAGAATTATATCGCGACTTCATTGTTGTTTGTGTATTTTGTTCACATTGCTTGTTGTTGCCTTCGTTTACTTGTCTATTCCCTTTTCTCTAATACTGATGTTGTTGGTTTACTTGTAACAAGTTCGTTGTATTTGTTTGTGTAGCTTTTGTTTAACGTTTTAATGTTAAACAATGGTACACAGTTTCCATTTTCGTAACAATATCGATTGAAGTCACCCTAGTCTAGTTAGTAGGGTCTTGCCTTATTAGATGCCAAACAGTGTTTCCAATCCCAGGTCAGACATCGCAAACAACACGAAATATGAAAAATATTTCTTCGGTGATTTTCTCTCAGCAGTCTTCTAGCCGAAACTCTGAGAGTAAATAAAATTTCCGTGAAAAGTTTCTCAAAAATCCGTCATTCGGAGTAGATCACGTATATAATTAACACACACAACATAAGTGGTGAGAAAAGTGAAGTCGAAATCTTGTTTAAAGTATGTATTGTAATGACCCATTAAGTAAGTAAGAATCGAGGTGAAAAAAAACTTAATGCGAACACAAAATGCCGTGTCAAACCGACTGATCTAACAAGATCTTACGTATGAATATAGTAGTCAGTCGAAACATGAGAACATTTAGAGAAATACTTACATATGTACGTATAAAAGACCTTATTAGATCTCAAATTCCATATTGAATTCTCTTGGAAGCAATTGTCTACCTTTACATATGAAACATAAATATAATATTTCCAAACATAAATGCAGTTACTTAATTGCCCAATGCCTAAGGCTTAGCATTGCACCACCTATGTTTTTTTTATTAATTTTATTTACCATACAAACGACAGACTTTAATTGCTTTTTATAGCAATTAGTTCGACTCTTTCAGCTCTTTTCTTAAAGACAGAAAAAATTAGAAAGAAATATATTTTTTAATGATTTAGATTTTCGTAGACGTCAGTAGTCGGACCTCACGTTCAGTAAGTCAGCAGATCGTCCACTAAAATTTTCTTGCTGGCAACTTTACTTTCTTAAAGGACAAATAATAAAATATTAGAAATCGAGCGAAATTGTAAGGTTATGCCGTGTTTTTCCCCAAAATTCTTCAATTCTAAGTACAGTCAACCCTCCTAAAACCGCGTTCTGAGAGTACCGCGTTATAGGAGGGTTCACGTAATCACAGCATTTCAATAGAATTTTTGTGTGTGTGGTTTTTTGCTTTTTTAATATAAAAATTATTTCGTATCCAAATGTTATAAGAAACAATTCTTATACTCGTATGTATAAGCGAAAGGAGTCCATAGCTTCTGAAACTCTTAATGATCCTTAGTCGCGACCTAAATCCGATTGAAAATCTTTGGTCAGTCGTAAAAAGCCGGCTCGGGCAGTACGAAACAGCCCCAACAAAAATTTGGTAGAAAGCATGCCAAACCGCGTAAATCAAGTTATTTCTAATAAGGGTCTATGGGCAAAATATTGAAATTGGGTTATTTTCTTGAATTTTCTTGAAACCTGCAAAATTGAGTTTATGTGGGTTATTTTCGTTTTTTCTTTCAAATTCACTGAATTCATCTTATTAATTACTGTTTCTTTACTGCTATTTGTTACGAATAAAATAATAAAAATAAAATAATTTTTTTTTTAATTTGCTTGTATGATTTTGTTTTTATGGATGACGAAACTCAGTATCGTGAACATGCACTCACTTCTGCTCGCCACTGTACATACATACATACATAATTGGTCATTATAACCCTTCAGTCAGGATTTCGACCTATCTTCTCACACCACTTATGTTGTGTGCGTTAATTTTATACATGAGTGGCGGGATCTACAGTTTGAAGTCAACTTGAACGACAAATTTTCGAGAAGCTCTTCATGGCAATTTTAATTTGCTCTCAAAGTTTCTGCCAGAAATCTGCTGAGAGGCAGACGCCGAAGAAATATATTTTTTCATATTTCGTTTTGATGCCTGACCTGGGATACGAACCCGGGCTTTACGTCTAATAAGCCAACATACTACCTACTAGACTACGGCGAATACAAGTAACAGTAAAGATTTTTTTGTGATTAATATTGTTACGAGAATAAAAACACTATAAAGAAAAATTGCCAAACAAGACAAACAGACAACAACAAGATTCCCATGTTCTACGGTAAACAAAAATTACACAAATAAATACGTTTGAATTTACGACAAAGGAGCAAAACAAATATCAAAAATCCAAATACAACAATTCATTGTAAGATCTACCAGAACTGCCAGAAATAAAAATAAAGGAGAATAAATAGATCAAGCAACGATGCATGCGGTCTGTAATCGAGGGCTGTTTTGAAAAGTAAACGTTATCTTAGTGGTTTTGAATATGGAATGTTCGAAACTTTTTTCGAAGAATTGTGAATAACACGATATGTAAATAAAGGACTTATTTATATAAATTGTAACGAAGTTTCTCGTTACCTAATATAATCATTATTCTTTTTACCATTGCGTTGTACTTATTTCATTATTTAATATTATTATGTTACATATAACAGAAATTACTTAAATTATCTTAAGCTGTTATATATATTTCAATTATTATTTACGGTATTTATAATTATCATTATATTTTTAGTGTACTCAGCATTTATATTTGGAGAGTTAATTTTTAATATATTCATTGCCACTATATTTATAAATAGGTTAATACCAATGCATTTCTCTAGCTCTCTCTTTGCTATCACCATAATCTTAAATTCAATCTCAGTTTTATTCACCACTAAGTTTAAATAGACGACCGTACTCTTTTATTTTATATTTTTCTACTGTACACAAGAATTAATAAGACTTAAGCAACAAACTTTGTGTAGAAATGATCTTAAGGTGGAACAAAAGTGCAGTTAATTATCATTATTATTATATATTGAATTTAAATGAAATGTAATTTAGAATGATGTGATTGATATTATCACAACTGAGTTAGTGGGTTTTTATCTATCGCAGCGAGTACACGCTTATTAATATTTAATTAAAGATGTTAAGTCGAGTGAATTTTTGAGTAATAAATAAATATTAAAATAACCGTGGAAATCCTTTGTTTCACTTAATATATTCAGTGATCCCTGGAGTAACTGAATTTACCCTGGTACATCTGTTATAAATGAAATGAAGAAATGAACAAAGATCAAAATATCCAATATCTTTTATTTAAATTGCAATCTTCGAATCCACGATAAAGAAACGTTTTACAAAATATTATAAATAAATAAAAATATTATAACGTAATAGTAACATAAAAAAACCGTTGAAAACCCAAATACATTTTGGATTACTTATAATATTCGGTTTTTGTTTACATTGTACTATTCGCCAGTAATCTTGATTATTTTTAGATTACTTAATTGTAATTATTACTTCACCATTCAAAATAATATAGTTTAACTACTAATCATTACGATTATTAGTTATTACTTAACAGATCTCTTCCAGATTCGGATAAAAGAAAATACATGTACTTATGCAGGACACTTTTTCAACTTTTTCAACGAAAATCGTTTACAACTACATAAACATGTTCTAGGTAGAAGCTTGTTCAGCTAAATGTTCTATTTGTAGAACATATTTTACACTGTAAAACATTAAATCTATACTCAAAATTAATTAATATCGTCCTGTTATGGTTATACTTGACGTTCCAAAAAAAAGACTGCTGGGCATCTGCATGATCCTTAATGCAAGGGCTGTTAATGGATGTTGGTATTGAAATTTTTCAATTTAAAATTTAAATTAATGAGAATTTAATTGAAGGGCGCACCATGTTATTAACATAAGTATATGGAAATACATGAGAGTCAATATTTTACATAGCATGCCATACATGTTAAAAGTTATAAATATAGAATAAATATTTATTTTACGTTATTTTGACAGCTTAATTTGCCATTTTGTCGTTTGAAAGATGTGCACTTTGCTTCATTATTATTGTTTTACAAAAATCCTCTGTAGCAAGTTGAAGCATAAATGCAGATACATATGTATACTGCCATGCTCCATTAATCTTTAATTCAAAAGACTAAACAGTAAAAGAAGCGTCCAGTAAAGGGCAACCACTATCGTAACTTGTTTTGGGTTTTTGCTTTTATATGATAAGCATTGTCGTCATCCTCATTATGATCATCAGCAGCACTAGTAACGTTTACAGAGTTTATAACGTTGCCGCTAAATGATTACTTCAATGACAAAGATGATAATATAGATTGAACTTCAGAAATAATTTTACTACTTAATGGTTTGCAAAGTATTCCCCCTTTTCATAGATTCCCTGCTTTCTGCACCACAGCATACTGTCGCATTAATTCATGCGTTCAAAATATTCTTTGAGTTCATACCGACATTGTCGCTTGTAAAATATAAAATTTCGCTTTCATTTCACAACAGACGTTGTAAAAAGTACATGAATAATGAATAATAATGAATGGCGTCTAAGGGGTGCCCTAAACTAAATCTGTGCCATTGCTGGTGAGAGCATTGCAATTCCACAGCTCGAACAGTTTAGTAAACTTAATGTCATCCGGCTTCATTAACAATTTTTAAAAAATAAAATTTTGATGGTTTTTCATTAACTTTTATGACATGGATATTGAATATTTAAAAACTTCAAAAATGATAAATGATATGACAAAGTTATTGTTTTATGTTTTAAATTTAAAAAAAAAATAATTATAATAAATGTAAAGTATTATTACTGTTATTAAATTATCATTATTTTTTAATTATTTCTTTAATTTCAATTTTAATATTTTGCGTCATTATCTCGCCGGTACTATTGAATAAGCTTTTTTGAAATAATAAATAATTTAAAATTGGTTTTTATATTTTTTATTGGTTTTATATTTAAAAATCCATTCAATAATAATATTAAAAAAATTCAATTAAATGAATTAATTTATATTAATGTCGTAATGTTGGATTATTAGACATGAAACCTTGGTTCAAACCCAAGGTCACACACCTCCAGCAAAAAGAAATATAAAAAAATATTTCTTGGGCTACTTCCTCTCAGCAGATTTCTGGCAAAAAGTCTGAGAGTAAAAATTGCCATGAAAAGCTTCTCAAAAATCTGTCGTTCGGAGTCGACTTTAATCTGTAGGTCCCGCCACTCATGTATAAAATTAACGCACACAACACGAGTGGTGTGAGAAGCTAGGACTTTGTACAATGGGTCAGTTCGACCTCTGGGTACTGTACTTGTCACAGTCGACAAGTACACGTCCTCTAACCTAACCTAACCTATGAATAAGACTAATCAGAAAGCCCTACTGAAATAAAAAGTTCCAAGTTTGTTGTACATTCATTATATAATGATTTCAACTATAAGACCATGACTCTTTTTGCTTAAGTAGGTAACAAAAGCAATTGAAATCGCTTCGATATCGCAGGCATATCACTGCACTGGTGGTAAAATATTGTTATGTTTTTACCTTTTAAAAACGTTTAAAATATGAGCTCGTAGATTGCAAATAAAAATAAATTTGTTTTTAGTTTTAATTAAATTCTGTGCCACTGTTCACAACTTGATGCAAACAACAACAATTGCTTTGTTTGTTATTCCTCTTTGCACCTTTTTGCGTAAACAATAAGAAGTCCCTAGATAATTCTTCGACAGATCTTTGTAACGGAGATCTTCAAAACACGATTATTCTCTTCAAACACATAGTGTTTTCACATAAGACTGAATGAACTTTTACTAACCCCGTTGCCTGCTTTGCCTTTTATATAGCAACGTAAACAGTCTGATGAATGTTCTTGAAGGTGAATGTTCGCGGATTCGGCCTCTCGAGATCTCCATAAATGTAAACATCGTTATTTCATTATTGTTGTTTGTGTAATTTTGTTTAAATTTATTCTTGCAGTGTTTGTTGTTGCATTTTTGTTTACTTGTTTATCATGTAAACAAGTTCAATGTTTTTATTTTTTTGGCTTCTGTTTATAATTTTAATGTTAAACGATATAAAAGCAAAACACCATTTCCATTTTCGTAACAATTTTGTGGCCAAAAATGTAAGAAAACACTTAATAAGAATGAAAATCGGTATACGATGCTGAATTTAAATCTGAGGTAAAATTTTTTAAACTCAAAATGGCGGAATCAATATTTGATTTTAAAATTTCTTCTGATTTGAGTGGGTAAAACTGTTACATAACTGCGTAAAATGCAGACTTTTGCCAGCGTAGATTGTCTACAAAATGATATTTCTAAAAAAGCAATAACACGTTTTTGATTGTTTTAAGACCACATTTTTAAAAGCTTACCAAAACCTCAAAAAAAAAAAAACAAAAATTATCAAACTCCGAAAACAATTGAATTAACGGTTTTCGTAAAACAAATTATTTTTAACAAAATCTTTCTCTTAAACTGTTAAGCACTTGCTATAGCTAATGGTTTCCATATTTAATTTATTTTTATGTTAGTTTTTCAACTATTTAAAGAAACTTATAAATTAGACCAAATCGCAGTGTATATATGTATGTACTTCGTCCAATAATTTGCTCACAAACATTGATTTTGACCATGCCGTTATTAGCGTTGATGTTATTGATGTGTGTTGGCTTATTAGACGTAAAGCCCGGGTTCGTATCCCAGGTCAGGCATCGAAACGAAATATGAAAAAAATATTTCTTCGGCGACTGTCTCGCTGCAGATTTCTGGCAAAAACTCTGAGAGTAAATAAAATTGCCATGAAGAGCTTCTCAAAAAACTGTCGTTCGGAGTCGACTTTAAATTGTAGGTCCCGCCACTCATGTATAAAATTAACGCTCACAACGTAAGTGAGAAGCTAGGTCGAAATCCGACCAATTATGTATGTATCCTTTATCAAACAGTAATAAGAAAAAAATTTGTACTTCGAAATGCGAAAAATATAGCACATATACTATATATGTTTTTTTTGAAAAACTTAAAAGTAGCTATTTATTCATTAAAATACAAATATATAAAAGTGTTCTCCTTTATATGGATATGCTATTCATTTTACATACAGAAACCAGAAATGTAAATATTTAAAATATTTTACCAAAAATTTAATTATGTACTGTTATCACTGTCATAGGATATGTATAATCTTTTCTTGCTGATTGGTATGATGTCACTTTCATCACTCGATAATACTTTATGGGATTCTGTTTCGGTGTTAGATGGATTAGGAACAATTTTATATTGGCGAGACTTCGTAATGAAATCCGTAATTCACATTTGCCTTTGGTTTTTGTTTAAATCCTTATAGACCTCCTCATATTGAGCTAAGCATTTATTAATATCTCGCCCCGTGTAAAAGCGAAATCGTGTAAAAAAGTACCGTGTAAATCGGGGGATAGGTGTATTTCTAAAATGAATCCTGGATTCGAACTAGAAATTAAAAAGCAGATGAGTTGATAGTTTTAGTTTTTATTTCGGACCCATACTAAAGATTAGAATGTGATTATAAAAGTAAGTAGATTAAAGGGTTATTCCCCTTTATATGATGTGTGTATGATGCAACAAATTAAAAAACATTTAAAAAAAATCCTACTCTTTTGTGTAATTGCATAATTAAGATTTTCAATGTTAGATTCAAATGAGCAAAATAGTTCAGTTTCGTCTCGTAATTTTAATTTTTATTCAAACAATTTCGATTTAGCAATCAGCAACATGCAACCTCTTAAATTATGCAGATTATCATATTAAATTTAATAATCGTTTCAAAATATAAAGGAATAGCATTGGTAACATAATAAAATCATTAACATTCTCAACGTCAACCTCCTCATCGTAGTGTTCCTTATTATGCCTTTGCAAAGTAACGATGTTTGCAGCTACATACGTGTAGCATGATCTGTTGCCGTAGTTTTCAACGCATGAGCTCTATTTCTTTACACTGGCCTACCATGCATTTCTTTCTCGTTTACGATGAAACCGAACATTTATTCCTCTTAGCAGCACTAGCTATTAACGTACAATAACAGCCGCTTAGCTTGTGCAGCATATAGCAAATGTTCTATTGCATGAGAGAGAGAGTGAGAGTTTGTGAACATCTATCACTTCATGTCTTATAAGTGTCGCATGCCGTTGAATGTAATTAAAGCAGCAAACCTACCACAAGGCAATAAATGCTATTCAACTCAACCACGTACCCACAGAAATACACTGAACACCTTATATCAACTCGAATGTACATAGGTAGATGCCTCATTGCTTGCATATAATTTCGGTTTCTTATTAAAGCGACGTGGACGAAGTTTTGAATGTTGCTGCCACTCTTGCTTTAGTTATGGTATGTATGTATATTGGTTTAAATCCTCCTAACGTATATCATCAGGAAATTTCAATTTAATGTTGCTCTTGTTTCTGTTGTCTTACACCTTCATAAAATAGTTTATAGGGTCGTGCAAGCAGTGATAGAATTTTAAAATACATAAATTATACGGTTTATACCCCATACATATTAATTCGTTTCGCATAATACTAATCAGTAAGGATTACGAGCTAGCTTCTCACATCACTTATGTTATGTGTGTTAATTTTATACATAAGTGGCGGGACTACTAACGACAGATTTTTAAAAACTTTTTATTTAATATCAGCATTTTTGGCAGAAATCTGCTGCGAGAAAGTCGCCGAAAAATATTTTTTCATAACCGTGGCCTCACGCCTAATAAGCCAATACAGTATCTACCAGAGATCAGCAACGAGTATTCAAAACGGTGAGTAGCTTCGAGTCATAATTATAATTTCAGCTACTTATACGCATTCATACTTATTTTAATATCATACTCATACTACTCATATTCAAAGTTAGAAATACTCATTGTACTCATACTTAACAATACGCACGATGTTGTTGATTTCGACTCTCCATGATTCAACATATACACAAAGCACAAAATAAGTATGATTCGAGTACGAACACCACAATACTCGCTAGAAGGTTGTGTGTGTGCTTTGCTTGCTGTCTTTGTCTTTTCTTTTCTCTTCTTTTGTAAATGCAACAATAACTACTACTGTAAATTTTGATGAATGATTCGAGTGACTCGAATCATTGGTAAGTATTATAAGTATTTTTCTAAAAATATGAATCTGAATGAGTAGGCGTATGAATCAAACAATGAATCGAATGTTGTGAGTTTGATGTCAACGTTGTACTCATACTCATTGCAACCTATACTTATAAATCAATGCTGTAGCGAGTACGAATGAATCAGAGTAGTTGAATTTTAATACTCTTGACTCACTCATACTCATAATTTCATAAGTACCTATGAGTAGCGAAAATACGATTCATTGCTGATCTCTGGTATCTACTAAACTAAGTCGACTTCACAGCCCTTAATACCACATTTAACTACTATAGTGCCGGTATCAGTTGCATGCGATTGAAACCGGAATTTGTTGAGTGGTTACAAAACTTGGTTTTGTTCCGACATTCACGATTCTGTTTATAATTTGAAAAGTTTCAGAAGAAATTGAACGAAATTGAAAAATCCTATTAGGGAGTGTCTATAGTCTCATGAATATTTTAAATCTTATTTCTGAATAACAACTTATTAGCCCGGAACCCCTTTATTGATCTGATGTTTTCACTTGGCTTGATTTATGTGAATACAATAAAACGAACACATTTTCAACGGCTAGCTAATAGTCCTTGTGTTAATAATGTTTCTAAAGTTAATCTATATGACCATATATTAGTGTCTGGTTTTTCTAATCATGATCTACTCCTTGTTACCTATGATATGTCACAAAACCTTCTTTCTATTACTCTTACCATGGTATGCATAACCTACAATATGATCTTTAATGTTAACAATTGCAGGAAGTTAATTGGCATCAGATCTATACCTTTGATAGCGTAAACAATCAGGTTTGTTTTCTACAAAACAACATTAACGCACTATTCGACTATTTATCAGGAAATGTAATGCAGTTCATTCTAGGTGGAAACGATTTAAAACTCCTGAATGAATATTTCATATTTCCTGTACAGAATATTTCATGCCTTTCAAAAAGAAATCTATAGAAATACTAGCTGACCCGGCGAACTTCGTCCCGCCCAAAATTGATTTTTTTTATTGCCCAAAACAGTTCACATTATATATTTATTGTAATACGCTGCATAAAACAGTTATATAAAGATAACTAACTTACTATAAGTGTGTGGATCAATCTATCTAGTTCAAAATTTAATCGAAGTCGGTACGTTATTTATGTGAGGCATACTAAGAATAACAATAAGAGGTCCGAATCATGGGTAGCGCTGACGAAGTTGTAGTTGTTGTACTCGCTCCAAAACAAAAACTAACAGACATACATGTTATATATGTACATACATACATATGTAGTTATAAACCATCGAATTAGCCGACTTATAGGTATCTTTTATAGGGGGAGGGTTGCCACGCCCATTTTTGGTGAGTTTGTCGATATCGACTCTACGAACTTATCCACCAAATTGCATTCGCCTACGATCACTATGTCCATAAATATTCAATTTTAAAGTTTGCCACGCCTACTTTTTGCTATATCAAATTTTTTTTTTAAACCATCTAAACCTGATAAGCTTTCGAACAAAAAAGGAATGGTTAAAATCGGTTCAGTAGTTTAAGAGTTATAGGTATCACTTGAATGGGGAGGGTTGCCACGCCCATTTTTGGTGAGTTTGTCGATATCGACTCTACAAACTTACTCACCAAATTGTTTTAGTCTACGATCAATATGTACCTAAATATTCGATTAACGATTTGCCACGCCCTCTTAACTTTTAGGGATATGAAAAATAGATGTTGTCCGATTCTCAGACCTACCCGATATGCACAAAAAATTTCATGAAAATCGGTCGATCCATTTCGGAGGAGTTTAAGGAGTTTAACCACTAACACCGTGACACGAGAATTTTATATATTAGATTAAAGAGTCTAAAGGCAGTGATAAAAGTTATGTATAATGGTGACGTACTTCTGGAATCTGAAACTGTCATCAACAACGATCCATTGTAGTAGAGTTTGCTGAAATTAACTTTTTCCACTCTAAAGCGTCGTCATCTTCCAACTGTTTTTAATCACGCCGAAATAAATATGCATCCAAGAAAACATATTATAGAAAGACAGGATTTGCTTAGGTTAAATTAGGATGGATATTGTATTTTAAATGCATCCGGACTAAACAAGACCTGATATTGCTTTATTATCAAATAAACTATTGGAGAGATCATATATTAGCGATTGAGACAACATGTTCGTCATCAAAGACAAGAAGCTAATCGAGTAGTCTGGGTCATGAGCTTCGACATGGTATATGATGAATGAGATATAAATAATAAGAATGTCGCTTTCTAAATACGTGTGGATTTCAAAGCGCACCATACCATTTGATGTGCGTTTAAAATTCGGTTTGGCAGAGTAATTCACAAGAAAACACCGTTAGAAACTCCAATCACTATTTTGTTGCAGAATGGTACATTCCATATATTTCACGAGTTTAAATAAATAAATTTCGAAATTATGTACTTAAATTAAAAAAAATTATTTCGATAATTTAATAGTTATTTTTTAATCCATTTAATAAATTGTAAAATCATGAAAAACAAATCACTATTGAATCACCATATATGGAACTCGCCTTGTCACCTTATAATTAAGCGAACACATTCAATCTGGGTTGTGGCGTAGTTAATAGGAGACGTTATAGTCAACCGCATAGAACGTTGTAAATTCTTAAATCATTAAGGGCCATTATTACAACTTGCCGTTAACTAAAGGGAGGATTTTAACGGGCAGACAAATTGTTTTTCATTATTATGAGTACCCAATAAGATAGAAGTGATCGTTAAGCTAAAGGGAAGATCATCCTACCTTTAACATTTAAAGGTCACTTTATGTTTGAACTTGCCATATCATATACTATTTTCGATATGGCAACTTCAAATTTAAACAAAATGAGCATATACAACAAAAGAACGAAGTCCGTTGTTGCCACTGCGTTAAAAAAAAACTTGTTTAATTGAGCAGTTTTATCGACTTTGCTCCGGCACTGCCAAATTTTTAAAATAAAATTAACTTTTTCAAAAATATGGCAGTGCCGGAGCAATGTCGATAACATTGCTCAATTAAACAAGTTTTCTTTTAAACGCAGTGGCAACGACAGGCTTCGTTTTTTTTTTTTTTTTTGTTGAATATGCTCATTTTGTTTATATTTGAAGTTGCCATATTGAAAATAATATATAATCTGGCAAGTTCAAACATAAACTTAACTTTAAAAGTTACTGGTAGGATGATGATCCTCCCTTTAGCTTAACAATAAAACAATTTATCTGCCCGTTAAAATTCTCCCTTAAGTTAACGGCAGGTTGTAATAATGGCCATAAATGTTATTGATGTTTTAGATGCTATTCTTTCTGTCAGTTGGGATAACAAGAAATTCTTGCAAATCAATTTTTATTGCTTACGTCTTGTATGCTTGTGTGCAAAGTCTGCCAAAACAAACAGACTAACTGACTTATTGGTTGTCTTATTTTATTTTATTGTCTCACTTAAGTGAGTGAGAAATCAAGATAATCAATTTAATTTCTTTCATTTCATTAAACTTTGTTTTTCCTAAATTATTTATATTGAAGCGTTTTAAATCCAAAATACATCAGCTTTTAGTATTTTAAGCAAGAGCTCTTAAACTTTTAGCAGTGCCTCTTACAGTGTCTACAAAATATTTTATTGCACCAAGGACCGATTCATCTGCTTGCGGAGACAGTTCATAAGGTATACCAAATTAAGACATTGGATTTGAATAAGTTGGCTTATATTGGTTTGTCAAAGACGGCTCTATAGTCTACAAAACAAATTGAACAATGTAGCTGGACGCTGGTTGATTTAACACGTAGACTTAGTTCTCATAGAATATTATGTGTTTTTTGAAAGAGAGTTACACACAATTCCCTGTGGCTGTTACATACAGATTTATCATCTTTCTTATTCTCTGAATATGCTGCGCTGATACAAAAACTTCGGTGCATGCTTGTTAAGGTCTCGTCACTTGCAGTCTTGTTATACTATATCGGGTTTTTCACCAGAGACATTCGAACTTCAACAGTAAATAACGGTCATCTTGTTGGAGCTAAATCTGACAGATTAGTTGTAATTTTTTCAATCTGTTTCCCTAATGCCACCATAGTACATTTATATTGCATTCAACAACATGTTCAAATAATAAAAATGGGTGTTCTATTCGGCCAAAGTATTCCACTCATCGCTCATTTTACGATCGCCTTAATCGTATTACCGAGAGTCTAATTCACAATGTGGTGAACAAACCGGTTTAGTAAACGATCGCCATTGAACGTGGGAGTATGCATTAGAATCCGAGGCAGTCAATGACGTGTCGATCACAAGAACTCGGCCTTTCGCAGGCCAAAACTTTTGTGCATTTTGCGTCGTGGCTTGGTAGTCATAGTCTATAGTAGCTAGGGTGTTGGCTTATTAGACGTCAGGCCACGGGTCAAACACCAGCTGAAACATCTCCAACAAAACGAATAAGAAAAAAATGTTTGTTCAACGACAGCCTCTCTCAGCAGATTTCTTGCAAAAACTCGGCGAGAAAATAAAATTGCCATAAAAATTTTCTCAAAAACCTGTCGCCTTTAAACTATAGGTTCCGCCACTCAGAGTGAGTAGTGTGAGAAGCTAGGTCGTAATCCTGACTGAAGGATTATGATGACCAATTATGTATGTAAATATTGTTAGGTTTTTACCCTTTTAAAAATGTTAAAAATATGAGTTCGTAGATTGCAAATAAAATAAAAATAAATTTGTGTTTAATTTTAAATCAATTCTTTATTATTCGCACAATTCCGTGTGCCACCTTTATCGATTTGCCTTAACCAAAAACAATTTACTTTAATTGTTATTATTCTTTACACACTCGTTCGTTAGAACTTTAAACCACGATTCTCTTCCGCGTACGCAATAACAATAGTTCGTTATTCTCTCTCTGCTTATAACCTTTTTGTAAGCACTATACGGAGATCTTCAAACCACAATTGTTCTCTTCACAACGCAACGTGTCTTCACACACGACTGACCGAATTCTTACTGACTCTCACGTGTCGTCGTCACACACGACTGACTGAAATCTAACTGAATCCCACGTGTCGTCTTCACACACGACTGACTGAATTGTAACTGAATCATTGCTCGCTTTGTCTTGCCTTTTATATCGCTGGATCAATAGTGTGATGAATACTCTCGAAGGAGAATGACCGCGTTCGGGAAATATCCAAAAACGTAAAGAAGTGGTTTCCATTATTGTTGTTTGGTTATCATGTTTACTGTTTATCTGCTTCCTTTTTTTCATACTGCATTTTGTTGTTGGTTGTTTACTTCTCTGTCCGCTGCACTTTGTTGTTGCCTATTTACAACCTTATCCCTTATATATTTTTATACTGATGTTGTTGCTATATTTTTGTTTATTCATCGATCTTGTAAACAAGTCCATTGTTTTTGTTGCTATATTTTTACTTATTCGTTGATCACGTGAACAAGTCCATTGTGTTGTTTTTGCAGCTTTTGTTTATCATTTTATACATGATCAAGTCCATTGTGTTGTTTTTGGAGCTTTTGTTTATTATTTTAATAACACCATTTCCATTTTTGTAACAATATGTATGTATGCCTTGGGCTTGCACCCGTACAAAATTCTACAGACCTAGGTACTGCAGGTAAACCATCATGGGGCCCACTTCTGGATGAATGAATACGTGAAGAAACAAAATTGTCTAATTTGTCGACGATACCAATCCACATGAGTCCAGTATTACTTCATCGACTGATTTGCACATGGATAGTGTCGATGGAACGCAATTAAATGTTACCAGAATCAATGCCCACATAATTGTCTGTAAGGATAAATTGATCCATTTAAGAATCATCGAAGTTAGATGGATCCACTCCAGCTTGATTGAGGTCATAGAGTACAACAAGTTCAGCAACTACTGCTGACCAAGCCCTCTCTGTTTTTTCTGAAGTGCTTGAATGAATTTCCTTAAGTAAACTACTAGTGTTACACTATTTTTTTTACCACAATTATGTTTACTGTGGACAAAAAACTTCACAACTTAAATTTACACACAAACATTTCAAACAGTATGCTGTCGGCGTTCATACAAATAAATTTTCTCATATCGGTAATCAGTTCTGTGCGGTTTCTTTTTTATCTCGCTATTGCTGTTTAGTTTAGTTTTTTTTGCGGTAATTAATGTCTTGTTAAAATAAGAAAACAAGAAAACAGACTCTCATTCCAAAACAATTTTGTCTTGTATTTTCCGTTTTTCTTGTTTATAAATTTTGACAACGTGACTTCTGTTGTGGTGCCCTTTTGTTACCTCACGTTACTTGTAAATTCACATAAAATTTACTTCAATCGCCTCTTTTTTTTTTGCATGTTTTTTCAGTACTTTCTTGTGTTCCAGTTAATTTTTCCATAAAATTTTCTTAACCAACCAACCCAGGCCGTTTTTATTTTTTTCTTTGTGCATTTATTTAATACCCTACATCAGCATGAGGTACGTGCTGTGTATGCAATGTGTTGTCTTAATTTAAAAAAAGTTCTGCTACCATTTCTATCTGAAACTTAATTTTAGAAATCTTAACAAAAAAGTCAATAAATTTATGGAGGAACGGAATGGCTGCAGCTCCTAACATTACCTGTTCCGAATAATCAGGAACCAATTCTCAAAGAGGTTTCTATGTTGGGAAACCAATAGAGATGATATACATTTCATTAGTTTCTCAAAGTTTTATTTCAGGACCATTGTTATGTAACGTGATGTATGACAACGTCCTGTATTTGATAGGTTCTAAAGCGCCAAGCACTGTGGTATTACCCAATAACATTTCAGTAGTTGTACACTCAATACGCTTATAAATTGCGTAACTAAATACAAACGATAATTAATTTAAATCTTGCAGAGTCTAACACAGGCGGTCGGAACCAGAAGAAAATAACGCTGAAGGTTCTAATCGGTGGGATATTTAAGAATTCGTCAGCGTGTATCAAATATCTGGGCATTTATGATTGTCTTAACTTCAAGTGTCATGTAGACTATGCTGAGAAGAAGCTAACGAGACTTTCAAATACATTCTACATTCTCCCAAATGATACCAAATGTAGAAAAAAAAAAAGCTGTCGAGCTATCGAGAGTTACAAGTTAACTGTTTGAGTACTGTTCCTGTATTTATGAGTAAAGATATGTAGATGGTACTATTCGGTTGGATTTTATTCGATAAGAATTCATTATAAACGATGTGGATTGGGGCTCATAAAAGATTTTTTAAAAACAATTTTTTATCCATGCGGCTTTGTCAACTGTCTTCTGGTTAGAAATCTGAGAATAAATAAAATTGCCATGAATGGTTTGCTCCTTTCACCTGTATCTCTATATTTTCAGATTGCCATCTGCTATTAGACCCAACGTTTCGGTCAACTCCAAACTTGTCAGGGAGTGTCGCCGTTGTCTCGACGTTTTCTCTGGGCGCTTCAGTGCCGCTCTTGCCTGGGCCCCTGGCCTCAGAGACATTTCAGGCAAGTGTAGGGCTGATGAGCTCGCCAGAGAAGGTACACTCCTTCCGGAACCTTCGCCAATCAAATTGGGTATGCCACTTACTTCTGTTAAATTAGCCATTCTTCCGGGACGCAAATCTATACTGCATAAATGAAGAATCTTGCTCGCTTGTCACACTCACTTGGCGCATTATGGATAGGAGACTTACCGACCAACTAATCAAACTTGAATGTAATGTCATCTCGACCACAGTGGCCATGCTTACAGGTCATTGCATTATGGGAAGATACGCGGAAAGATTGGTGCTCCCATCAAACGACTTTTGCTGAGGTTGTGGGTCTGCTGAAGAGGAGGAAATTGTTATTCACTTCCTTTGCCAATGTCCATCTCTTGCGAAGTGCAGATTTATGTTATTTGGCTCACCATTTCTTTTAGCTTATCGGAGTTATGATCCATTGAGAACAAGGATATAGCTTCGGGCTGGCTTCCAGCTTATGGGGGTCGTGATTTTAATGTGCAGCCACTGCGTTGACCAATTTCTATAATCAGTTCGGTGGAATTCGGTCTGTACAGGGACTGCGCTTACCTGATCGATATACATGCTCAAGTGAGCTTTGGTATCAAAGCTATCACACCAACCTAACCTAACATAACCCCGATGTTAAGATATAGAATATCCTTAATTATATCAATACTTCCTTATAACCAATAACCGCACATTACATAAAACGAGCGAGTATAGGCTTCATCATTTCGTAGGGAGTTATGTAAACAGGTTTGACCAACAGTTCACTTTTTATTGTTTTTATTGTTTTACTTTGTAAAATTCGTACAGAGTACAAAATTACGAGTATCACTACTTTGGCACGATTTTTACTGCAAGGTAAAGCCCACCTTTTAGTTTTCCTACTCCAAAGGTACTGATGAGAAATAGTACACCGACGGTGATTTGCTGTTGAGGTTATAAATTTTCTTTGGTGAACTTTACTCTTGTTGTTGTTGTTGCTTTTAAAAAGTATATATTTTTAGTAAGTTGTTTAAAAATTCTTTAATAATGTTTCATGGTTTTTGTGTTTTATTTTTTATTGTTGTTGCTGTTGTTTCTGTTTAACTTCATGGCTTTAATGTTGGTCATGCCGATAGTTTGTCATTAACAAAACGAAAAAGAGATGACGATGATGACAAGAGTATTTTATTATGAGATCACGATATTATTCAGTACCAAAAAGGTTACAGTTACCACAAAAAGTTTCCCTTTTTTCTTTTGTTTTTATCTTTGACTTGGGTTCGTTACTTTAAGTAACTCTTCAGTTAAAAATTTAAAATTTAATTGTAAACATGCGATAAATGTGGAAAGGACACTACTTTTCACAATTTTCTATAGCCGTATTACATAGAAATTAATTACGAGTTTTAGAATTTTAAATAAACTATCGCATAGAAATGCGCCTTAGTCTAGTAGGTAATGTTTTGGTTTATTAGACAGAAGGCCACGGTTCAAACCCGAAGTCAGTCATTAAGACGAAAACATGAAAAAATATTTCTGCGGCGACTTCCTCTCAGTAGATTTCCAGCAAAAATTCTGAGAATAAATTAAACTTGTCATATAAAGTTTCTCAAAAATTTGTCGTTCGACGTCAACTTTCAACTGTAGGTCCCAGCACTCATGTATAAAATTAACGCACACATCATAAGTGGGTTGAGAAGCTAGGTCGTAATCCTGAAGGGTTGTAATGACCAATTATGTAAATATGTATGCCTCTTTTCAGACGCAAGAAGAGGGGGCAAGAAAAGTGGAAGCGTGAGAAAGTCGAATTGTACAAATGTAGGAATGGTGCTCGAAAATTTTATCAAAGAGTTAAACATCTAACCGAAATTTTCAAAAACTTGAACATCTTTTGCAACGATTGGAAATGAGAACTTAGTTACAGGTTAGCAAATGATGCTGAGGTTAAATAGGCTACACTTCTACTGCGAAGCGATTTCGAAACCAATTTAACCTACGGAGGTGAGGTTGTACCGCATGCAATCGAAGAAGGCATGAAGATTCCGCCTCCCAGCCATGAAGAGGTCAAAATCGCGTACAGGAAAACCACCATCGATTGGCAAATACATACATACATAATTGGTCATTACAACCCTTCAGTCAGGATTATTGACCTAGTTTCTCACACCACTTATGTTGTGTGTGTGTTAATTTTATACATAAGTGGTGGGACCTGCAGTTTAAAGTCGACTCCGAACGACAGATTTTTTGAGAAACTTTTCATGACAATTTTATTTACTCTCAGAGTTTTTGCCAGAAATCTGCTAAGAGGAAATCGCCGAAGAAATCCTTTTTGTATTTTGTTTTGATGTCTGGCCTGGGGCTCGAACCCTGGCTTTACGTCTAATAAGCCAACACACTACCTACTAGACTACCTCGACTTCATCGATTGGCAAATAACAAGGTAAAAACGGAAGAGATCGACCGCTCTACAAACAAAACAAAAATGACAAAAGCATCGCAATAATTTTTATGGAATTGAATCTCCAAGGAAAAAGATGCCTAGATTGTTTAAACGATACGACATTAATTTTAGGTTCACATGATGATATTTTGATGATTATTTTAAATAGTCTTTAACAATAGAGTTGACCCTGACTAAACTTGTAGCAGCACTATGTCTTCGCATGAATGTAAAAAATTAAATAAAAACGCCAGAAATCTGGCACGCTTTGTGAGTAACTTATAAAGTAGAAAAAACAAAAACAATAATTTTGTTTATAAATTGCTTGCACATTTTTATTTAACACTCCAATATCGTGACTCTCTTTCACATCACTTTAGCCTGTTAAACTTTTTGTTTCTGGTTTCAGTGGTTTCAACGTCCTTCTGGAGTTTTCAGTAAATGAAGATGTTTCCCTACATAACTTAAGTACCAAGAACACTAAATACTGCATTCATTGATGAAAATAATTTTAAAGATAACTTTGCAAGATAAGAAAATAGGCTACAGATGATAAGAAAATTATAAACATTCTCTGTCTTTCTTCGATAGTAAAAATGTGTATTTTTCTTTAATTTCTATTCACTATTAGCCCACAACTGAAAAGGCGACTTAAGCCAGGAAAATAAGTTACTGTATTCAACTTACCAAAATCAATACATGTACGAAAAGAGGTGTTTGTCTTGACAGACAGTTTAAAATAAAAACAACGAAACAGACACTTTATGAATAAGACAACTCTACCATAAACTTCAGTGCCTTCCAGGCAAGGTTGCTGACCCATTTCCGTACCATACTATACTACAGACTGTCCATTGTGGTGCTTAAGTAAATTTTCAAAACATTTGTTTAGAATTTTTTACACAAATTTTTTTGTAGAAAAAAGTAAATTCAGAGTAATCAATGACTGAATTCTTAATAAAATTTAAATTACTGTTACGTTGAACTTAGGCAAGTAAGTAATTTTTTTTAATTTGAACAAATTTCAATAGATTTTAATACGAGGAAAACCCAATGACGTTTACATATTGACTTATAAGTACGCTGTTAACAGGTATATCCCATCTGTAACTAGGCGTATGGTAAAAAACTAAGAAGGACCAGCTCTGGATGTTGCGGATCACTCAGGAAATTTTTTTGTGTCGTATTAGCAATGGAGTGTCGTGGTTTCTTAAGATGGTTAAAGAAATATTTCACTCCATCTAACTTCCCTACCATTTATATCACATTAATCCAATTGAATAGGAATACTAGTAGGAGGTACCTAAAGGTGTAGTTTGTGGCTTCTCGAACACAAACAGAAAACGTATGAACTTAGAGTAACCAACTCTATAGATTCATTAAATCAGCAAATTGCGATTTTGGAATTCTCATACTTTTATGCACATTCCTTCGTAGTTAATTGGAGAGTGATTGCGCAAAGTATTACTATTGAGTTTTTCGAAAAAGACTTCGGAACTCTGACTTTAATTTTCATCGAAAAATCACCTTCAGAAATGAGACCCATTTGTGGGTGAACTGGTACGTGAATAAACAAACATGAAAATCAAAAGCGTCCTATACATACCGGTGTAAATTTTGGTTTGGCGGCATTATTGGACCACATTCTTCTAAGAACAACGTTGGCCAAGCCATGACTTTAGCCGGCAAGTAATACAGGTCGTCGATAACCAACGTCTTTTGGTTTGAATGCAGTCCGAGTCACTCAGATCGCGCCACATTGGGTATTCTGCACAAACGATTTAAGGGCATGGTCATCTCAAACGTCGGTGATGTGAAGTGGTCGCAGCGATAATGCTATTTGACCCCAATTGAATTTTTCTTGTGAAGTTTTCTTAAGTCACAGATGCATGCTAATAAGTTACAAATCACAGCGGTTTTTAAATTTAATATAACACATGACGACGGGCAAATTCAGGCTGGCTTATGCACCAGTCATGGAAAATTTTACATTTCTAATTCACTTCGACCAGGGAAGCCATGGAGGATATTTAAACGATGTTATATTCCGCACATAATGGCATCAGTAGGTCTATTAAATGAATTAAAAACGTATATCAACATCGACAAATAAGTTAAGAATAATGTATCAAAACTGATTTTTTTTTGTGACACTAGAGAAGGTGAATAAGCTAATATGTGTCGGTAGTAAACCACGGCAAACTGAAATCCCCATCTTACGCAATAATTTTCAATCCGAAGACATTGAGGTCCATAAGAAGAAAAAAGCGTTACAAACTCTGTGGCACTTGCTGTACTATAGGTATTAAAGTAATATTGCAAAACTTTAAGACGATTTGTTGCTTTGCCTTTTTATCAATTCTTTGGCTGCAGCACGCTGACGTGGCATTAAATAGTTGTAGTGTACGTGTTTCAGATACACAAATCATGAGTTTGAAAATCCATTTTAATTCATTAGAAACCTGTTAAAGAAAATACTATACAGAGAATTTAATTGGCTAACAATAAGCTGAAAAGCTTAGAGAGAAAATTTTGGGCGAAAAAATTAAAAGTTTAAGATGCACTTTGAAGTTGCCGTAGCCTAGTAGGTAGTGTGTTGGGTTATTAAATGTAAGGCCACGGTTCAAACCCTAGGCCAGACATCAAAACGAAAATATGAAAATATTTCTTCGACGACTTCCTTTCAGAAAATTTTTGGCAAAAACTCTGAGAGCAAATAAAATTGCCAAGAAAAGGTTTTCAATAGTCTGTCATTCGGAATCGACTTTAAACTGTAGGTCATCCCACTCATGTATAAAATTAATGCACACAACATAAGTGGTGTAAGAAGCTAGGTCGTAATCCTAACTGAAGGGTTGTAATGCCAATTATGTATGTGAAATGCACTTTGAAATCCATTGAGGAAAAATGGAAATAAATTAAGCCTAGCAACAACAGCAACAGCGCAACAAAAAGGCGCAACAATCTTCATAAGAGTCCAAGACAATCTTTGAAGTCAGAGATTTTAGTGTGGGCTAAATAGCAGCCGATTGAAAATGAACGAGGACGGGTGCATGAACGAACAGATATAAAACTAATCAGGAAAGTTTTTTCCAGTCCATTAAGTTGCTTTTAGCGACTTAAGAAAGTAAGAAACTTACACGGATGGTTCTACGGATCCATCAGGTCTTGCGTAGACCAATGAAAACATTTTGCAATTATCAAATCGTTCTTAGCCCTGGCTACTGCACAAGCATTTTTTTAAAAATCGATAAAGTTGTACGAATTAATATTAATCATGTTAAAATTATATAAAATTCGGGTCTGATAATAATATAATATATAATAATAAAATTGTACTTTACTTAACCCTTTGGTAAGGATTACAGCCTAGCTTCTCGCACCACCTATGTTGTAAGTGTTAATTGTGTCCATGAGTTTACAGTTTAAGATTGACTTCGAACAACAGATATCTGAGAAACTTTTCATGCTAATTTTATTTACTCTCAGCGTACTCGCCAGAAGACTGCAGAAAAAATTTTCTTTCGTATTTTGTTTTATTCGAGATATCTGAGGTGGGGTTTGAACCAGGTAAGCTTACACACTACCTATTAGAATATGGCGACTTCAACATAGTATATCTAACATTATAGTATATCTTAACATAACATAGTATATCTTAACATTAAGCTGTTCATTTTCCTTCTTTTATTATTTTTTATTTGTTGTTATTGTTAATTGTCGAAATGTAACTGGATGTCCATTTACATGGACATTCCAAATGTCAATAAAATGTCATTATGAATTTTATATCATACGTCTCTTCCAACGTAACTACGTTATTTTTTATATTCTTTTTTCAGCTTTAACTTGTTCATTAACAAGAATCGCTTATTTATCGAGTTTATTTTGTATAATATTTATTTGTTTTAATTATGTCTGACCAATAAATTACAAAAAAAAAAAGGAAAAAGAAAACTAAAATTATTCTATTCTATTACTTTTGTTGTTATTTATCCATTTGTCGCGTAATACTATACGTCCGCATGTCATTTTCACATAATTAATTACATTTATTGTCTAATTTAAAATTAAATTAAAGTACAATTAAATAAATATAAAATATTAAAATAAAAATTGTTTAAATCAACAGCCATAAATTGTGAGGCATTTTTGTGCACGTAATTTACAAAAATTTTATTTAAATTCAATAAAAACATGATTTTTAATAATAATTTTATAAATTCGAGTTAATTTATTGGGACAAATTTATTAAATTAAATATTGCTTTTCATTTTTATTTGCTTTTATTTTATTTAATTTATTTACTGTTAATTTATTTAAATATTTTCTATTTACAAAAAAAAAACTAGTCTATAGCTGGTGGGCAACACTGTCTCCATTATAATTCAACTGAATTTTATATTAAATTTTATATTAAATTAAATTAAATACTAAATGTCATAAAAATATTTGTTCACTTATAAAGCGTAAATCGTAAACGTCACAATATAAAGCAAAATTAATAACGTTGACACAATTGAAACGAAACGCAAAAAAATTTTGTTTGAGTAAATTTTTTTTAATGTCTGATAGTCGTAGTTTAGTAGGCAGTGTGTTTGCTTATTAGACGTTAGGCCATGGTTCACATCCAAAGTCAGTCATCTCCAACAAAACGAAATATAAAAAAATATATCTTCGGCGACTTCCTATCAGCAGAATTCTGGCTAAAACTCTGAGAGCAAATAAAATTGCCATGAAGAGGTTCTCAAAAATCTTTGGTTCGGAGTCGACTTCAAACTGTAGGTTCCGCCACTTATGTATAAAATTAACACACACAACATGAGTGTTGCGTGAAGCGACGTCTAAATCCTGACCTAAGGGTTGTAATGACCAATTATGTATGTATCCATTAAGGTCAAGCACTCCATTTAACTCAATTGGCATTTTTTGTTGATATTTGAAGCCATGTACTCATAAGTAAGGTGACTTTCGTTTCGGGCTTAGCGACTACCGTAACCGTTCTTTCAAATGATATCCTCTTTTGGAGTCATATGCAGACTTTGTGTAAGAGTAACAATCCTATGGGGACTTTGGTAGACAAATCAGATTTTCACATTAAAAGCAGTATGAGTGTCTTCATTTACTTGTTGGAAGTAATAACCATTAATAATTTTTAATTCTTTCGAACTTTTGGTGAATTTGTTCTTTAGAATGTTTAAATACTCTCTCTTATTTATTATTTCCTCAATAAATTCCAATTTGCCTACATCTGGTGTCGACACACATCTCCAAAGATTGTATATTTTGACACGTCTGAAGAAAAACTCATTTGACGTGCTTGAGTATGGAAGGAGAAAAATAAAGAGCTCAATCTAAAGAACTTGCGTAAAATAGTTCATTTTCGGAAAAGCTTCGGAATACAAACTGCGTAACATATAGTCGTTAAAAAGTGTTTGAACTGCTCTAAAGTTATTTAACAATTGTTGCAAGTATAACTTTTGTCAGGAAAAGGAGAAATATTCTAAAACAACTAATTTGTCACAAAAAGATGGTCTTATAATCGACATTCCTTGAGCTTATTACATTAAGGGCCATTATTACAACTTGCCGTTAAACTTGGATTAAGTTAAAGTTACCTTTAATTAAAGAGAACTGTAAAGTTACCTTTAACTTCTTTTCGTTATTACAACTTACAGATAAAACTTTTTCAAAAATATGGCAGTGACGGTGCAATGTCGATAACTCTGCTCAATTAAACAAGTTTTTTTTAAAAGCAGTGGCAACGACGGGCTTCGTTTTTTTGTTGTATATGTTCATTTTGTTTATATTTGAAGTTGCCATATTGAAAATAATATACATATTATATGGCAAGTTCGAACACAAACTTATCTTTAAAAGTTACCGGTAGGATGATCCCCCCTTTAGCTTAACGCTCAATTTGTCCACTTGTAATAATGAAGAACAGTTTATCTGCCCGTTAAAATCCTCCCTTTAGTTAACTGCAAGTTGTAATAATGGCCTTAATTTGAACAACATGAGCGACAATATTGAAATCGATTATTTTAAAGGTCATAATCATAATTCAACATACCTGTATGCAGAACTGAAGGTGGAATTGCCTGCAATTTTAACGATATAAACAAGGAAACTACCACAAAGTAGAATTGCTGATTAACTTGGATGATGAACCAATTACAAAATTAGAGTTCTTTCTTGTAAAAACAAAGAAATTTCTACTATGGAAGCTTATAGAAACAATTGACTATGCTGCTGGCGAAGTTGTCTATTTAGAATCTTTAATTGCTATATTGACATAGCAGTGCATAGCATGAAATAGTTCTACAAGGGCATCAAAGAACTTCAAAACTCCGCAGATTGTTTCGAATCAAGGAACTGTCCGCACTGCTAAAATAAATCTGTTCCTTGACCATTGCATTATTTAAAACCCAACCAAACAAAATCATTTTTAAAAGTACACTACTTTGTAGAACGTACGTCGTTTTGATTTACGTTGTTTCGATTTGCGTCTCTTAGGAACCAAACGCGACGTAAATCAAGGGATTAATGTATTATTTCTACACTTAATACTCACGCGAACTCTCGTGGAAATTCCAAAGTTGGGCGACTGAAAATTTTGTAGAATTCCTACGATTTCTCATTCCAAGAGTTTGCTCGGGAAAACAAAAGTAAACATTTTTTATTTAAAAATTTGCAACTCTCCAATCTAAAGTAATAAAATTTGTTAATTTTTACAACTATTTTGTGGATAGATTTGATTTTTGTAATTTATTTTTTTAAAGTGACCCTTTTTTCGTTATTTTACATGTAAAGTATTTAGGTTTTATTATGAAGATTTTTTATCACATTTTACATTATAATTCGAAAGTATTGTCCTGCGACATTTCACTCATCTGTGTTTGTAAATAATGTTGAGACTCATTTCCTGGCTTCATGAATTGTTATGAAACTGAGCTTGTGTCATAGATGCATGGGTTCATGGTTCGTTCATTAGCATAAAGTAATGGTAAAGCATACAATGAAAGCAGCACCAAGTGCAGATAGTCTTCTACACTGTATTACTTTTCAATTATTTAGCCAGCCAAATAAATAAAACAACCATCTATGTAAAGAACACATGTGCTAGTTACTGCCAAGGCAAACAGAATTGAGTTTTGCAATGCTGTACCTACCATACCATTCCACATGTAGTCTATGGCAAAGGAGCAATTGTATTCATATATTCATAACGGGTCAAGGCAACATGTGGTGGGCAAAATTGAATTTCCGCTTTAGTTTTTCTTCCTTCCGCTGTTAGGATTCATACCCAAGTGCATTGTGTCAAAACCTACCAACCATCTACTGGACATTCAAACACAATCCATTTTTCTATTGTGTTTCAAATATGTGTATGAGTATGTCTTATAAATTTAAATAAATTTTATATTTAATAATAATGCACGTATTACAGAATCAAGCGATTAAATTTAAATATTTTTATTTCATGTTGAATATTTTAATTTATTCCGAAATCAAATTCATTCAGAGGACCTTTTTAATTGCAATGAAAACATTTTATTTCCATAAATATCCACAATCATTTTACAATGTTCTGTCACCGACGTTGCAGTGCGCGATATAAGAACTTACCTGTTACATGTACATATGTATCCTCTTACTTACTTAATTGGCCATTAACAACCCGATTAATGGATTTCGGCATGCCGCAAGACATCCTTCCAGGCGCCTCTGCTTCTTGCGCGCCTACGCCAGTTGGTTACACCAATCGATGACAGGGCTTCCTCTATTTGGTTCTTCTAACGCATACAAGGTCGTCCTCTTCGCCGACTTCCGCAGATCTCTGCATCAAATAACCGTCTCGCCGGAGCATCCTTCACCATTCGAACGACATGGCCGAGCCAGCGCAGCCGCTGGATATTAAAACGCTTCACAACGTCTATGTCGTTGAGGAGCTCATACAGCTCACTGTTGGATCGGATGCGTAAATCATCACCAACTCGCACTGGACCAAAGATCTTACGTAGAACTTTTCTCTCGAATACTCTCAAGGCTGCTGCATCAGTTCTTAATAGGGTCTATGACTCTGCGCCATAAAAAAGCACGGATAGGATGAGCGTCTTGTAGAGTATTAGTTTTTATCTTAGATTATTACATATCCTCTAAAATCTAAAAACACAGGGCTGTCATAAAGCATCTCCCTCCAGCGTGTAAGTCTAGATTTTCTAGCTAAGCGAGTGATTGGTCTATTGGCCTTAACAGGTTCTGGGATTATATCGGATCCATATATTATTGCCTAGAATCAGGGACATCAGCAAACATGTGTATAGTGGTAATGAAGTTTTTGTTAATTCTGTCCTTGAGGAGATGCTGCCTGACCTTCCCATGAAATTCGTTGTTGATGTTATCCTCTCTGAGGTTGCCAGGAGTCATAAGGTTTCCTAGATAGATTATTTCAAGACTATTTATGCGTGTATTTTAGAAGTTTTGAAACCACTACAAACTTATTTTGTATTCTCCGGTGGTTGATCCTCAATTGTTTGAGTTTGTATAGGATTTTCTCACAGGGAGTTTCAAACTTTGACAGTTAATAACGATCATCTTGTTGTAACGAATTCTGTCAAATTAGTACTGATTTATTCAATCTGTTTTGCCAAATCACTATGAAGCAGTTGGCAAATGCCCCTAAATTTTCATCATCTATTTACGTGAACAAACAAAAATTTTGAAATTGGAACGATATCAATACACATGTAACTCAAGAGCGTCCAATGATTCCCGAAAAACTCACTGTTTGATTTGAATTCTCGGCTGGTGGCGTCATCCGCCCATATTTCGTTTAGAGCGCCGTTGGCATGTCATCACTGTAAACGGTGAGCTCTGAAGGTCGATGATTATAAACTTCTTTTGGCCTGATATGAACCCCAACGACATGTAGCTTCAACAACACGACAGTAAGTGCCACACAGCCCAGGCCACTGAACTATTTAGTGATTTTAGACTTTTTCTTGTAGGCTAAAATGTGTAAGAGTTTCTGAATTTACATTTCTCAAGTCAATTAGAAAGTGCTTCTTAGTACGGTTACAGCAGTATGTGGTTGCAACCATATATCGCCGACATTTTATTTATAAGTCATCAGATTATAGCCACTACTGTATTCTATATTCAAGAATATAATTTTCATTAAACAAAGATTTCTGAAATTATTTTTATTTTACAAGTATAAATTATATTACGAGCTTAGTAACTAAAACCTTATGCTCGGTGTAGTGTAACAGACCTAAGTTTCTAGTATGAATCTAACTCACGATTCTCACATTAATAGACTAGCACACTTCCCATTAGTCCAGGGCACCCTTTATTCAAATTAAAACCATTAGATGTGAATTTTTCTGTATAGAAGAACTTACATGTACATAATGTACATGTACATAAAGTATTTTAACGGTTTTCACCCGAAAATGAATTCGTCTTCATTCTCGATTGTATTGTCGTTTACCTCAAAAGATGGCATATTAGTTGATTTATTCGTGCATGCTTTAGGTTTTAAAACGAAAAATTTTAGGTAAGCTACATACATACCATATTTAGGCTTCCCGAGTTTTTGTTTGATCATACTCGTATAAATTATTCCTAGTAACGGAGACTAATTTCAAGATACAGTCCTGTACAACTGTGAACAGTAGGAGAGAAATAAGCTCTCTTGTTTGACACCGGTTACAATTGAAAAAAGGACACTAATTTCATCACAGTACACTTTACCGTGCTCCAAGTTGATCATTTTTATTGGGACTGTCATGCTTTCTGCAGTCGTCGTACTCAAGGTAGTGCGTTGGCTTATTAGAAGTGGTTCAAACCTGTCTGTGATTAATCTAACACTGTTTATGGAATTCAACGCAGACCCATTGGGTCTAAAGGCAACTTACCATTTTCTCAGAAAGCAGTCGGCATTTTGATGAAATAATTTGCAGAGTGTTTGTTATTCAACAAATGGGAATCTTCACTGGTTGCAGTTAGAATGACGCTTTATGAAACTGTGCACTAGCTTACCCCGTCATTTTTCTACACGAGAGTGCATGTGCGATAGATTTCGAATATTCAATGAATGCACGTGTCACTGAACATATGTTAACCTGTTCATTAAACTTCCGTATCTAAACAGAAATTGTTTTTTGCAAAATTCGGCACAGACTAAAAGGGTAATGGTTCATCCTTCGATTGTAGAATTGAATACTTTTTTACATTTATAAGCGTATCATAGCTAATGTTAATTTCTCTCAAACATTCAGTAAAATATTATTGGGTGCCCTGGTAGTCTAGTGAGTAGTATGCTACTCACTAGAGTGAGTTCGATTCCCACCAGAGATTTTGGTGTGTGATACTACACCGAGCACATGATCGAAGTTACTGAGCTCGTATATAATTTTATATAATTTGTAATTGTATTGTAATTAATAACTAAATAAAATAAGTAAATTCAGTAAAATATTCAATGATTTTGTGCTGATAATTGCTTTTGTAAATCTAACAATTCATTACTTAACTTTAAGATTTAAACGGGTTCATTGATTAGAAAATTTAGTTACCAAATGACTCTGAGTCAGTTAGTATAATAAGGGTCAACAAATGCTGCAAAGGCACCGCTCCAACATTTAGGCTGATTTCTAAGTTTGTTCCGTGGTATTTACATGCATGAAACAGAGATTTTAAAAACCCAATGTATACAATAAAACTATTAAATACGCGAAAAAAATATTTTAGTGGCACGATTCATTAGTTATGCTTTGGAGTTGCCGCCGTCAAAGTAGTTAAAGATCATAGTGCTTGGCCAAGGTAACAATTGCAAAATCGACTCGCTGCATTTGCTGACTCTTTTGAGTTTATATCAGAGATCAGCAACGAGTATTCAAAACGATGAGTAGATTCGAGTCATACTTATTATTTCTGATACTTATACGTATTCATACTTATTTTAATATCATACTCATTCTACTCATACTCAAAGTTGGAAGTACTCGTCGTATTCATACTTAACAATACGCATGATGTTATTGACTTCGACTCGTCTCTACTTAACATTTACACGAAGCACAAAATAAGTATGATTCGCGTACGAACACTACTATACTCACAAGAAGATTGTGTGTATGCTTTGCTTGTTGTCTTTGTTTTTCCTTTCTTCTTTGTTTGTATATGCAACAATAACAAAGGCTGTAAATTTTGATGAATGATTCGAGCCACTCGAATCACTTATAAGTATTATACGTATTTTTCTAAATTTATGAATCAGAATGAGTAGGCGTATGAATCAAACACATTTCGAATGTTGTGAGTTTGATGTCAACGTTGTACTCATACTCATTGTAACCTATACTTATAAATCAATGCTGTAGCGAGTACGAATGAATCAGAGTAGTTGAATTTCAATTCTGTTGATTCACTCATACTCAAAATTGCATGAGTGCTTATGAGTAGCGGAAAAACGATTCATTGCTGATCTCTGGTTTATATCATAATCAAAGTAGATCAATAATCAGAACGGATACATTAAACCGACTATACTCGTACATACTTTTTACACACGAAAAACAAAAATTAAATAAAATCTGAATTTTTTTGTTTTCGTAACCATGTATGTCCATATAAAATAGCATTTTGAAATACTAATACGATGAATATTAAGAAAATTTTTGTAATATTTTAGAGGCGTATGTAGCTTATCATTCAACTGTAAATATTGCTTTAGGCATTATCCCTAGAGTTGGTGTCATGTTAAGTGTTTGTTCGTAAATATTTATATTCAATATAATAAAGGTATGCTATATACGTTTAAAATATGTTTGTATATGCTTATAAAAACGTGCTTGTTTGGCCATATGTGAAAATATATTCATTCATATTCTTCATATCCAGATTACCTTAAAAAAAAAACATTAAAAATAAAAAAAAATGATTTTACATATCCCAAGTTATTTTCAAATTAAAAATGGTAGAATTACAATGTTTGGGAAAAGTCTTTAAAACATATAATACGCAGCAATTTAAATGAACGTTAACTTAATACGTATCCCATATAAGTTTCGTATGACTCTTCATTCCCTTTCATTGGAATGTTTTAGATAGGTTTGTATTTGTAAGGCTTCAGCTATTTAAACATTCGTACTCCAACATAGTTAAAGAACAGTAAAAGTCATAAAAAAGAAAAAAATTCACGGTACAGCAATGGCACGGAACGTCAAAGTAGTACGTGATTAAAATTAAAATAAAAACGCCTTTTTTATAACACACGTCAGTCGTTTTCAAGGCAATTGGAGCATGGAAATGGAGAAAAAGTTAAAGAACTAAATATTCTAGTGGAGAGAATAGAGTTCGTATTAAAAGTAAAGATGTAAAGTTAATAAATGGTATTAAATTTTAAACTTTTTAACTTCTCTACTTGTATTAATTATCGAGATCAAATGAAAGGTGTTGCAATGTTTATATTCTTAGCGAAGGAATTAAATTTATTAAGAAATATGGCTTCGAAACATTTCTAATTACATTCTGTGTTTACATATACAGTCAACACTCCTATAACGCGGTGAGTGCGTACCGCGTTATATGGAAACCGCGCTATAAGAAACTCGGATTTCACCGCACAAATCAGGTTAATTCGTAGCGCGTTCTTTGGAAACCGTCTACCGCGTTGTATGGAAACTCGGAATTAGTACAAAACACATCATTCGTACCGTGTTATATGGAGACCAAGAAATACAAAAGTCAAGATAAATTATAAATTATTTTTATTGAATTCAAGAGTTCATATAAAGACTAATAAAAAAAATGAAATAAAAACTAAACTAAAAGACTGGTTTCTAACAAAAATAACAAAGACTTGTAAATTTATGTAATTTTTCAACATTCATCCTCACTGTCAAACATAAGTTGCCTAACTCGTCTTCTTTTAATAGGCAAAATGTATTCCTCACTTGGTTCATCTTCACATTGTTTTCGATTGTAGATTTTATTTCTAACTCCACTAAAAGCTCTCTATAGGGAGCTAAGCAATTACTTAACACTCTTTTAAACTTTGTGCTGCGCACCGTTGAACAATCAGTTTGAATGAAATGAAGTTCTAATTCTTTAGTCAAATTTAGCCCTTTTTTCACATCTTGTAAATCGAGAAATGGTACCCATTCATTTTTCTTATTTTCGTTTACCCACCATTGCATTTGAGGTGGGTGCATCAATTAATTCCATAAGTTCTTTCTCAACTAAGCTTTCTTCCCCAAGTACTAGTTCTCTTACATTCTGATGTTTACTGCAAATTCTTCATCGCTTAAAGGAGAAGTAATGTTTACTATTTCCGTTACTGGGAGTGAAATTGTAGAATCATCTTGTATTGCTTGAACCATTTGAGGTAAAAGAATTGATGGTTTAATTTCCGAGCAAGCTGATGACACGGTTCTAATACAATTTAAAATAGAAATTTCTTTCCACACTTGAGTAAGAGTTTTATTTTCACTATTCTCTAATCTGTCGAATTTGGTTTGGAAAAGTTGGCGTGTGTAGTACATTTTTAAAGTTTGAATGACTCCTTGGTCCAAAGATTGTTTTAATGACATAAGCTGTGCGGAAGGAACTTATGGGATGTTGTTGAACGGAAACCGCTCTGTAAGGAGGGCCCCGCGTTATATGGAAACCGCGTTCTGAGAGTACCGCGTTATAGGAGGGTTGACTGTACAAAAAGCTATATTCTGTATAGTCTATCTAAATAGAAGAAAATATTTATAAAATTTTGCTAAAGAGAAATCACACGCGTAAGCGTTAACATACCAAAACAAAATCCAATTCGATTTATTTGTAATTTTTTTAATGCCCTTGGGAGAATTTTCAAATGGCCTTATCCATGAAACAATTGTTTATGAATTGTCAAAATCAGTCAAATTTGTTTGGTTGCGTAGAGCATATCACAATTGCTTTTCATAATGAAAAATCTTTTAAACAACAAAATTTACAGGCCAAATTTAAGCGAACGTTCGAGTCTACGTTTGCTTGTGGAATTATAAAGTAAGCATGCTCTAACTATCTATCTATCTATCGAGTGTTTGCTCTTGAATCTGATCCGGGAAAGAATGTTTATTGCGCCAAGGTAATGCCTTGTATTTGGATGGGTGGGTGTAACGCATTACAAGTCGGCCAAAAAACGATATGAATGAAAAGTTTGTTTCAGGTTAAAGTTTTATTATCCTTGTTTTCAGGCCACTCGCCTTCTGTATTGTTACGATTTATAACACACATTATTTCGTAGCATCCACAAATATAAGGATATAAACATACCTCCCACTTATTGTACTGCAACTATAAAGCTAAGGAAAAAAGAAGATTTCTAAGATAATCACAAATATTAAATATTTGGTAGGTCAGTATTCTACAACAATGTCGAACTTTTCGTTATAGCTTGCTACCTTAATAACTAGTTATATAGGGTGATTTTTTAAGAGCCATACGAAAAATTTTTTAAAAAAAAAAAACACATAAAATTCAGAAGAATGCATGAAATCTTTATTTGAATCGATAGTACGGTCCATATAATTTAATGTTTGAAGATTATTTCATGCAAATGTTGACCGCGACTGCGCCAATTTTGTCCAATTTTGGCATACTCTTTCCAACATTTCGGCCGGTATCTCACGAATAAATGCTTCAATGTTGTCTTTCAATGCATCAATTGAAGCGGGCTTGTCTGTATAGACATGAGCTTTAACATAGCCCCACAAAAAATAGTCTAAAGGCGTTAAGATTCGCAGCATCTTTGAAGAAGTACGGTCCAATGATGCCACCAGCCCATAAACCGCACCAAACTGTGACTTTTTCTGAATGCATTGGTAGCTTTTGCAATGCTTCTGTCTGATCTTCACTCCAAAATCGACAATTCTGCTTATTTACGTATCCATTGAGCCAAAAATGAGCTTCGTCGCTGAACACAATTTTTCGATAAAGAAGTGAATCTTCGGCCAACTTTCCAAAAGCCCATTTTGATAATAAAATTCAATGATTTGCAAGCGTTGTTCGTTTGTAAGGCGATTCATGGTTAAATTATAGACCAAACTGAAGATGTTTGACAGTGAAACAAAACACGAAACGTGCGTGAGCTGTTTAAACCAGTGTTGCCAAAAAGATAATAGCTAAAAAATCACCCTTTATTTCCACCACTTTTACGGAACTAAAGGTTGGGTGCGATAGTTGACCACTTCAAATCTGAATTTTTTCGAAATTACTGCAAAACTACGACCGATTTGCTGCCATCAGTGCCGCTAAGGTTTGAATTTTGTGAGATGCAGAAAACTGCTCCTTAATTCAACCAAACAAAAAAAATTCCAGTATTCTTTATTTCTCGAAAATCTTAGTTATAGTTGAATATAAATTACATATATATGTATACATTATATACATTGAGTTTTACTTCATGTTGAAGTGTTACAATTATCTTACCCTTCTTAATATTATTTGTTATTAATAATACGTAATACTACATGTCGTCCCCTTAAAGAAATAATAACTATGATGGTAATTCAATTACACTATAGGTTAATAATTATCACAAAATGTTAATCAGAAAGGTACACAAATATGTTTAAAAATGTATAAAAAGTATTAAACTAAATTTGGTTTTATATAATTTAAAATGTTTGTAATTTCAAATTTTCTTATTTTAATTTCATTAATGATGCTATTTTTTTATTAAGTTTTTATTTGTTTAATTTTTATAACAAATTCCTTCTTTTGTGTGGTCTCAAAACTCTACTAGGTGAAGGTTTCAGAGGCTCCTCTGCAGTTGGAATAGAAGAACTGCTTTCAACATGAATGGGACTTTTATTTTGTTCTGAACTGACTGTTCACCTCCTCTTGTGAGTTTCTTCTAATTTCAAGATCTTGATTTCAATTCTTGTTTCTAATTTGATCCGAACGACGATTTATTTCTTTGTTATAATGATTAATGATGGAAGAATATTGTTATATTTTTAAATTTTAAAAACGTTTAAAATATGAGGTCGTCGATTGCAAATAAAATAAAAATAAATTGGTGTTTAGTTTTAATTAAAATCCTTAATTATTCGCACAATTTTGTGTGCCGCTGTTCACACCTTGATGTAACAACAAAAATTGCTTTGTTTGCTAATTCTTTGTTTACACACTTTGTATAAACAATAACAATTATTAGACAATTGTTCGATAGATCTTTGTGAAGGAGATTATCAAAACACGATTATTCTCTTGAAACACACCGCATCTTCACACAAGACTGACTGAACTTTTATTGACTCAATGAATGTTCCTGAATGAATTTTCTTGAAGTCGAATGTTCGTGGCTTCGTCTTCTCGAGATCTCTATAAATGTAAACATCGTTGTTTCATTATTGTTGGTTGTGCATTTTTTCTATATTTATGCTTATAGTGTTTATTGTTGAATTTTTGCTTAATTGTTTATCATTTTTTTATGCTGGTGTTTGTTGGTATATTTTTGTTTACTTGTTTAACATTTTTTATGCTGGTGTTTGTTGTTATATTACAGAGTGCGATAATTTGCAAACAAGTTCATTGTTTTTGTTTATAATTTTAATGTTAAACGATGTAAAAACAAAACATCAGTATCTAGATTTTTCCATTTTCGTAACAATATGTTTGACCACCGAGTTTATCTTTAATAGGGGATTGAGTCCAGCTAGGTTTGTTAGTATTTTTATAATTTCTTATCATGGCGTTTTGGTATTGCGTTTACCTTGTAATTTATGTTGTTTATTTAAAGTCTACGATGACTTGGCTTGGTGTAGGTGGTTTTAAAGATCTTCTAATATATTTGCGTATATAGAAAGTCTTGGGACCTTCAACATGGCATTAACGTTAATGACAGTAATAAATTAAATTATAAAACTTTAGAAACCATATAGTTAATCGTGCTAACATGACAGTAGCATGATGTACAGTTCTTAAGACAAAAAGCTTTTCCAGATACCCTCAATATTTTATTTACTTAATTGGTGATTACAACCCTTCAGTCAGAATTTCGACCCAGCTTATCACACCACTTATGTTTTGTGTGTTAATTTTTATTTATAAGTGGCGAGATTTACAGATTAAGGTTCACTCCAGATTTTTGAGCAAGTTATCATGGCAATTTTATTTGCTCCTAGAGTTTTTGCCAGAAAACTGCTGAAAGTCGTCGAATAAATATTTTGTTTGAGATGTCTGACCTAAAATTTAAAACGTGGTCTCACGTCTAGTAAGCCAACTCACTACCTACTAGACAACGGCGAGTTTAGTCTTTAATAAATTGAGTAGACTTAATTAAAACTAAGATTATTATTGGCTAAAGCTCTGCTACAGCACATCTTATACTGGAATCTAAAAAAGGAAACTATTGAATCTATTTCCTGAAAAATAAAATATTTGATATTCTTTGTAACATGGAAATGCAGTAGCAAACGGTTTTAAGAGGCATTAGACTATAAACAGAAAGGCTCACTGATGGATGAACTATTTAATGAATGTTCTAATGGATAAATATAGGACATAATGTCTGAGTTAAAGTTTATAATTTCAAATAATTTTACTTTTGTTTATTAAGTAGTAGACGATTACATTATTTTTGTAATATTCTTTATGTTATTTTTGCCATTGTTATTGTTGTTATTACTACATTTGTTGCAGTTGTTGGCTGGCAGTCAATGATTATTACTTTCACAACAATGGTACATGGTCTGATGAAAATTACTATTGAAGTTAGAAAAACAATGAATAACAATATACCAGACCGAAGTATAGAGACTAAGAAATAAACATATTTACATATTGAATACAGTACATTACTTGATTTTTATTTTTATTTTTTATTAAAGCAAATGGGTTTGATAAAATCTGAACTTTTGTTGGGTAACTACAATAGGAACAGTTAAGAGTCCTGTATTTGAATTTCAAGGAGCGACCAGAGGTTAGTAAGCAGTCTTTTGACAAGGAATGTTCGCCTCAAAGAACACTAATTCAGAACGAGAATCACCTCGGACCCAAATATATAGTTTCTGTGGTGATGAAATCACACATATGTACATAAAAGAATTCCTCAGTTCTTATTTATAAACAGCATCCTAAAGCTTATTAGGGCGATAGGACTGGAAAAAACACGATAGGAATAGATAACCCATACCAGCAGAGAGCAGATCGTATGCTCTCAGTACTACGGCAACTCTGCATGATAAAAAAGTTATTATTATTAGCACAAAAAACTCTGATATTTTAGTCTTATCAACTGGATGTTATGACTTGATTTTGTCAGAATCACCACGAATTACTTATAGACGAAAAGTATATCCCAACATTACCCGATAGTCCTTATTATTTGCTTCTACACGGTTTATCCATTCGCTTGTATATAAAAATATGGATGGAATATCTTATAAAGATTATTTTTCATGTGATGCAGTCGAATTTAAATATTTATGTTCATAATACGGTCCATAGTTAAGCCTTTACTTTACCTTCACTAATTCCTTTCAAACCCATAAGTAACCAATTTTTGTTTTTCACAATTGAATATATTAGTCTAAGAGTAAAATTTAGAGCGTTATGCTATAAACACATTAAACGCAACAAACGCAGCAATTTTGCAATTACAGCCTCAGTTATGCTGTATGCGCATAAATAAAATCATTATTCAGAATCATTGCATGTTGCTGCGTTGCCTTTAAAATAATCGCTGCCATACATACCCATGTATTCATTTTCTGAGAGATTGCTGCGTTGCGTTTATTGTGTTTTTAGTATTTTTGGATTTAAAATTCAATGTTTGAGGTTAAAGAGCAGATATAAAAACTCTCATCGTACGAAATGAGAGTAATATGATGAAGAAAATAAAAAATTTAAAAAATAAACGATTAAAGAATGTATTATAATAGAAAAAAAGTATGTTGATTGTAAAAAGTCTTAAGAATTAAAGTCAAATATAATCGATTTTTATTCGATTTTTTTTGTGATGATGCTAAAATAACTCCCTTTGTTGCATTTGTATCATTTTTAAATGGTAAGCAAGTATAAATGATGTTGTAAATGTGAGTGTACAATCCGAGCGAAAAAGCAGTTGAGCACCTCAAAAATATTTGTTCAACAGCACGCCATCAAAAACAATACCACCAGAATAAAACCACAGAAAGATAAACCCAATGATTCAGTAGTATTTGTGGCAGTAACAGCAGTTGCAACAACTAGTAGAGTTTTGTTTTTTTTTTTTTTTTCTTTGGAAAATTTGTACTTTGCAAGTGTCAAAGTTTACCCTATATTATCACAATCATTACATTGGCTGTCGGCCAGACATGCAATGTAAGTCAGTCTGGTTTGATATTCTCTCGTCTATCCCAGTCGAGTTGCAACGTACTGTACAACGAACTAAACTAAACAAGAGTGCTGCAGGAAGAAAAACAACAGACACCTAAATTAAAAAAACAAGCAAAACTTTAAAGTAAACTGAGCAAGAGACTGTAATGCTGTAAACAAAAATTTGTAGGAAAACAAAAAATTCCAGAACTATTCATTGTGTTGAAGTGTAGGATCATGTTACGTCAAGTTCTTTTTTTTAAATGTTAAACATTTTGAATGACAACTTATTGCGGCTAGCATGAACGTTTACATATCCATTATTTTGATGCTATTATCGATAGCTTAGTGGTTCTATTTTACGTGGAATGTTTTTTCAAGGCTCCAAATATTCTTTTAAAGGGAGATAGCCTGCCATGAAGTAATTCATAGGCAGTGTTTTATTCGTCATGGCTTTTCAACTGTTTCACAATTTCGTAAACTTATTTCTTTCAGTCGCCGGAGTCCAATAGATAGTGCGCTGGCTTACAAGCAGAGAGCCCAAGTCCGAACAAAACGAAATATAAAAAATATATCTTTCGGCGACTTTGAGTGTAAAATAAAACTGCAATAAAAAGTTTCTCAAATCTTTCAGTCGATATTAACAAGTAGGTCCCACCACTTATGGAAAAAAATTAACTTAGCCAACATGAGTTTTGTGAGAAACTAGATTGTAATCCTAACTAAAGGGTTGTAATGACCAATTTCGGGAATTTTGTTTACATCATCAACAATTGGTGCAAATTAAGTTCTTAACTCATCACAATACTGTAATCCATTAATTTAAGTGCATTTGCTACTATATTCTCCAATGAAATTACTTTACAGTCGCCGTAGTCTAGTAGGTAGTGTGTTGGCTTATTAGACGTAAAGCCCGGGATCGTATCGCAGGTCAGGCATCAAAACGAAATATGAAAAATAAAAGATTTCTTCGGCGACTGCCTCTCAACAGATTTCTGGCAAAAACTCTGAAAGTAAATAAAATTGCCATGAAGAGCTTCTCAAAAATATGTAGGTCCCGCCACTCATGTATAAAATTAACGCACACTGCACTGTTTGGTATTCACACAATCTACGTAAGCATTATAGCTACGGTGACGTCTAGTCATTTACACATTCTAGAAGAAAGGTAGTTTCACCTAATGATTTTTCAAAGAATTACCAGGTTAGATTTTATTGTTGTCCGACTCGACGACGGTTGGACTTCAATTGACGTCAAGAAATCTACAGGTTGAGTTCCTTGATGTTTAACTGGCTTAAGATTTATGGAAGAAGAGTCACTGTCGGTTAATTGCCCCTTTTGGCATTAGTTGGGATTGATAAAATTTTATTTATTAGTTTGGGTCTGATTAATACCAAGAAGAATCAAGTATTTACAGATCTCCACCTATGTACGCTAGAACCAATGCTAGGATTTCAGTAGTTCACCACAACATTTCAATTCATGCTAATTAATAAATATCCTATAATATTCGCTATATACAGAATTCAGTGTAGAATTCACTATTAAACTTGATATCTATTGGAAGTGCTAAGGTTATTAACCGAATACTAACTTACACCAATCAAACTAAAAAGAATTTATCAATACAAATAAAACACTTTTGTAAATGGAACTCAAACTTGTAGACAAGTGTAGTAATAACAGACAATTCAACAGGAACTGAAGGAGATCAGCAGTAGCGGTTGGCAATAATTGCATAGTGCGTCATATATTGCCGGTCTTTCTTGGTGCCAGTTGGAGCTATTTTAGAGTTTATGAGGTGTTTAAGTGTTTAAGGGCAGTTTGTAAATTCTCTTTTTCCTACTAATAATGCACCTTTAAAATAAAAATTCTGTCTGTTGTCTTGCTGTTTTCAATGGCATTACGTCCGACGTTGCAAAACGAAAAGAAAACTAGAAATTTCCAACAACCTGTGTGCATTGCCACAGTATTTTATTCTGCTTGAGTTCTTATGCCACTGCTGGATGTTCGTCGTTTAGTTTTATGACCAGAAATTCTTAATAAACATCCTACAGAGAAGTTGTCATATTTTTTTTTTTCCATTTAAAAAGTGAAATTTATATTCTTAGTACAAAAAAGCATAATAAAAAATTTAAATCGTTTTTTTGCTTACGCGAAATAAATTTTCATGATATTTCTACACTTAAACTCGATCAAACAGTATAACATTTTAAGTTGAATGGCCCTTTTCAAGTCATTCGCTACTTAATTACTCTGTTTTATGGTAGGTTAAATTGAAAAAGTTAACGTAAAAAGAAATTGGAAAAGTATTGTAAGTTTCTATTGTTTTCTAAACAAATTATTTCTCTGCTATAATCAGCTCATTATTATTATTTTAACTCATAAGAAGTGCCTTGCAAGTAATGTGATTATGGGATTAGTCCGGTATTGAAATTTTTAAATATGAAAAGAGATAAGTAAATATTTTTGGTAATTTAATTGATAAACGTTTTAATTTTACAAAGGCAGGACAGAGCAAAACAAACAAAAGTTAAATAATTATGTATAGTCGTTCAAGATCGAAAAACTTAACGACAGTAATAAAATTGTTTATGAACGGTTATCATATGACCATAACGCTCCGAATTGACGGTGACAGTCGTTCCATCGTCGTTTTCGAAGAAGTAAGGTCCAATCACACCTTCGGACCAAAGAGCGCACCAAACAGTGACTTTTTCTGGATGTAATGGCCTCTCTTCAATTACTTGAGGATTCTCAGAACCCCAAATACGACAATTTTGTTTATTAACATACCCACCGAGTGTGAAATGTGCTTCATCGCTGAAGAAAATTTTGTTCGAAAAATTGCCGATACGCACGATGCGTGGCTGTGGCAGAATTACCATTTTTGTAGTAGGTTTTGATAATTTTTATGCGTTGTGTGATAGTTAAGCGATCCATTTTCGTCAATGTCAGACTTTCAACTGGAAAGAAAAAAATTGGTTTCACAACTTAGTTTGCCAGATGTCGAATTCCAGTCCCATACTTTTGAAACCACAGAATGGATAGCCCTTTATGATGCCAAGATTCGAGATTCAGTAAATGTTCGTGAACAGGAATTTGGCTTATGTTTTGTATTGAGCCTTAATTCTATATTTCCAATGGGATTTTTGTTCAAATTTTAGAAAGAGATTCTACCAATTTTTGTGATAATATCAGGACTATAAACACAAACAGGACTATTGAGTCTCAAATTACGGCAGATAACTATACTTTTGATACAGTCAAGGAATTCATTTATCTTGGCTCCGCCGTTACCACCGAAAATGATGTCAGTCTGGAGATTAAGCGCAGGATTACTCTTGCCAACAGGTGCTACTATGGTCTCAATAGGCAATTGAGTAGCAGAGACCTCTCTCGTAAGACAAAGCTAATACTCTACAAGACGCTCATCCTACCTGTGCTTCTTTATGGCGCAGAAGCATGGACCCTATTAAGAACTGATGCAGCAGCCTTGAGAGTATTCGAGAGAAAAGTCCTACGTAAGTCCTTCGGTCCAGTGCGAGTTGGCGATGATTTCCGCATCCGATTCAACAGTGAGCTGTATGAGCTCCTCAACGACATAGACGTTGTACAGCGTTTTAACATCCAGCGTCTGCGCTGGCTCGGCCATGTCGTTCGAATGGAGGAGGATGCTCCGGCGAGACGGGTATTTGATGCGGGGATCTGCGGAAGTCGGCGAAGAGGACGACCTTGTATCCGTTGGAAGGACCAAATCGAGGAAGCCCTATCATCGATTGGTGTGACCAACTGGCGTAGGCGCGCAAGAAGCAGAGGCGCCTGGAAGGATGTGTTGCGGCAGGCCGAAATCCGTTAATCGGGTTGTTATGGCCAATTAAGTAAGTAAGTAATAAACACTTTAAACAATTAAGCTTGCGTTTTCGCATTCACCAAAAAGAACACAAATTGCAATCTGTGACGTAATTTCATTTTAGGCCTGACTCAATCAGTTGACTGGGACAGTCAATGGAAAACTTTCGAGCGGTTATTATAGAGCCATTTTTTTTGTAAGGTTATTGGTATGGATTTGTTATTCTCATGTTGATTTCATTTTGAGGATAATAGCTTTCGAAGACGGCACCATTATTGTTACGAAAATGAAAAAATCTGGATACTGGTATTTTGCTTTTAAATCGTTTAACATTAAAATTATAAACAAAAGCTACAAAAACAAAACAATGAACTTGTTTACAAATTATCGCACTGTGTAATATACCAACAAACACCAGCATTAAAAAAATGCTAAACAAGTAAACAAAAATACAACAACAAACACTACAAGAATAAACGTAAACAAAATACACAAGCAACAATAATGAAATAACGATGTTTACATTTATGGATATTTCGAGAAGGCGAAGCCACGAACATTCGCTTTCAAGAACATTCATTAGACTGTTTACGTTGCCATATTAAAGGCCAAGCAAAGCAGGCGAGTGAGTTAGTAAAAGTTGAGTTAGTCTTGTGTGAAGACGCGGTGTGTTTGAAGAGTGTAATCGTGGTTTGAAGATCTCCGTTACAAAGATCAGTCGAACAATTGCTTAGTAATTGTTGTTGTTTATTGTTTCTGCATAGGGCGTAAACAGAGGATTAAAAAACAAAGCAATTATTATTTACATAAAGTTATGAACAGTGAGTGGCACACAGAATTGTGCGAATAATAAAGAATTTAAATTAAAACTAAACACAGATTTATTTTTATTTTATATACAATCTACAGCTACAAAATACGCGACACGTTCATCATTATTAACATTCTTCATATTATTTTTAGCGAAAAATTATTGGGTATTCCGAATTTTGACAGTTGATAACGGCCATCTTGTTTAAGCTATATATCAAATTAGTAGTTATTTATTCATTCTGTTGTATCAAATCGCTATGGAAAATCATAGACAACGACGCAGGTTCGTTGTATGGGCTATGGAGCCGTTGACATATCGTTTTCAGCACTGAGTCCCACATCTGGATGAATATGTTTAGAATGATGCGAACCAACAAAAGACCCAAAAGCGTCCAATTCGTCCCGAAAAGGTCACTGGTCTGGATTTTAGGCAGACCGTGCCGGACAATATTTCTTTGAGCACGATGTTGGCCAAGCCATCAATATCAACAGCGGCTGATATACATATGTAGGTCGATGATTCAGTAATTTGAACAATACGACAGCGCTACGCTCTAAGCGATTTAAGGACATGGTCATCTTTCGTGCAGATAACGTAAACTGGCCATCGAGATCTTGCGATTTGCCACCCTTAAACTTTTTCTCGTAGGGTGTTCTTAAGTTGTAGGTGCATGAAAGTGAGTCAAGTTAACTATAGCTGTCCTTAATGCCATCATAGCCCTTGCCATCAGTCAAAATAAGCGTGTTTTATTCGCCAGAGTTATGGAAAATTTGACATTTTGAATTTTGGATTTTTCTACCCAAAGAAACCGTTCAATTCCACACATAATGCCATTAATAGGACTTTCAACAAATAAAGAATTTTGATGATATTTCACGTACAATTTGTTTTATTTATAATTTCAAGGCTTTTATAAATAAGGATATGTTGGGATTGGAATAAAATTTTACGTAAATTTGAAACTTTTTCTAACGTATTAATATAAACAAGTCAAGTTTGTTTGTTTTTTATCCTTCTGTCTGTCCTTGATGACTTCATTTTTTGTGGTTATATTATTGAAGTCATGTAGTCTATGAATGTGGTACTGACTGTATATAAAATTTTAATTTTTTGTATTTATTCTGATTTAATCTTTCTTCTCTAGACTTGTTTAAAAATTTAAAGCTCTATAGTTTATGATGTTCTTTTATTTTCACAATTGTTTATTTGCTATTTAGCCTTAATCCTTCCTGGCTGGGAAAATTACCACAAGATGAGTAAAATATTACATTTTATTGAGGGAAAAAATAAAAGAAATTGTAATGCTCTAAAGATAGGAAAAAAGACTTAAAATAGGAAAAATATATAACAAAATACACATTTTTGAAGAATACGTGGAGCTCTTTTTTATATATTTTTTTTACTTGAAGATTTACTTTCCTTTCCTCCAAAAAGATTTACTTTCTCCACAGTCATACGGCAATGAGGTCAGCATTTATCGCAAATCAAATACGAAATATGTGTCACTGGAATGGAAATTGTACATGAAAAATTTAACGCCTATTTGTTCCTGAGTACAAAATATTTGAAAATATTAGAACTCATGGTGAGTTTGCTTTCTCTTCTTCTCGTCTCATTATCCATATACATATTTCATTTCTGGTATTTATACTTTTCCTCCGGATATTACCAAGACTAAACTATCAGTTCGTAAACAAAATTATATATGTTTACGGTGTCAGACAAAGCGAAAAATAAAAAAATTTTCTCCCCTTTCCATTGAATTAGTAACTAGAGGATCTATGTTTAAAGTGCTTCCTACTTTTAATTTAACATGAAAAAAAGTGCATGTGAAATATTTTTGAGGTCAATAACCACATTAAGGTACCCATTAAACAATTCCTTTGTCCAACTTTTTTACACAACAACTCTCCTGACTAATTTATTTTCCTTGCACTCTTTGGAAAGTTGGTAAGGATTTGTTAAGTGATATTCGAAATACCTTTGAAGTCGGGAATTGTCGTTCATAGTGGTTAGAAAGAGCTGCTTTTCACCTAACTCTAATAGATATCCTTAGACAGAAGCGCCTAATGACAAATATTTTTTGGTACCGAGATACCTGTTTGCTGATTATTTAAAATCATGAGCATGTTGCAAAGACTTGTTTTACCACAGCTATACCTCTTGCGTTTTAAAAAACCAAAGATTATGATAGCTTTCATTCACTAAATTAATAATGAAAATCGTTCAGAACTACACCTTGCAACATTATTTATTTATTTTTAATGATATCTTATGGTACATACCAATAGGCCTGGGGATCGATTCTTGTTCTGTGATAATGTGAAATGAAAACTTTTTTAACATTTTCATAGTGCTTCTGATTCGCGTTTGATGAAAATATGAAAAAAAAATTGTTAATGTTTTCATAATGTAGAAAAAAGTGGAATGAAACAAAATTTTTCACAGTTTCACAGCAGTGCTGATTCTTGATTTGTGTTAATGTGAAAAGAAATATCAAAAACATTTCATATAGAAAATTTATTTACACATAAAATTTATTTGTGAAAACAATGGAGAAGGCATCAAGAGGCAAGCGCGCAAGCGAAAATCAAAAATAATTTTTAATATCCTAGTTAGAAGAGAATATTGATATTGCTAACGATAAGTAAGTATACTATATGTATGTACATATATTCATAAAAAGGTACATTATGTATTTATGGATTTGTGACAGTGAATTGCGCTAAATTCAGGGATCAAAAGTGGAAAGAGCTAGCGGTGAGTCTTAACGCTCTTGGTGGAACCCAAAAAGACGGTCAAAAATGGAAAAGTATTGGAGTGACTTTAAGTATGGATGCTTGTACCTTGCCTATTTATAGTTTAAGCAATTAGTTTTTTTTTATAAATTTGAGGCTTCACACTCGAGCCAAATACAGCCAAATTAAGCAAGCTGAGCAAAGAAGCGGCATAAATGGTTTAACCGTAGATCGAGCCTTAAAAAAACTTCATAATTCTAGCTTATGTATCACTTTCGATACATACTTGTAGTACATAAAATTTTCGCAATTATTGTTAGATTTTGTTAAAAAATTTAAATATTTTGATTTATTTTAATTCATTTTAATAGAACTATTTTATATTATTACATTTTATTATCACTTTTATGAAATTTATGCCAAAATTTTTGACATGATGTACACTGCAGCATTGTTTTTTACGTAAAAATCAAACACTTCATGCCAGCTTGGTTTTTTTTTCTAAATGTTAATAATTTGACATCTAGCACCCTTGCTTTGCGGCGATTTGTAAATTTCCAATTGTTAAGATGGGGTAGTTTATTGTCACTCACATCAGTAACGCTCTCAATTGAGGGCTGGCTGAAACCTAATGGTACAAACCATTGTTATATTTCGTTAGAATTATTTGTTGTCAACGTCATGTGAAATAAAAAAGTTTCCCGTTGCATTAGAACATCGATTATGTCCATAACAATGATCTCTCTTTGATTCCTCTCTGATTTCCCGGATACAGGTTTCCCCGAATACGGCTGTAAGTAGCTGCTGCGCACGTAGCATGTACTTGAATCTAAAACTGCTAATTCGATTTCGGTGGACCACAAAATTTATAACGACCACAAAATTCAATTAGTTACTAATCTACAGCGACAAAATTATTGGGATTGTTAAAGCTCATTTTTCGAAAAGGCGTAATAGGTGTAAATTTATCATCGTTTCCGAATAGTACATTATCAAAGCGAATGATTCTGTTATCACACACGTACGCAGTTGACCGAAATATTATTATCTGTAATTCTATGAAATAAAACATAGGACGAAACACTTTTTTTGAATGTTAGTCTGTCACGTGATATAAATATGAGAAGAGCAGTAAGAAAGACTCTACAACATTTCAGGAAACTGCTGCTAGTAATCTGCGCGAAAATTGGTAACATTTTCTCTTCCCAAACTACTAAAGGCATACAGTTCTCTGTTCCAAGTAGTCCATCTTAGGCGATAAACATCCTATTGTCATGTTTGTTGCTGCCAATACTTTCGTCAGTTTATAAGACGAGCTTCTGTTTTCTTCTTCTTTAGAGTCTTCAGCAGCAGGAATATTACATAAATACATACATATATAATCGGTCATTACAACCTTCCGTTGTAAATTGGAAATAACTGTCCCGAGGTTTGAACCTTGGTCTGACATCTAATAAGCTAACACGCTACATATCATATATCATGAACAGAAAATTCAACCTTTTCACTTTCATCCAACACTTAACTTTCAATTCCTTCTCAAATACCATAAATAATGTATTATTTACGATAAAACTTCACAAAATCTTTGAAAACCTAAAAAAATTTCAAACACAACACTACAGAATCGCTAGGAAAGTCGTATGATACATAAGATAGAATTATGAAATTTTTGAATTTTTTCACCCCTGTTTGAAATTTTCTTTTTATATTTGGTTTAAAATAATGACGATAACAATTCCTACGAATTCTAAAAATATCAGGCATCTAACGTTTTCTGAATTAATGTTATATAATTTCAAAAATTGAAATGTATCATTTTTGATACAAAGCTCGATCTACGGTTAAACAGGCCTAAATCATTATCAGTTTTAGAAGAGCGCGCAATCAAAATAACAACTTCAGAAGCGGTAGATGGAGATGGAACACCCGAAGTTGGTTTTGGAAATGATTCGGTGTTTGATGTTATTATTTGTGATGGTGTTGAACAAGAAGCTAAATATATTGCGGCCGAGGAATGTATAACAACAGATGCTGCAACTACATCATCTGCTACTAACATATCACAACCTGCATCAGCTCAAGGCGTCTCAGCATCCCGCCCAAGAACGCGAAAGAGGAGATCACAATATTTTTTAACTTTACTTATATTGTAAATAAAATGAATATAAACAAAAAACATGTGCTCAGAAGTCAATGCAGGATAAAAGTATTAACGTCGGCTACGAAAAAAATTTTTACGGATGGCTTGAAGATAAATTGAGGCCGTCTGATATTAAGACGTTAAGATTTTTTATATTATTCCTTAAAGGTATTTTATTAGGGATATTTTATATATTACAATATACTACATAGAAATTAACGTATTTATTTATTCAAAATAAGTAAATAAGACACAGAAAAACTAAATAGGTCAAAGAATTTTAACAGACATTAAAACAATTTTTCGGCGTAAATTCAATTGCGGCTCATCACTGAATCGAATCTGTCCGTCTTTGAAATTTGAAATGTCATTTGAAGTTAAATAGCATGTATGGAAAAGTATCACGGCTATTGTGGATTGAAACACTTTTTCATTAAACAAAAGAGAATCACAAAATGTGTAATTGTGAAAAGATGTTGTGAAAAGTACCCATGAAAACGAAAACCTAAAGTTATTTTTCACTTCACATTATCGCAGAACAAGAATCGACCCCCTGTTGACTAATGTTAAATGTTTATTCGAGTTATGACTTGTTGACTATGTTTTCTCCTACATTGAAAGAAATAGACTTCAGAAAAAACAGTGTAATATTAAAAAAGTTAAAGGCAAATATTAAAAAACGTTGATGGCATCTCCAACGATACCTCTAAAGTCTTTGATAATGTTTGCATAAGCGTTTCTCCTTCAAAATGTATACATTTATTGCTTTCCGTGATACTTAATTGTTCAACAATTTATTATAAAACGTGTTTATTTAAGTTCATCTGAACTGATTAACACTGCATTTCCCAAGAAATGATATAAGGACTTTATACATATAATCGATAAAGTTGATCTCAAATTCTTTACGTCATATAGCTAAGGAATACCGATTTTTGTGTACAATATCTTCCAATGATGGGCCAGCTCCGTCATGTGGTAATACTCCTTTAAAAATATTGTGATTTTTATACAATGTCACAGTCAGCGGAGAAAGCTACCGTTAGAAAACTGCTTGTTTTTGCCCAAAATAGAAAAATTGGACTTAATAGCCACATGATTTCAAATATCTCAGTGCCATATCTCACACGGTAAGCAAAACTATGGGCCTATTGAGAGTCAAGTTCAGTGAGTAATTAATCCAATGTGTTATGTACGTGAAATCTCTTTTGTACAGGATACACATAACAGTACAGCTATCGTTGGTAAAATATTGATCACCAGAACGCTAAGAACAGAATGCCAAAATTTGAACTCACAGATGGACAACAAACGGCTTAGCCGCGATCACCATTTACATGAAATAACATTTAGAAAGTATATGACTGATATTTGTATTTCGCCAGAAATCAAAGTTTTATTAACTTTTGTAAATTGACTGTATTGTTCCATACTCGAACGTTGAAACAACTACGTCTTATCAGAAAATATTGGCACGGTGATTAATTTCTTGCATTTGAGCTCTTGCGATAATTTTCGGTTGCTAAAACAGAAGAAGAGATTTGCAACTTTAAAGGAAACAATGTCTGTGCAACAGTGAAGTTCTTGAGCTATTAACAGATGTACTCTGTGTATTTAAGATTACGTTGGCGCAAAGAATGATTAAAAATGTTTCAATAAAATTAAAAAGTAAGACGTCCGAATCCCTTCTATAGATGCTATCTCAACCTAAATACAATTTTGGGACAATATTTATAACCATGGGCCATCTATTGTGGTTATGGAGCGAATGCATCATTGGTACAAATTTCTTTGAAAATGAGGACGGCGCAACAATTACGTTCAATGGAGATACTTATCGCATCATGACAACCGATATTTTTGTACCCGCTCCTTATGGTAGTGAAGTGAACAATTTTTGGTTTCAGCAGGATGGCACAATTTGACGCACATCTCATGCCACAATCGATTTACTGCGTCAAAAGTTTGGTGACTATTTATTTAAATGGACGCTTCATGAAAGACAAGTTTTCATTGATGTTGCCCTTCTACAATCATGCGAGCCTGTTAATCAGTACTCAAAAACATTTTTTTACTTTCAGAGTGCAAATATGACTTCTTCGAGCTCAAGTGATTATGACGTATTGGTTAAATGTTTTAACTGTTTATACTAGCTTCCCTGTGGAAGGCTTTTCTGTCTTTGTTCTATCTCTATCCCTATCATCTTTTGATTTTTTATCTTCTAGATTATAGGAACAATTGATAGTGATAGTCATTCAAAAGTTGTTTTTCTGATTAGTTTTACCTGATGTATCGCAATCTCTATCATGGTTGTATTGAGGCTTTCTTCATACTTCAGATTATTTGGAGGTGCTAACTTGAACAGTCCAGGGATAATAAAGTGCTTTTCATAATTATAGCACCACCCTAATTTTTTGAATTTCTAAAAAGTACATTTATAATAACAAAAACAAAACATTTCATTATGTGTAGTGTTAACGTAAAAGAAAAAATAACACTAAATTTTTCAAATTTTTACCGCAATTTTTACTTCAGTATAAAAATTAAGGTTTTTGGTCTTTGCATAATTATAGCACCATCAGTTCTGAAAAGCGGGGAAGAAAAATTATTGATTTTTTTTATTGTTTTGTTGTTTCTAATAATAAAAGTAATATTTAATTACACATTCCGCCCAAGAAAATGTTGAGTGGTGTTGGAAAGGGGCAGATTTTAGTTTGAAAAGACCAATCACTTTCAGTACGTGCCTTCACAAGAAAAATTGGAAGATCTCACAAGGTCGTCATAAATTTTCTGTAAAACTCAGACGGATTTGTTAAGACGAAACATACGGGTCGCCCAAGAAAGCTTTCGGTGCGCAGCGCACCTAAAATCGCAAGGGAGATTTCCGGTACATCAAAAAGTTGCTGTGAAATTTCTCAAGTTCTTTACCAGGCCGTCAGCATTTTAACCGTCTGGTGAAAAGTTAAACGCAATCTTAACATCGAAAGACAAAATCGGAAGTTTCTCCACATTTACTTCCTATGCACAAAAAAGAAAGATGCGAATTTGTAGAACTTAACATGGATAGGAATTGGGAGAATGTAAGAGTAATTTTTCAATAATAACAAACAATGAATATAAAATTTTTTGTCTTCAGATCATATTCTCTGATAAAAAAAAAATAAACTTAGATGGACCAGATGCCTATCGATACTACTGGCGTGACCTTAGACAGGAACCAAAGTATTTTACTAAAAGAAATTATGGGGGAGGTAGCCTCATGGTTTGGGGGGCTATTTCTTCAAGTGGTTGCCCCGAACTTCAGTTTCCATCCATGTACATGAATAGTACAGAGTACATACTGTTCTTAGCTGTAGTTTGCTCCCCTTCTTGAGAGAAAATAATGAAAAAAATTATGTTTTCCAACAGGACAATGCCAGAATTCATGCCAGCAGACTGAGTATGGAATGATTTCGTAACCAATCTATTGAGGTTTTATCGTGGCCAGCTTGCTCTCCTGACATGAATGTTATTGAAAACGTTTGGGGAATTCTTGTCCGAAGAGTATATCCAAATAACAGACAATTTACCAGTGTTGAAGATTTGAAATTAAAAATAATCGAAGAATGGGGGAAAATAGACGGAGAAATATTGAATAATCTTTATACGAGTATGAAAGATCGAATATTTAATTTAATGAGCTCTAAGGGAGGGATTACTAAGTTTTAAGTATCAACATTTTTGGTAAATAAAGCTTCTTATTTAACAAAACTGAGACTGGTGCTATAATTATGCAAAGACCAAAAACCTTAATTTTTATACTGAAGTAAAAATTGCGGTAACAATTTGAAAAATTTTGTGTTATTTTTTCTTTTACGTTAACACTACACATAATGAAATGTTTTGTTTTTGTTATTATAAATGTACTTTTAAGAAATTCAAAAAATTAGGGTGGTGCTATAATTATGAAAAGCACTTTATAAACGAACAAACCTCACCTTTGCGTGTCCATGGCATAATATTCTTGTCCGTTGCTTAATTTTAAGTGGTCCGCTGAATTATAAGCCTGAAGGACAACTTGTGTGCAGGTAAGTACTTGGGCAACTCAAAACTCATCAATCCACCAGCTTCACCCTTCTCTTTTTAACGCAGAAATTATTTTCGCAAAATTGTTTCATTTGAATTCTCAGAATTTTTTGTTGTTGTACATGGTGTAAGATACAAATTTTTATTGATTAATTTGAGGAGTTTGTCGGTTATGTGAATAGTTTGGGTTGGCAATATACAATGAGCGTCAAAAGAATCTGTACACTATGCATAAAATTCTAACAACCATCAAAGTCAACTTTTACCACTTAAGGAGAGTGGCCGAAAAAGTTTGACAATATTTCGAAATTATTTGTAATTTTTTTTTTTGTTTCAACTTTAAAAACTGTCAATGAAACTATTTTAAAATAAAAATAACGGTAATTTATTAATGTATATTTTTTTTTAATGTACAGTTTCTTTTGACGCCCGCTGTATTCGACGAGGAATTTCACACAAATTCTAATTCCAACACTTTTAAACCCAACACTTTAAACTCATTTCGCAAGCATCACAAGACCATTAATTCTTCTAAAGCAACTGCGTAAAATTCACCACTCAATTAAACAAGTACGGCCATTGCATTTCTGTACATGCCAACCTTTTTTTGTGGTACCCTGTATTGTTTTTAACAATCTTTATAAACGTTGTTTTTCTATGGATTTTCTATTTAGTCAACTTCCTCACAAGTAACATGACATTGTTCTCTTGTCAAGTGTGGATATTCTTTTATTCTCTTCTTTAAACTGTTCATTCTTTATTCTTTTAGTCTTGAGTGGTTACATGAGTTGGCAGATATTTTTCCCAATTTTTTTTCATTGTAGAGAAAAAACTTGAGAAAATAAGCAAAGGTGTTAAGGAATTCCAAACTTCATAGAAATTGTTCTTAAATTGTGTTACTTTGTCATTCTAACTGGGACAGACAGATGAAGGAGGAGCAAAGAATAATAAAAATGTCTCTGAAATTAAACGTGTGTTCTATAGAAAAACACATTTTCCTTGCGAAAACTGGAAATGGAATTCAAAAACAAGTGAAAGAAATTCGTGCGTCGAACTTGTAGAAATTCAGCGTTTTTAATGAAGAAAAAAATTAGATTTCTGGAATCTGTTCACTCTGTTTTTGCCCATGTAACGCAGTATAGAATTTAGTTTTATAAACACAGCTTTGACAATACAAACTTAGCCGACGTTATGTTGCTTCTTCTTCTTTCAGTTGCGGTCATTCTTAATTAAATCGAGAAAACATGAGTGATAGTGTACCAAGCGTCAGGGTTCGCAAACGTTACATTATAATCCTTTAGACAGTATTACGGTCTAGCTTGCCACAACAGCTATGTAGTGTGTGTCAATTTTATACATCAACGAAGGGACCTACAGTTTGCAGTCGACTTTATACGCAATGTTTGGAAAACTTTTTCAAATAGCTTCTAACAGAAGAATCCATTGAAATAAATAACTTTTTAACGTCATATTTTATTTTTAATTATAATGTCAGAGCTAATGTTTAAACTTTATATTTATGTTGTTGCCGACAAAATTAAATGAATTTTTAACAGACATATGTATATTCTCAAAAAAATTTTTATATTCTAGTAGATCTGTTACTGCCTTTAGGTAGGATTAGTCTTTACGTTCTTTTTGTATATTTAATACATTTACTATATGGAAAATAAAATTGTACATGTTTTTTATACACATAAAAGAAACAGCTGATTCGAAACGTAACAGAACGTAAAGTCTAAGGACCGAGTCCATCACACACTAAATTTTGATTTTTCCAACTGACAGCACATTTCAAATACACGATTTCTTATGTGCAGCATTTATTCGGCACACAACGCATAAAGTTGGGCAACTTTTAAAGAGTGACTTTCGTTGAGTACTTAGACAGCCATCACCTGGTTTGATTAGCGCTTTTTTATTACGTACATACAGTGTCTCCCAGCTTATTTCAACCAGCACCTTTAAAAAAAATTAAGCTCGTATAATTTCGAAACGAAATAAGATATTAAAAAAATTTGAATAAAAGTTTATAGAACATGTTTGAAAATTAAGAAAAAAAGTTTTATTCAGTCTCAAACGTAAACTTACAAACTAAAAACCATAAATATAGGAACCCAATTCGTCACAGCTTATTTCAACCACTTACTATAAACAAACAATTAAATGATTAATTAACTAATAGTTTTAATTTCAAAATTTAGTATGAATTCCTATTTGCTTAATTACAGCTTTCAGCCTTTTTTGCATTGATTCCACTTCCTAGTGGTTTGGAGAGTTATTTTTGCCCATTCCTTTTTCAGAGCTGCTATAAGGTCATTCTTGTTCGAAATCTGGTGTTGGCGGACGTTTTGATCACAAATTGCCCATAACTTTGAGACTGAATATAACTTTTTTGTTTAATTTTTAAGCATATTCTATAAACTCATTTTCAAATTTTTTTTTTAAAGGTGCTGGCTGAAATAAGCTGGGAGCCACTGTACATACATAATTGGTCATTACAACCCTTCAATCAGGATTACGACCTAGTTTCTCACACCACTCATGTCGTATGTGTTAATTTTATACATGAGCGGCGGGACCTACAGTTTCAAGTCGATTCCGAACGACAGATTTTTGAGAAACTTTTCATAGCAGTTTCATTTACTCTCAGAGTTTTTGCCATAAATCTACTGAGAGGAAGTCGCCAAAGAAATATTTATCGTATTTTCGTTTTGATGTCCGGCCTGGGGTTTGAACTCGTGCCTTACGTCCAATAAGCCAACACACTACCTACTTGACTACAACGACTTCAGCTTTTTTATTAAGATGTTTATATTATATACAGGCAAATTGAATACTATTCCATCATAGTACTGGCTGTGTCAAGGTGATACTTTGCTATCAGTTGAAAATATCAAAATACAACGTATGAGGGACACTATATTTAACTACATTTACGGTGCTCTATTAAATTTAATTTTTCCCGTCAGTATTTTACAAAAACATTAAATAATTTTTTATCATTAATATTGCTGGTGTCTTAGACGATACAATCGAGTCCACTCACTGCACATTTAGATTGAAAAAAAAACAATCCTTAATGCTTTCTAAGTGTCACTTTGGCCTCATGAACCAATAAAATATGTTTATAGCCGAAATACAGCCATTGTTATGGAGAAATAAAAAGTTTCCAAGTTTTTCATCGAAGTCGCCGTGGTAGTAGGTAGTGTGTTGGCTTATTAGACGTGAGGTCACGGTGACCTGTGGTTTGTCAGATATTCAAACAACAATGAAATATGAAAAAAATACATACAGATATTTCTTCGGCGACTTCTTCTCAGCAGATTTCTTGCAAAAACTCTACTCGAGTAGATAAAATTGTCATGAAAAGTTTCTCAAAAACTGTCGTTCCCGCCATTCGTGTATAAAATTAACACACACAGCATAAGTGGGTTGAGGAGCTAGGTCGCAATCCTGACTGAAGGGTTGTAATGACCAATTATGCATGATCAGAAATAAATAATTTCTTTTATTTTAATTACAATCATTGAATCCACGATAAATAAACGTTTTGCAAAGTTTATAAGCTTAAAAATAATAATTTAATTTGTGTTTATTAGACTGCTTTTAATCGTAAATTATATTCAATAATGAATTTTTTTCTTCGCTATTTTTAACATATCCATGGCAATTTTAGATGCTACCGGTATTATTTTATTGCAGAAACATGTTATCATATTTAATATTGTTACGAAAATGTAACATCGTTTAACATTAAGACAATAACCAAAAGCTACAAAAATCATCAGTATGAAAGAAAAGAGGATAAACAAGTAATAAAGAAAGCAACAACAAACAATGTAAACCAAGTACTCAAACAACAAGAACGTTCATCAGACTGTTTATGCAGGCAACGAGTAGCAAGAATTCATTCAGTCTTGTGTGAAGACGTGTTGCGTGTAAAGAAAACGGTCGTGGTTGGAAGATCTCCGTTGTAAGCAGCGTTGCTGTTTTGGTTATTTTTAACCAAATTTGGTTATTTTTTTTTTCTAATGTGTAAATGTGTATTTTTTCTTCATTTTGGTTATTTTTTTATTATCGTTAATACAGCAATCAAATCTTTAATTATATTTGAAAATTTGCATTACAAGCTTTGCAATCGTTAGCAAAGCGTTTTAAAGGGTCCGCCAAATAACTTTTTTTTTTTGAAAATGCTTTAAAAAAACTACTGAACATTTTCTCAAATTTCTTTTTTTTATTTGAAAGTACAATCCTTCCGGTTAATAATGGAAAATAAATGATTATGCGTTTTCGCTTCGCTAAGTGGGCCTGCGATCGACTTACAGAAGATGTCGATTTTGGCAAAAAAAATCATCTTTTCAGATGAAGCCCATTTTGATCTTGGCGGGTATGTAAACAAGCAAAATTGTTGCATTTAGGGCCCAGAAAACTCGTACGCATACATTGAAAAGCCGACGCACCCAAAACGAGTCACTGTTTGATGCGGATTTTGGTCCAGAGGCATAATTGGGCCACCTCGGAGCTGAGATTTGACACCGTTGGACTATTATTTGTGGGGTACCATCAAAGATAAGTGTTACGCCGACAAGCCAGAGACAATTGACGCTTTAAAGGACAATATTCCTGAAGCCATTGGTGAAATACAGCTGCACACAATCGATAATGTGCTTAAAAATTGGACCGATCGTGTAGGCTACTGCATGGCCAGCCGAGGCAGCCATTTGAATGAAATTATTTTCCATTATTAACCGGAAGGATTGTACTTTCAAATAAAAAAAGAAATTTGAGAAAATATTCAGCAGTTTTTTTAAAAAGTTATTTGGCGGACCCTTTATTTCTTTAAGCGTTTTTATTACGTTCAATTGAAATTTAAAAAAAAAATTAATACAAATAAATAAAAACCTTAATTTATTATTTGTAGTTTAACTACACAGAAAAAAATAAAATTTTTGTATTAAACCTTAAATTTGTTAAAAATAAATACATTTATATAAAAAAATTTTTGGTTATTTTTATCCTTATTTGGTTATTTTTTATTTTAATTTTGGTCATAAAATTTTTTTGGTCGTGGCAACGCTGGTTGTAAGCAAAGAAGAATGTTGTTGTATACGACAAGTTATAAACAGTGGCACACAAAAATAGTGCGTACAATAAAGAAATTAATTGAAACTAAATACCAATTTATTTTCATTTTGTATGCAATCAACGAACTCATATTTTAAACGTTTTTAAAAAGGTAAAAACGTAAAAATATTTTTCATTAGCCATTTAGTTGTTAGAGAGTAAAAATAATAACATTTTCGGCGTCCAACCGTAGAATATTTATTTTCTTAAGTGTAAGTTTTATAAGTTCATTGTACAATAGAATCCAATCAGCTTCATATGGCATTGGCACCAAACAATTTTTGCAGCAATCGATTTTTGTAGGTGATTTGAAGGTCGTTTAATTGAAATCATATATCATTTGCTCGAAACTTTTCAATTTTTAGTTTTTTGGTTTGGTTTGTACATTCTCACATGTTTGCCTTTTTATATTATTTGTTTTTCCTAATCCTTGCACATAAACGGCGAATCGACTGCAATACAAAAGCAATAATAATATAGCGAGAGTAAAATCATAAAAACGGTAATAAAAAAATATCACACACATTTTTTTGGCAATGGCAACTGAAATTTAATTTCTGAAATTTCGTAATTGGTTTCCATATTTTTTTCCGTAAATTTTCCATTATTTTATATGATATGTTTGTATGTGTTTTTTCCGTTTATTTTATTTGTTCCAATATTTTTATATTTCTGTTGATTTGATTTTTTCATAACTTTTAGGATTTATTTTCAAAATCATAAATATCCACAATGAAATTTCGAGCATTCCATAAAAAAAACGAATTCAATCAATCAATTGAATCGAACCTAAAGCACGTATTATCTGCTTTTTATTTACTACGATTACTACGAGTACATACTGAAAAACTGTTTGTAAACTCATTTCATATATTTTATGGCGTTTAATTTTTACGTATAAAATAATTTTTCACATTTCAAATAAAAGCAAATTTTATTTGACTCTTTAATCGGTATTTGAGATTTATTTAATTATCCAATATTTTTAGGTAAAATTTACTTTAAAAAAATTACTTCAAGTCTTCGTAGTCTAGTCTGTAGTGTGTTGTCTTATTAGACCGTAAGGCCACGGTTCAAACCCCAGGTCAGACATCTTGCACAAAATGAAATATGAAAAAATATTTCTTCGGCGACTTCCTCTCAGCAGATTTCTGGCAAAAACTCTGAGAGTAAATAAAATTGCCATGAAAAGTTTCTAAAAAATTTGTCGTTCGGAGTCGACTTTAAACTGTAGGTCTCGCCACTCATGTATAAAATTAACACACACAACATGGGTGGTGTGAGAAGTTAGGTCGTAATCCTGACTGAAGGGTTGTAATGGCCAAATTATGTAAAATTTAATTAAATTATCTCAAAACTACTCTAAAGTCAGCCATTTACAATTAATTAATAGCCAATTACATTGTATTTTTCATGGTTCAAGTATTTTAGTGGTAACACATCTCTACTCTACTATTAAATTTACGATTTCGCTGTTAAAGATGATGATGTACTGAATCCTATCGAAGATGACGGCGTGGAGATTCTACTGCACAGCCATGAAGAGGTCAAAATCGCGTTTCTGCAACTTGTGAATAATAAGGCTGCAGATCATGGTGGTCGCATGCAAAATCATATTAACTGAAAGTATCTTAAAACCATTCTGAAAAGTTGTTAGGCCTATGCAGCTCCTTCAAGGTGGGAAAGGATCTCTGGGGATCTTTTGATACCGTGAGAGATTTCATAAAATTCGATGCTTCATCACGCGACCTCTTCAACTTCGTCATGGGGATAGTTCTGCGAAATGCGGAAGTGCATCGCAATTCGACAAAGTGTCCTTTGTAAATGACGGCAAAAGGAAGTATATGTAGTGATTTCAGATTACGGTCAACAGCTCTACTTTCAATGTTGTAAGTGAATTTTTATATTGATTTCATCGTTACCAGCATTAATAATGTCAATCATTAGATCAAGCGATCACTCTTGCCAACAGGTGTTACTATGATCTTAATAGGCAATTAAGCAGCGGATAAAGTATTACTTTACAAGTAATCGACGAAAGTATTATTTTACAAGTCGTTCATCATAGGCTTACATTTTACAGAAGGTATTTTATATTTATTCAAGTAGGTTATTAAAACTACTGAATCGGATTACATACTAAGTAATGGGCACTTAGTTTCATAAAAAAGTGTTTCAGAAAAAGCTGTGAGTATTTCACTGAAGCAATTTTAAGATATTTGATAATTAAAATATTCCTGGTAGGGGGGTAGCTCTCCCCTTGAATTCATCTACCCTATATTTTTTTTCAGTTCCATAGCAAAGTGATGGGGACAATATTTAAAGGCTCTGGTTGAATTCTTCGTGAGATATTTCATAATTAATGTTTGGTAGAGCACAAATCACTTTGACCCTTATAGTCCTAGTAATTGGAACACAACTTTAGGGAGGTCGCTGTAACAGTCATGAAGGTATTTTACAATTAAATAAATCAATTTCTAGGGGATTAATGTTCCCGCCCAGATTTTATCTACTGTATTTTTTTTAGAAGGGGTTGAGATAAATTTATATCGCAATCAGTCATCTACCTTTTTTCCAATTAATTAGTTTTATATCGTTCGATATTCGAAAATTAATATTTGCTTTATATTAGTGTATACTTTTCACCCTGATTCTATCAGTTCTAAATTTTTTCCATTAAATCAGTTCTATACGAAAGTAACTGAGGCAAACTTTAGAGACTCTGGTTGATATAGTTCTTTAGATATGTGATTATTAACATTTGGGTTGTATGATTTGTACTTCTCCTCCTGACCCTATCGAAACAAAATGTAGACTACGTCTCCTTCCAGAGATACAGTATGATATAGTTAAATATTTCAAGAAAATCGATTCAACCGTTGAGTCTTCTGTAGATTTAAAACATACATATACTATAGATAAACAAACACACATTGACTTTTATATAACATCTACTATGTTTTGACGATGGATTGAAAGTTCCACCTGGAGGAGATCATTAAAAACCGAGTTTGGCGAAACTGGATTTTAATTATCTTTTCTGCTACAAAATATTTTATTTATAGAATACAAGCATGATTAAAGTCTAAAATCGATTATGTTCTCTTAAGGACTGTTTATCTTATATTAAGATTTTTAAATTTTAATTTTTAAGCATGGATCTTAAGTGTTTATTGAAAAAAGTGTTGGACCAACCACCGGAAGTTGGCTAATGTTTGCGCAAAACGAAATAATATTTGTAGTCGTCGGTAGTAGTTCAGACGTGCAAAGAGCAAATTCTCAAGTAAATGATCAAGATCCATCAAAAATTTTGAAAATTTTTGAAATTTTTGATGAGACAACATATATGAGAAATCTGACTAAGCTGTTATACTCTTTAAATAATAACTACGGTTATTTTTGTCCAATTTCATCAAACGAGGTGTCAAACTCTTGACAAGAGAATGCACATTAAGAATGTCTCCACTTATTTCATATTTTTTAATTAGATTTCGCAGTTCAGAATGGCCAAACTCGAAAGAATAAGAAATATTTAATATTTTCCAATTTTACCCCATCAAAACTCATAACATATAAGTTTTAACAAAATGTTTATGTATACCGTTTTAAAGGCCAATCTCTCCCCTTTCTAAAATACTTCGGATTTTTAAAATAGGTTCAAACACATTTCTGTAATCAATAATTTTGTGTGAAAAGACCAAAACAATCGTTTTTGTCAAATAAAATAAGTTTTGAGGGTTCGAGAAAAATAAAGAAGGTGTTTTTGAATTCTACTCAATCTAGTGAATAACTTAGACTATGTAGTTACTCGGGTGTATTTTCACTGTCGCACCGTGTAATTGGAAGCTCCATTATCCTCGAACCTGCTGCAGGAGACCAATCACCTGCTTGGCTAGAACAATAAAACGATTAATGAAACAGAAACAATACAGAATAACAACCAACCGGAACTTATGGCAATAACCTGTGACACACGAAAAGAAACACGTATTTTACACGGGAAGACGCAAAAATTACAGTAGCCAGCCGAATAAGATGGAAATGCTTTTTGGAAGTCATATACTCCCAAAAGGGATAATGGAAAAAAAAAGAATAAAAACAAATAGATTCCATAATTGCAATCAAAATAAAATAAATTATTTACTTCTTTACATTATTCGTTTCTTTAAATCCTTTAGGTATTGCAATAGCAACACACTGTAGATTTCGATATTCAATACTACTGTGGTTAACGTGTTGTTTTTAATAGAATTCTAGGTCATTAATCACAGACTCATGTTACTTACACCACTTACTTACTGAATACGTCCAGTATGACGCATCGCTCCTTTTATACCTCCAAATGTTATGTCTGACATCTTCACGATCTTTCTATAGACTCATTGTTGTTTGATGTTTGTGTAATTCTGAGTACCGTAGGATGTGTGTGTTTTGTTGTTATCTGTTTAGCTTCTTTGCTTATTATCGTTTAGTTTACTCTTAACATTTGCGTTAATATTATTAAATTAAACCAGTTTTATTTATAATTCCTGAAGTGTATTTAAATATCTGTAATAATCATTATTTATTTATATTTTGTAATATCCATGAATAGTACAAATTTTAAAAATACATTTTCTTTATAAACTTTAATATCCATTCACTCGCATTGTGAAACATATTCTATTTTTAATGTTAAATGAATCTGTTCCATTTACTTAATAATGTGAGCATTTTCTACTCCAGTTTGTATTTTTATTGCACTTAAAATATAAAACTATGGCGTTCATACACCTGAACTTTTTGACATGCTTACTACATACGACACAGAAGCATGCATGCAACTACAAGAAACTGTAGAAATATTTTATTTTTTCATATCCCAAGTGGTTTAAAAAAGCTCGTAACTAACAGAAAAACAGCAGACTGGTTTTGAGTCAAAATGACTGTCATGCAGGCAGACAGCCACAACCAATCAACGGCGAGTACTACTCAAACCCGATAAAGAGTTTAAGTGACACATTTACGAATGGCAATGCACCAGTTCACACATTCTCTATTGCGATGATCAGAATAAAAGAGAATTAATTCCTGATAATTATCATTCTGATCATCACACAAATTTATAACTATAATAGTGTGAAAAAGAAGTAAAATTTGATTCCAATAAGAGAAGATGATAGCTTTTTTTTACTATGTTGCCGTTGTTCTTTGCTGTCACTAAATCATTCATTTGACAATTTTTAGGTGTCAATCAAAGAACATAATTTTAAATTTTTTATAATTTTGCCTATGAATTAATGGCCTTTTTTGCCGGCTCATATTGTTTATTTAGCATAACGTTTGTTTGTTTTAATTATGTTTAATCAATAAATTATGAAATAAAGGAAGAAAAAAAAAAACAAAAATAAAGTAAATATGTATGTAAAATAAAAAATATAAAAATTTATTTGTATAATTTTTATTTCAATTCAGCCATTTGTTGTGTCATACTGCATATCCGGTTGTCATTTTCATAAAATTAATTACATTTGCTCTCTAATTTCATGTGATATAAAAACGATGGTAAATATACAAAAAAAAAAAAAAAAAACAATTTAAGAGCAATCAATTGTAGAAAAAAAATGCATTTTTTGCATGAAAATTTTCCGATAATTTCACTAAAAATCTATAAAAACCGCGCATTGAATATTAAATTTTATGAACTGAAGTTAATTTAATGAACAAAATTTATTAAATTAAACATTGCTTTCATTTATAATTTTAATATTTAAATTTGGTATTATCGAAAGAGACAAATTTTGTGGGTAAAATGTATATTGAAATTAAAAAAAAAAAATAAATAAATAAATAATAATAAACAATTTAAAGCTAACATGAAGCAGTATTTATAGATCCGAAGGTTTATCCTCGAAAAGGGAATTATTTTCAAAAAGTGAACAAACATTTGTCCTATTCCCCAGGGAATTCTTGTGGATACAAAATTATACTTTTAGCACCACTGGATTCAGCGTACCCGAATTAGGTTAACTCGCCAGGTTTATTGTAATAAACTAAACCGTTTTTGAGTTACGCGAATATATGTTGTGTAACCTCCTCCATTTTCGAAATAACGGTATATTTCGAAAACAAGAGCTAACCTAAAAAACGGTTAGCACCACTGGAATCAGCGTACCCGAATTAGTTTAACCCGCCAGATTTATTATAATAAACTAAAACGTTTTTGAGTTACGCGAATATATTTTGTGCAACCTCCTCCATTTTCGAAATAACGGTATATTTCGAAAACAAGAGCTAACCTAAAAAAACGGTTAGCACCACTGGATTCAGCGTACCCGAATTAGGTTCACCAGCCAGGTGCCCCGCTTGTCACAAAAAAAAGTGTTAAATTCTAGCACAGTGTTATTATAGTATTATCAATGTTGCCAACAATTGTATATCAAAACGCGCACAAAAAATTAAAAAACGGGTAAAAACGCGTATTTTTTGAGCTTAAAAAGGGTAAAAATGCACTACCGTTTTTTAGTAAGAAAAATCGTTTATAAAACGTTTACTTTTTAATATTCTTTATTTGATAAGTAAATATTATGGTTAAACTAATAAAATATAGTTACAAAACAAAAGAAAACATAAATATTTCAGTATAGTTTATTCTACGACGTAAATCGAGGGAATACTGTAGTTTTAAAATCGTTAATTAAGTAAAAAAAAACGCTAAATTGGTATAAAACTACAAAAATAATTGCATAAAGGGCAATGATTGTTGTTCTTTTATAATCGTTTAAAATGCAACACATTATGAGGGTTCGTGTAACCTCCAATAAGTGCTACAAAATATGTAGGCAACATTTTTTACCAGAAAAGAAATCACCATAAGTTAAGGAGACAAACAGTCAAGAACAAAAATTACATGTAATACTCCAAACTGAAGTTACATACATATGTACATAATTGGCCATTACAACCTTTCAGTCACACCACTGAAATTGCACAAACAAATACTTAAACTGAAACAAATCAGCACCAATGGTTAGTAGCAAAATTTGGTAGAAATTTATTTTTCTGGAAATCGCTTGAAATATTTTTTTGTAAGTCGTTGTAATCTAAGAACTCTTTAGAACTCTTGGGGTCGCCGTGGTCTAGTAGGTAGTGTGCTGGCTTATTAGACTTAAAAGCCAGGGTTCGAGTCCCAGGCCAGACATCAAAAAAAATAAAAAAATACAAAAAGTATTTTTTCGGCGATTTCTTCTCAGTTTCTCAAAAAAATCTGTCGTTCGGAGTCGGCTTTAAACTGTAGGTCCCGCCACTTATGTATAAAAGTAACACACACAACATAAGTGGTTTGAGAAACTGCGGGCTTCTTGGGGACGATTGTCTGTAGACTGTCTAATGGTGAAGGTATAGCACTGGTCATTTTATAGTCACCTAGCAGCAACTTGTTTCCTTGCCATTCGCCCTTTTCCACCTTTCCTAAAAAACCTGCACAATGTACTGCATGAGTAGGGGTCATCCCCTGAGTGCTGGTTTCATTAAAAAAAAAAAGATTCCTAATGTATAGGTCTAGAATTCTTAGAAGTTCTTGTTTATAAGTTGTCTGTCATCTAGGTTTGGGGCGATGCTCATTTTTTCCGAAATCTCTTGAAAATTATTTCTTACTGGGAAAACAAGAGCCTGGGAAATTCTAACGTTCGAGTTATTCGACTTTTTAACAATAAACTTTATTGGGAGGAACCTCGCGTTTTGACGACAAGTGGAACGATTTTTTATACGACAAGGTTTATATACTTTGTGAGATATGCATAACCAACAAAGGGCTTATCTTAGCAATGTTCACCACAGTCACTTATTTTTATCAGTAGGTGAGTTACTCATCGTCCCATGTTAACCTAATAGTCGATTTTTTTTAAATATTATAATGAAACTACAATAAATTGCATACAGAACGGAAAACTATAAAAATTCTTTACCAAGAAGTATTTGACCAATACATATTTGAACATTTTAATATATGTATGTATGTGTGAATACAGATTATTTACTGTTAATATAAACTCCATTATCTTTTTAAGAAAATAATAAATAAACAAAACAAAATTTAAAAATGTAAAGAAAATAAAAGAAAACCGAAAAACGAATCATTAAAAACGTAAATCTTAGTAAAAATAAAGTCGACTACGACGGTATTAATTTGAATTTGCTCTGGTAATTTCTGCCATTGTATCTTGTGGATAAATAAAAAGTGCAAATTTTGTTGAATACACCTGTCCCTCGTTTTACACGATAGATACGTTCCTGAGAAAATCGTGTAAAACGAATTCAAAAAAATTTGTATGGAAAATCGTATAAATCGAAAAAATGACAAAAACTGGTATTGTATACAGTATTCCCTCGATTTACGTCGTCTCGATTTACGTTGTTTCGATTAACGTCGTCAAAAATTTTGTTCCTTTCAACTTCGATTTGCGTCGTCATTCGATTTACGTCGCCTCTGTTGTTTATAAACAAAATCAGGGGAATTCCCTCTTTAAAAAATTCAATATTTGTGTGTAACTATTTGAATAAAATATAAATAGAGTTTTGAAAAAAAAATAAATATTTAAGTGCTAATGGATAATTTTTTTGTTTTTTATTAAACTTTTTGTGAACAACATATGAAATAAATTTTTATAACAAATCAAAAATCCATCTATATTTATGTATGTACTTAGTTATACAAAATAAAAATTTAATTATTTTAGTTTTTTTTTTGGAAAATGTACATAAATAAATGCATCTGATAGTATGAGTTATTTGAAATTAGATTAACGTCGTTTCGATTTACGTCGCTTTTTTCCGGAACATTCTACGACGTAAATCGAGGGATTACTCTATAGTATTTTTTTAATACAATTTTATTTGTTTTAATGTGAATAACGTAACAAAGCAAACAAAAAAAAAAAAAAATTTAATTTTATTTAACAACCAAAATAGTTATAAAATTCATAAAACTTAAAAATTAAATGCAATATAAGTACGAGAAAACACAAAAATATGTATATGTACATATAAAAATGTTATTAGCAAAAAATCAATACATAAACTGTTACCCAAAATAAATAAGTTATATTCAACCAATTTCAGTATATGTACCTACATATATTCATTCGCCATCACTTTCTTCGACAACTAATCGTATTTCTTCGGTTGGTGACGAATCATCGCTCGATACCTCAATGTTTTCTGGTGGGACGTGGGGACGTGGGGATTTTGAGATATATTTAGTTATAAGTATTTGTGAGGAGTTTTTGTTTAATTCTTTATATACCTCCCGATATTGGGCCAAGCCTTGAGAAATGTATTTTTGAAACTTAAGAGCTCTTTCAACATTTGGATCATATTTAGAAAATGATTTCCTAATTTCCGGCCTAATTCAAGACCTTCAGAAATATTTTGTGATGTCAGTTCAACGATTTGTGAATCATCTTCATCAGACACATTATTTTCCTCATCAGTTTCATTAACTATACCAACTAGTTCATCTATATCCAATTCTTTGTCAACCATTAGTTCAAAAATATTTCCCTCAGCAAAGTCAACAAGACCTTCACCTTCAATTGTTCGGGCTAAATCAATTATTTGTGTTTGTTCATGTCCTAAATGATCACCAGAATTATTATTATCACATATTCTGATCCATAATTTTTTCCAGCATCCCTTAAGCGTTGTTTTTTTATTTCGGTGTATAATAATCCTACATGTTTTAAACAATCTAATATTGTAAATTTTTTCCATGCTTCCATTACTTCAACACATGTATTATTATCAATTTGCTCTAAAATATATGCAAATGCACGTTTAGTATAAAGCGCCTTAAATTTTGAAATAATTCCCTGGTCTAAAGGCTGTGGTAGATAAGTTGTGTTTTTCGGTAGAAATATTACTTGGACATTCTCAAATTCTAAATTCTGAGGATGACCTGGTGCATTATCAATTGCAAGGAGCACTTTAAATTGCAATCCTTTTCCATTTACTATAAATTGTGTCAAAAGCTTGTTTTCAATTAAATAAAAAAAAAATCGTGCAAAACGAGGTATTTTTCATCCATCGATTTACACGAGAAATAAAAAAATCGTGTTAAATCGAAATCGTGCAAAACAAGTATCGTGCAAAACGAGGGATAGGCGTACAAGTTAAGTGTGAGAAGAATGTTATAATAAATACATGTCTTCCCTGTACTCCTGCACGGAAAATGGTTTCGCATCGATCGAAAAATTTATACTTCTCTTGGTGCCAAGAGCAACAATGTTGCACAAAGTAGTTGTATTTGCAACAATGGTCGGACAATGGATTTATTGTATACTTGTATACAAATTAATCTTGGCAAGTGTTGAAATTCACTCCATTCGTATACTATATAATCGTATTCCTTACCGGCTACACACTATAAATTGAAACCAAAGTAAGTTAGACCATAAAAAATATAAACAGATATGTACATATGTATGTATGTACATACAAATAATAACAAAAAGTTTTTATATAGTCAAGTAAGAAGAATAAAAATGGAATGAGTTGGATTCTATTTTTAGTGGCGCACAATCAACTCCGTTAGCAGTTGGCAATGGATCTACACACTGCCATTCTTTTTTTATTTTGTCATTGTGTTCGACGCTATTTGCAAATAATGCGCATTGTTAAGCATCTGCTAAACAAACTTTTTAGCCTACTTGAGCTACTTTTTAACGCTTGTATCATTTACGTCAACAACATTGTTTACATACATAAATAATTGGTGATTACAACCCTTCAGTTAGGATTACGACCTAGCTTCTCACACCACATATGTTGTGTGCGTTAATTTTATACATGAGTGGCGGGACCTACAGTTTAAAGTCGACTCCGAACGACAGTCTTTTGAGAAGCTTTTAATGGCAATTTTATTTACTCTCAGAGTTTTTGCCAGAATCTGCTGAGAGGAAGTCGCCGAAGAAATATTTTCATATTTTCGTTTTGATGTCTGACCTGGGATTCGAACTCAGGCCTTCAGTCTAATAAGCCAACACACTACTACTAGACTACGGCGACTTCATGTTTATTAAACTTATATTGGAAAATGGAAAAAAGTTTACTGTTAGTCAAAATTTCAATTGCCTGGTAGATTAAATTCAAAGAGTTAAAAATAAATATGCCTAGAACACTATTTATGACTTTTTGAATTTGTTAAACAATGTCTCTTGTTAAAGTTTCTCCTTAGTCTATGCGATGTGGAGTTTATTTCTTGTATTGATCCTACAATCGAGAAACCAAAAAAACAAAATTGTCCAATGTGGGACAATATGATACCAATCCATTTCAGATCCAAGAGCATCCAATACATCCCGAAAAAGTTACTGTTTGGCGGCATCATTGATCCATATTTCTTTGAGGACGACGTTGGTCAGGCCATTATTGTCAACGGGGAATTTTAGCATTTCAACGTCGAGCATCTTCTTTTGTCCTGAATTTAATGATCTGGACACCAATGACATGTGATTTCAAAAGGAGGGCGCTACGTGCGATACAACTCATGTCAGATTGGATATTTTGCATGGGCGATTTGAAAGCATAGTCATTTCATGTGACAACTGGGCACTGAGTTCGTCCGGCTTAACTTCGTAAGACCTTTTCTTGTAGGGTTTTCTTAAATCTGAGGTGTATGCGAATAAGTCACAAACCACAGCGACTCTTAAAGTCACCATAACCCTTGCTAACTGTCAAATTCAGCTTATTTTATGCGTCATGGATATTTAAACGATTTTATATTGCACACCTAATGTTGTTTTATTTAAATTTAATGAAATACCCGATATTCTCAATTATACTTCGAAACGAAGCTTACACCGTTTCAAAAATAAATATTTGAATTTGCAAAATGATACAACTGCAAATAAATTTTTCTAAAAGTTAGTATTAATTTACTTACGACAAGAAAAAAAATTACGTAGCAAGTGAAAAATTGTGGATAAGTCAATGTCGAAAACGACGAACGTATTTTTCTGGCCTTATGATTTAATAAAATAATCAGCGAATCCAATTACCATACAAAACATATTTGGTCAATTCACACAAGCCGTTGTATCGTTGTATTGAGTGTATGTATTGTTGGACGATTATACAACAGTGTATGCTTGTTGTTGATAATTTTCATATAAAAATCCGTTACACTTATACACATTTTTTTTTATATGTTTTTAAAAGTTGTATTGGTTTCGTGCTATCAAATTGTGTGAATGAAAAACATGTGTATATGTTTTCATATGTTTTTAAAAAGTTGTGTTGGTTTCATGATATCAAATTGTTTGAATGCCAAAAAAATACATTTGGAATACGAAATACACAATACAGCATAGCATTGAGCGTTCACACACAACCAAGTGTATTCAATACAACATACACGATACAAAGTCGTGTGAATTGCCCAATTGATTGAGTTGTCATGGTCTGGAGACCAACATGATTGTTTATCCAACCGTCAGCATATATGGGAAGAACTTTTTGTATTTTCTCTCTCTCTTTCTCTATCTCCTCTTTTTTTGATTGTTGATTATTGCTTATTTACTTGAAAATACTTATTTATGTTGTTACACAGAGCTCAGACAAAAAAGTTTCACATTTCATCGGCAAAAACATGACAGGAAAGTAGAAACGTGAATAACAACAGAAACAGGCGCATACTAGCTGTTACAACTAATGATAACCTTAACCATAAAACACACAAACCGATTAAAGTATTAGTCAACCAGAACAAAGTCAATAATTTTTATTTAAAGGAATACTAAAACCACATAGAACTTGCCTTATATACATACATATAATCGAGAATATACTGGCAGTAAAAGTGAAACTGTGAATAAAAAAAAAAACTCAAAGTAACTGTAATGCGATACTTACTTTCAGAGTTATCGATTCCGTATTCCTCTTTATGTCAAGAACGATTACTAATCACTTTCCAACCAGCATAAGTTAAATGAATTTTTCTGCTTTTAAAGTTAGAAATTTTGGGGGTAGTCGAGTGTTTGACTACAAAAACAAGAATCATAGGTTCGAATACCACAGAAGGAAAATACAGTTTCATCATCATTATTTTATAAGGCTACTTTTTTACTCCTGACCTCTCATAGAGGACGGCAGCAACTACGAAGCCGGTGCCTTGATAGCCTAGTTAGTGTGCTAAACTTCAAGTAGTGTTCCCCACCAGAGACTCTCTGCGTTTATAATTGTGTGATTGTTTGCCTGACATTATATGTGATTACTCGCAATAGAAAAATGAAAATGAGAATTATTTTTAAAATGCAATTCTCGAAAAACCGGTAATTTAAAAAAAAAAAATTCACACTATACCCCTCTTTCCCCCTTTCTTCTATAAGCTATCTTTCCTGTATTGCAACACAATAAACAGCATGAATCGGAGTAATATCCAGAGTGTTGGTCTTACATGGGGAAAGAGTAGAACTCAAACAGCAAGAATCTCCACAACTACAGTCAATATAATAATTAAAAATATTTTCAAAGCGGGTATTATTCGTAGGAAAGGACATATGACATTCCTATAATAGAATCATACACTTGCTTAGCTGCAGAAACTTGTCAGACCAAAAGAAGTTGGTAATCACAGACCTAGCGATTGCCGTTGACAATGAAAGCCTTGCAGAAGATAATTTGTCAGTGAAGCAGTTGGAGTAAAATGCTCCAGAGCTAATAAATGACAACTTATTTGATAGATGTAGTTTCAACAAGATGGCCGATATCAACTGTTCGGAAGCAACTGTTGGATACCTGATATTTATTGCTGCATATGAGCCTATCGACTAGAGGTTTAGAAATTCATTTGAATTTACATCATTTGCTGTTAATAATTACACTCATCCATCTAATTGCGAATAAAATATACAGTTTAATAATGTAAATATGAGTTCGATGATTGCAAACAAAATAAAAATAAATTTGTGTTTAGTTTCAATTAAATTCTTTATTGTTCGTACTATTTTGCGTGTCACTGTTCAGAACTTGATGAATACAACAATAATTGACTTTGTTCACTAACAACGCAGATCTTTACAAAGTAGATCTTCAAACCACGACTGTTCTCTTCACACGCAACGCTACTTTACAAAAGGTTGACTGAATTATTTCTACTGCTCGTTGCCGTTGAAGTCAAACGTTCGTGGTTTCGCCTTCTCGAGAACTCTATCGCGATATCATTGTTGTTTGTGTATTTTGTTCACGTTGCTTGTTGTTGCGTTCTCGCTTACTTGTCTATCCCCTTTTCTTTCATACTGATGTTGTTGGTTTACTTGTAAAAAGTTCGTTATATTTGTTTGTGTAGCTTTTGCTAAAATTTTAATGTTAATTGGGAAACAACTTTTTTAAGAAATTCTGCATAATTCTGCAACTTCTCTATAATTTTTTTTTCATATTTACATTGACAATTCTGAAATATTTTCTGCATTGACTTTTTAAACGTGTTTGTAAAAAATGTCATGAAATTTATAAACTCATTTCCTGTGTATATGAATTGTTATGACAGCCTGCTATGGCCACTGAATACACTGAAATGGTTTGTAGACAGCCTTTACAATTTTTCTTTTCTATTATTCATATTATAGAAGTATTCATCAGATTGCTGTTACCTACAACATGAGTGTTATGAATGCTTAATAGTCGAACCGAACTAGAACAGTTACTGCCAAAGAGAATACATACAGTTTTTTGAAATGTTCTACACACCGTTTAAATTCCAGTTTCTGAAAAGAAGAAATTTCGTTCATGTATCGCCATAAGGCGTCATAACAATACATGTGGTGGGTAAAATTGAATTTCCGCTTAAATTTTTCTTCCTTCCGGTTTTGAAGTACAACTGGGTATTACTGGACATATCTAAACAGCTACATTTTTCTAAGGTGGGATAAAAGTGGAGAATATCAGGCAAAACACATGTATGTATGTAGATACATAATAGACGCAATATGTTTATGTATTTAGAAATGTTTGTGTATCGTAGTTAGGATAGGTTCGGTTGGAAGGGTGGCGCATCATTGTATTCATAGTTCCACACCTTCATCCAAGGACTTATTGGTGGTCCATTGTGAACCTTCATATAAGAAAATAAGAATGAGGAAAAGCAAGAAGAGAAGAGAAAGGAGAAGTGAGACGGGAATAAAATTTAAAAAATAAAAAAGAAAGAAAGTATATGTCGTATATTTTATAAAAAATAATATAAAAAACAATTAAAACTTATATTAAAAATCATTTCTTCTTTACGTTTATTCTGTTGATATTTTCCTTTGAATGAAAGGCATTGATTTCACTTTTAACGCTTTACCAACAACTGTGCTAATATTAGTCCATATAATTGTGATTACACAGCCCTGCATGGGTTTTACAAATAAGAGAAAAAGGGGGTTGAAACCCCTAAAAATAGCGTTTTTGGCCATTTTTGAAAAATTGTTGAGCTAAACACTGACGTGCTAGAACCATTGCTATTGTCAGAAATTGACAATTGATCTTTGCTCTTTAAAATGAGCCCAAAGCCAAATTGATTGCACCTTTAAAGTAGGGAGTGAGTTTATGTCAAGGGGTGCAAGAGAAAAAGAAACACATTATGGAGGTCCTTAAAAACTAATCAAATTTACTTGAAAATTGTTACTCAGGGGTTTTTGGAGTCGCTAATTACAGATCTTCCTTCAGATTAAAAAAATTCAAAATGGCGGATCCAATATGGCGGTCGAGGTAAATCTGATTAATTTTTATAAACCTCGATCCGCCATTTTGAATTTTTTAAATCTGAATGAAGATCTGTAATTAGCGACTCCAAAAACCCCAGATTCGTGTTCAGCGCGCAAAATGCATTCGGAAACACCTGGAGCCATCTTATTTGCACAAAAAAAAATTCCAAATTTGCAGGGCTGTGTTATTTATTTTTAAACTGTTCGGGATCCATGCATTGCTAGAAGGAAATCCACTACTTTTACATGAAATTGAAAGTTGTTTAGTATGGTTTTCTAAGTTATTTTTGCTATTTTGAATGCAATTTCATTGTCTTTCTAAAAAAATCTCACGTCAGTCTCGATGATTACTACCATGTGTTGAGGTGACTTTCTCACCAAAATTATTTATCATAGACAGGAACAGATGGGAATCAATTAAAGCAGATTTAACCTATAAAGCGTGTCCCTGAACATAACAGCTCATTATAGGAACAGGGCCTGAAATATTTGGAACAATGTACTTCTAGGCTAACATACATCAATGCGACTGTGAATAATTATGAAAAATATATATTTTTTTTTTGGAAAATACACATCGCAAAAGTATCCCGTAACAGAATAACAGTAACCTCTGGTAGAAAAGCCAAAACTGAAATTCCCTAACCTTTCGTCAGAAAAGTTAAATCAAATGCTGGCCTTAAGATATTGTTGAAATTTCTACTGGTATTGAGTTTTAGCAAAGAAAATAAAGTATAAAGAATGTGCATTTCAACATATTTTGGAATATTTTTCAAAAATACTTCCTGACGCGGGGAGAAAGATAGAAGGAAAGGAAAGAGAAACGAAGAGCGTAACAATGCGTTGCTCTCATCGTGCGTTTTTGTTGTTTGACCACTTTTTTATTAAATTTTCTGAAATCACTTATTCTGGTCAGTATTGCCACGAAAAAAATATTGTAACCAACATTTGTGAAAACAATTACCAAATAAGAAAAAATATAACCAAAATTAAATTCACAGTTTTTTTTATTTTATTTTTCAAATATAAATTATAATTAATACAACATAGTAAGAAAAGAAACAAAAAAGCACAACCTAAAATTTTAGTCTTACAAATTAATTCATTTCTACAAACAAAAGCTCTTTTTATAAGAAAAATAAATAACCAAATCCGTAAATTTTGGTTAAAAATAGCTAAACGGCAACACTGGTTGTGATTAGTGAGCAAGAGAGAGAAAATAAGTTGAGAGAATTTATTTATTTACAGCCATAGAAAACTGTCAATAATATACGATACTTTGATTTTCATTTCATCAACATACATATGTAAAGCTATCTATCTTAATAATTTTAGGTAAATAAAGATAAAATAAAAAATCCATTTTTTTTATTAAAATAACATAAAGCTATCCATCTTTGGCTTAAAAATTATACCTAGTTTTTTTTAGATAAACAAAAATAAAAAAACCCATTTTTTATTAGAAGAAAAAATAAAAAAATTAAATACGGCCAGCTAATGACATAGAACATTTTTAACATAAAATATTTTTTGAGTGTTATTCTGAAATAAAATGATAACGCATCCGCTACACACGTGTTCTTGTCGCAGTCTGATCGACAACTAAATCAAATAACACAAGAATGCGTGTGAGTTTTCTCTGCACAATTGTGCGGGTCGTAATGTTAAACAAATTTTGGTGAGAGCGGGTCGTAATGTTACAACCCGCCATAAGAAATTTTACTTCTACATGATGCGCATTCTTTATATCCATATTCTTTGGTTTTAGTCATCTTAGAAGATTAAATTGTCTTTACAGTTCAACTTATTCAATCATTTCCCATTTTGTGTCAGCTTTAAAGTTAATTAAATTTGATATAATTTTAGATTAAATCAAGAAATCATAGTGAATTATAAGAAAAACGCTGTTAAACACATTTTATTTTCAATATTCCCACTTAAAAAACGATATGATAAATTCCAACCCTTATCTTTAAAATATTATTTACTTAATAAGGCCTCTGATAAAAACAATTGAATGAAAATCTTTGCGTTTGAAACAGTGGAAAAGCAATTGCCATTAAAACCCAACATGTAGCATGTCAAACAGAAGCAATAGCGATAAAGATGAATCATTACACTTCACTCTAGTTCTAACGCTAAACATTGACACTTGACCTATTTAGAATATTTTGATTTCTCAATTTCAGTGTTGATGTCAAAAATGACAATTTTCGTCATTTATGATGTCCCTCTCTATGTTACTGTTTGAAGCAGCAGTTTTTCTGTCATAATCTAACTTTACAATGTACTTCTTCATCTCTCAAGTGAGAGACGGTACTATAATTCGTATTATAATTCGTGAAGTGGTTGATAACTCCAGGGGTAAACGCTTTCATTTTCATATTTTTCGTGTATTTTTATGCGTCTTATTTTTCATTTGCCTTTCCATAGCCTTTGTCTTCTTTTCTTAATTTCCATTAAAATAAACCAAATCATTTATGAAGACGTAATTTATAAGATAAAATTGAAAGCAATTATGTAGTTACTTTAGATGACATTCTTTAAATTCTCTGCATACGAATGCACTTTAAAGAATTATTGTCAAGCTTAAAGGAAGCAATTTTATTGTTTTTGTTCTAATGGAAGTTTTCAAATCTAATGCTACACTTCGCAGACCACAACATGGTGTATTTTGGGTGACTTGGGCCAGCACCTATTCAAAATTCACTCGATTCAGGTACTGAAGGTAAACACGCATAGGCTAAGACATGTGTTCCGTGAATGTGCTGTGGATCAGCAGAATTCATTTATTTTGAGAAAAAAAAATTACTAGTACTATCTCCAAACATCTTACCCCATGTGATACCCCGATCTTTTCTGGGGATTATACGTCTTGGCCAACATTTACGGATATGTTTTCGGTCATTGACGGATCTAACTCTCTTATCAGCAACATGCAAAAGGTGTATCTTTTGTAGGCATATAATTCTCATTTTCCACGTGTGATGGTTTCGACATGGTTTGGCAGAACCTCGTAGATCGTTATGAGAATAAACGAGTTTTAGTTCAATATCAGCTTAAAACTCTTTTTTAACCCCTTCGATATCCAACGAGTCTGGCTCTTCTATTAAGAGTTTACAACGGACAATTATTGGAACATAATTTTCGTGTATATTTGCTCCTACAAATTACCCGAACACCCCCTAGGACTTTGGGAGCAATTTCAAAGTGGAGTAAAATGGATGGGTTCTTGATGGCTGGATATCCGTCTTTGGAATCGGTTTTAAGCATTATTGGAAGCCACAATTTTTCCTAATCTATAACATGAAATAGGGGCCGAAATTCGGAATGTTGCGCCGAATATACCCAAAACAAAATGTTCAATTTGTGTTGAGAATCACCCTAACCGCTTGTATCCTGCTTTTCTGAGAATGTCGGTTAGTGATCGTTTATCATTCGTTAAAAAGCATAAGTGCCTTTTCTGCTTGTAAGCAGAAACATCATTCGCCTAACCCAGTCTGGTGATGTTATCACCTATTTTTTCGCTGCCAAAACAAAAGTTGCACCTAAAAATTGAAAATTTACTTCGTTTAGAGCTCTGCCGTGCAGACAGATGGACAGATTCGACTACCGTTCTGGTTTCAAAAACGCATTTATGTGACAAATCCGTCAGGCACTGACAATTAAAATCGTGTGAAATTTCATTATAATCCTAATGATTCGGCTAGTCGTGCGCTAAACAGCTTTCGATGTCAGATATTCCTGATTGTTGTATTTTCGACTAATTGTTGAGTCGATATGTGGAATTATGCCATCCGAGTTATGTCCCCTAAATTCTATTTCTATGGATCAGTACATCCAAAGGCAAAGTCGTCTCGAGACGCACTGTCTGATAAGTTGAATCAAAGTGCGATTGATCGTCAAAATACAAATTCCTCTGAACATTATTTATTAAACGATTGCTTCATTTTATCCCTTAAGAATCCATTGCCCGTTTTTAACCCATTTATTTTTTCTCTTGGATTTGTTCCTGGTAATGGTAGCTTTTCTCGATCGACTAATTTGACCTAAAACAAACTTTTTCAAAGTTATTGCACTATGACTATGACCGTTTTAGGTGTCAAAAACCACCTAGCAAAACATTGTTGATAAAGATTTCGTTGTCATGTTAACTTACCCCCTTACGAGTTGAAGTTAGATCAAATCGAATCGATCGGGATTATTTCGGCCCTTTTTAAAGTAGGAGCGGTCGAAGTTCGTATTCCCATTGGCATTCTAACACGAACAATTGTGAAGCTCGTGCTGATCTTAAATTAAGAGAAAAACAAATTCATTTTATTTTCTTTTGTTGTGTGCTTGTTCTTTCTAATTACAGAAGGTATAATACCCCGCAGGATAATTGTCGAACACCAAAGAAGCAAACACCGGAAAAGGAAAAGTTGGAAACAAAACGAAGACCACTCATAAAGAACTCAAGAAGAAGAGCGCAACCAACAACCAGGCCCTTGATAAAACTTGTTCAGTGCCAGCAAATAACTATATTTATATTATTTATATTTTAATATTCTTTATTTTTATACATGATCATTCAAAATATCCTTAACCAAAATTGTGATTTTATACCTTTTCTGACTTTCTTCTCTTAGCAAAAATATTGCAAGAGAATAACAAATATTTGTGTGAATAAAAAAAATTTTTTTTGAAATTCACATTCTTAAAAAAAAATTGTAACACTTTGATAATGGAGACAGAAAAGCAAAAAAAGTTAAAACTGAATATAAAGCCCGTTTATAAACAATTTTCCTACAATGCAGAGGCCTATTATTTCTATTCTCCGCTTCAATTATTTTTTAGAAGACTCTTTCTATGTCATCCTTTAATGCTAAACTGTAAAATTGATTTTCTTTGTATTATTTTTTTAACTACAATCAGAAGGCAATATAAGGTCAGCATTTATCGCAAATCAAATACAGAACAGATTAAGGAATGTAAAAAACACACATAAAAAACTGGTTCTGAAAACATGCAGTTATAAAATTTTTCTTCTTTTTTGGTCTTCCTTGTATTTCGTTTGTGGCATTTAAACTCCTTGGCCAGTTGTTAACAAAACTTTAATACCAACGGTCAATAAAAAATATTTCTTATTCAGAGGGATATGCTAAATGCTAAGTCATATTTATCGGCAATGAAAGACATCCTATGTCATTATCAGATATTATGTACATACAGTGGTGGTCATACAATTGAAACATTCGTAATCATAGTAAATATGTTGTAATAAATCTGAATAGAAAAGGAAAATAAAGAAGTAATTAATTGTAAAAGACATCAAACTTATCATTCCAATGGAAAAGTACCGTTAAAAAATTAAAAGATGATAAAAAAAATAGAACAAATGAGAGATCAAAAAATGTTTTAATTATATGACCACTACTGTATGTATTCAGGTAAGAACTTTCTATACTTCCCGATGGGAAAATGTGTGAGTCATTATAAACAATTTCAGGAGTCAGAGAGGATGTATTCCCATATCTAATACCGGGTTATCCATTTCGTGGTTTCAAAAGTAAACGTAAATAAAACACATATAAAATATTTTTTTCATAATATTTCTTTTTTAATGTAAAGTTTGAACGTTGACATTATGTGTGAAACACTACATCATTTAAAAGACCTCCACGCGAAGTGTTGCAAGCATTTATTCTTTTGAGGTAATTTTCGACCACTTTTTGACACATATTGGGCGGTATCTCAGCCGTAACTTGACGAATGTTGGTTTTTAAGTGCTCAAGAGTTGAAGGTTTATCTGCATAAACGCGGTCTTTGCGCGTAGCATGATCTTGGTGGCCAGTTGATATCGCCACGACGAGAAATTACGCGGCCAGGAAATGTCTCTTGCAATAAAGCCATATTCGCTCGAGTTGTGTGGCATGTGGCACCGTCTTGTTGAAACCACATATTCTCCAAGTCGTATTCTTCAATAGCAGGCAATAAAAAGTCGGTTATCATATGACCATAACGCTCCGAATTGACGGTGACAGTCGTTCCATCGTCTTTTTCGAAGAAGTAAGGTCCATTCACACCTTCGGACCAAAGAGCGCACCAAACAGTGACTTTTTCTGGATGTAATGGCCTCTCTTCAATTACTTGAGGATTCTCAGAACCCCAAATACGACAATTTTGTTTATTAACATACCCACCGAGTGTGAAATGTGCTTCATCGCTGAAGAAAATTTTATTCGAAAAATAGCCGGTACGCACGATACGTAGGTTGTGGCAGAATCACCATTTTTGTAGTAGGTTTTGATAATTTTTATGCATTGTGTGATAGTTAAGCGATTCATTTACGTCAATGTCAGACTTTCAACTGAAAAGAAAAAAATTGGTTTCACAGCTTAGTTTGACAGATGTCGAATTCCAGTCCCATACTTTTGAAACCACGAAATGGATAGCCCTTTATATGTATATATATTATACAGTATCTAAACTTACAAATGATGAATTACCAATTTAAGGGCCATTATTACAACTTGCCTTTAACTAAAGTCTATATTTTAACGGTCAGATAATTTGTTTTTCATGGTTATAAGTGGACAATATGGTAGAAGTGAGCGTTGAGGTAAAGGGAAGATCATCCTACCCGTAATTTTGAAAGTTGAGTTTATATGTATTTGAACTTGCCATATTATATATTATTTTAAATATGGCAACTTGAAATGAGCAAACATAACAAAAAAAATGCTCGCCATTGCCACTGCTTTTTAATTTGGTAAAAGTTCTCGATGTTGCTCCTGCACTGCCATATTTTTAAAAAAGTGAACATTATTTTCTCAATAAGTTGTAATAATGAAAAAAGTTAAAGGTTCGCTCTAGCTAAAGTTACCTTTTACTATACCCAACTTTATCGGCAAGTTGTAACAATAGCCCTAAATTGCTTATCTTTCGGATGGTGCTTGGTTGTGCACCATTCTAAAGAATTCAACAAAGCTCATCTCAGAATAAACGTTTCCATAACGTATTAGACGTGTAAACTACAGTGCAAAGATAAAACTGTGAGAAAATATAAAATGAGACTTACTTATGAACTGTCAAATAAAGATGGCATTCGAGCCTTAAACACAACTACGTAATATTTACAATTTGACTCGTTTACACAAACGAAAGAAAAAAAAACAATTTTTCAATCGGAATCTTATCTAAACTTCTCCTCGAGCGCTTAATTTTCTTTGCGTATTTGGGGCTCCGAAAACTATTTTCTGTGGGGCTCCGTTAAAAAGTGTTATGCCAACAAACCAGAGAAAATTTAACATTTGAAGGCTAACATTTGTAATGCCATTGCCGAGGTACGATCCCATACAAGCGAAAAAGTACACGAAAATTGGTCCGATCGAATGAAGTGATGTGAGGCCAGTTGCGGCAGGCATATGAATGAAATTATATTCCATTTCTAACCTGAACATTTTTACTTCACAACAAAAATATAAATTTGGCAGAATTTTAAACCGTTTTTGTTTCATTGCATTTTTAAATTTAAACTTTTATATGGCTCACCCTTTACTTGTCAATTTGAAATTAATATATTTTTTATTTGATTCGCTTAATTTTCTCATCTAATAGAAGCGAAACTTAATGTACAGCAATTGAATTGTATTTAAATATTTGCAAGAATCACAACGAATATTTTATTTTAATAACTAACCAAAGATTTCACATTTTAAAAACATACATATTTAAACCATAACTTTTTACTTTCGAATAAATTTACCCACTTGTTAAAACCATTTCAAATATGTGGCATATGAATATGTTTTTTATAATTTTCAGTGAATCTGTAACATTTACTTTGAAATGTAAAAATTTTCTACTCCAGTTTCTATTTTCATTTCACTTAAAACTGAAACTCGAACATTTATACACGTGAACTTTTTGAACAATTTTAGCTCGCATTACACAAGAGCATGTGTATTGCAATGACAAACTGTGGCAATTACTTACATTTCCAACTTTCAGTTTCATTTGACTGCCGCCATAAAGTCAAAGTAGCAACCAGGTAATCAGGCATCAACAAAGCAGGTGTACTCAGGTTAGAAATAGAAAAATAAGTCCCACATTAACGACAAGAAAAATTGTACTAAATTGCGAACAGAAATATGATTTAGCGTAACGTGGTAGATTATAATATGCTGAGGTCTGGAACGAAGCCTTGGTTTCTTCATAAACAAACACGCGTCAACATATAATATAACTCCCAAGAAAATAGAGCAAATAAACTCGTAAAGTTTTTCCGAAACTGTAATAAGAGTTTGTCTAACCGCTACTTAAAGTGATCTCATTCGGGGGACATATTTAATTACCAACTGTCAGTACATACTTGATTAACAGACGCTATTGTAATTATGCGTTATACCGCTTAGAATTTTTTAATGTATGAAGCAGAGTCAGGTCTCCCGAGCTGAGTAGTATAAAACATAAATCGTTATTGTGTAATTAATTTCAGAATTCTGATTTCTTTTTTTTGCTAAGTTTGCATCCCGACGGTTTATAAAATATTTCTGATGTGTAAACAATAATTGATTAACAAATTAATTCCTATAAAGCGAACTAAATTGCTGACCATTACCAATTATTTTGACAATATTTGATCAGTACGGCGGACCCATCGTTATCCGATATTTTAATGTAAACAGCATTTGTGGCGATATGATATTGTTACGAAAATGGAAACGGTGTAACATAGTTTAACATTAAGACGATAACTAAAAGCTTCAAAAACAAAAAAACCATGAATATGAAAGAAAAGGGAATAGGCAAGTAAGCGAGAACGCAACAACAAAGCATGCAACCAAAATACACAAACAACAAATGAAGCCGCGACAGATTCCTCGAGAAGGCGAAACCACGAACATTCTACTTCAAAAATGTTCGTCAGATTGTTTACGTGGGCATATAAAAAGGCAAGACAAAGCAGGCAACGAGTATCTAGTAAGAATTCAGTCAGCCTTGTGTGAAGTCGCGTCGCGTGTGAAGACAACAGTCGTGGTTTGAACATATCCGTTGTAAAGATCTGCTTTGTTAGTTAAGAGCAGGTGGTTTAGAGCAGGTGAAACAAATATTTTTATTACACCACCGGACTAAGTTGATTTTATCAGAGTAAGGATGTCTGAAGTCAACGTAAGGATATCAGAAATCAATATGGAATCCATAGGAAACAACCTCAGAATAATACATTTCGTTATTGCGATTATTTTATTTGGTTTGAACCTCAACCGCTTTATGGCAAGAACTGGTCATAGACACAAGAAATGTGCTTTTTGATTTCATTTTAAATTCATTGATATAGCAGAGGTCTCCATAGTCTAGTAGGTAGTGTGTTGGCTTATTAGACGACAATATGAAAATATTTCTTCGGCGACTCTCAGTAGATTTCTGGAAAAAACTGAGAATAAATAAAAATTGCAACGAAAAGATTCTCAAAAAATTTGTCGTTCGGAGTCGACTTTAAACTGTAGGTCCCGCCACTCATGTGTAAAATTAACGCACACAACATAAGTGGTGTAAGTAGGTAGTGTGTTGGCTTATTAGACGACAATATGAAAATATTTCTTCTGCGACTCTCAGTAGATTTCTGGAAAAAACTGAGAATAAATAAAAATTGCCACGAAAAGATTCTCAAAAAATTTGTCGTTCGGAGTCAACTTTAAACTGTAGGTCCCGCCACTCATGTTTAAAATTAACGCACACAACATAAGTGGTGTAAGAAGCTAGGTCGTAATACTGATTAAAGGGTTGTAATGACCAATTAAGTGTATATGTGTGTATAATATAGCAGAAGTTAGGCGAAAGAATACCAAGTCTATTTGACGTTGGCTATACCTCAGTGGTAAGCAGTCTATATTCAGACCTAATATCAGAGAGCTTAATGGTATATAGTAGTCGCCGTAGTCTAGTAGGTAATGTAATGACTTAGCCGCTGAGAGCTGGTGAGTTCAAACCTTATCTCTCTTTTCTCGAACAAAACGAAATATAAAAATAAGTATTTCTTTTGGCGAAAACTATGCGAGTAAATAAAATTAGCGGAGTAGACATTAAACTGTACGCTTCGCTACTCATGGGAAAAATTAACACACGCAACATGTGATAGAAAATGAGAAACTAGTCCGTAATCCTGGCTAAATAATTGTAATGTATATAACTAAGGTCTTAGTTGAAGTGGCACAGACTCGAATGGAGAACAGTGTATCAATGTACTATGAGACTGATATTTGCACTCCACTCACAATGTTACTAACTTTCTTCATGGTCTCTTTCATTACCGTGGTTAACATATTTTTGGCTACAGTTAAGTTTTGTGGTTCAGAAAGGTCCCAGATATATTAATCTTGTGATAGCCTATTGGTATCTTACACCATCTGTATCCATATTAGTATCGCTTTGCAAAAATTGATGCCTACACTACACGACTCCTTTTGTTATAAGTTTCCGGAGTTGATTGCACGCTAAGAAAGGCAAACTCGCAGAGATGTTCCATAGCAATAGCGAGAGAATTCCACTTGATGGTCTGACTTCTTCTCTTACCATAGTTCTTAGCATCATAATTTGATAGTGCAATATATTGAAATGCAATATATTAAACAGGTAACATACATATAGTGTTATAGATTCACCCATCCATTTTTACATTTGTAAAAGCATATCACCTCTTGAGTGTTGATTCCAATACGCATGTCATATAAACCACTACATATGTATGTATATCTTAAAAGCATGTATGTATTTATTATGAGCAATTTCAAATGCTCCTAAGCAGCATTTAATATTTCATGGGATGAAATTTAATCGGATTAAAAGTGCATATGTGTTAAGAATGGGGAGAGTGGCATTGAAGAAAACTTATTAATGTAACAAATACGATGGTAGACTGAGATTTTGCAATAAAAGATTATTCAAAATTACATACATTTGTGTTTGTGTTTTAAGACAGTTGTTATAGGGGGGTTGCTCAATAGATTCTAAATTTGATCGATAAATAATAACAATACAGTCTCAAAGACTCCATTATAAGTGTGCGGAACTTCCTTTATAATTGAATGAATTTGGACAATTACGTGTAAGTAAAATATTTCTTTCCCCATGTACATCACAGAAATATTTTTTTTTTTTTTTTTTTTGGAAAAGTTTAGAATGAGAAAATTGTAATTTGAAGTTGAAAATCGAAGTCTAATTGATGGCTTCTAGATATTCCCCACCACTTTCTTCAATAGCCGTACGTTAATATTTTGCAAGATGGCGTGCATCTATACTTCCTTTCTAATTCTCTTTCTTCCTTACTTAGAAGGAAAACACACACATTCTGCAGAATTCTAATATGATAATACATTGTGAGTTTTCTTTCCGGTCGCTCTTTTATTACTTACTATTTCTCCCTTTAAATTTGTTTTTTAGGTGCCCTGTTGGGCTAGTAGTTAGTATGCTAGCCTATTAAAGTAATGGGATTTTTGCTTCCTACCAGAGACTCTTGTCTGTTGTTTTCAATTTTAGTTTTAACACATCCTTTGTATTGTCGATAGTGATCTAACGGATTACATTTCACTTTAGTTTTACTCTGATATTTAGAATTTGAAAGTGTTCTAAAGGGTCCGCCAAATAACTTTTATTTTGAAAATGCTTTAAAAAAAACTACTCAATAGCCCAATTCACAATCTCGTGTATTTTTGCAATTGTATTTATGCAATTGTAAATATTTCCTATTAATTGTGAACAAATTTTACTGCTTGCATTTGCAACACTAATTGTAAAACACAAATACACAGCTGATTGTCAAAAATAAAAAATAAATATTTGATTTTAATTTTATGATATTTGTTAACAATTTGTAAAAATGTCTAATGGAAGTGTGAAGGAACAAATATTGGACTCTTTAATAGAATAGAGGCTACCGAAGAGATTATGTTCCTCTTCGGACCATTTTCTGTTGGGTTTATCCCTTTTTATTCTTTTTTTTATATTTTGGATCTCCATTCGTCAACAAAATTTATTATTTTTAATAAATAAATTGTCAGCTGTGAGTGTTGCAAAATGTTGAGTAAATATAAACTATGGTTTTGAGTATTGTTTATTTTATAAACTGTAGCAAGAGTATTTCTGTATATTTTGTTATTGTGGTGTAAAAATATACTAAACCATTTTGCAAATGCAATGATGCAAGACCATTTACACTAGATCGTGAATTGGGCTAATATTTTTTCAAATTTCTTTTTTTATTTGAAAGTACAATCCTTCCGGTTAATAATGGAAAAAAATTTCATTCAAATGGCTGCCTCGGTTGGCCATGCAGTAGCCTACACGATCGATCCAATTTTTAAGCACATTATTGATTGTGTGCAGCTGTATTTCACCAATGGCTTCACGTATATTGTCCTTTAAAGCGTCAATTGTCTTTGGCTTGTCGGCGTAACACTTATCTTTGACGGCACCCCACAAATAATAGTCCAACGGTGTCAAATCGCAGCTCCGAGGTGACCAAACGACATCAGCTCTGCGGCTGATAATGCGATCTTCAAAAACAGGGCGCAAAACATCGAGTGTAGCTTCGGCTGTGTGGCACGTAGCGCCGTCCTGTTGAAACCAAATGTTGGCAATATCCTCCTCTTCAATTTTTGTGAACAAAAATTCGTTCAACATGGCCCGATAACGATCGCCATTGACTGTAACGGCCACTCCTTGCTCATTTTCGAAGAAAAATGGCCCAATTATGCCTCTGGACCAAAATCCGCACCAAACAGTGACTCGTTTTGGGTGCGTCGGCTTTTCAATGTATGCGTGTGGGTTTTCTGTGCCCCAAATGCGACAATTTTGCTTGTTTACATACCCGCCAAGATCAAAATGAGCTTCATCTGAGAAGATGATTTATTTGCCTAAATCGGTATCTTCTGTAAGTTGATCGCAGGCCCACTTAGTGATATTTCCCAGCGTTGTTCAAGCGTATACACAACCATATTCGTTCAGCGGAAGGATAAAACTAAGTATCTGTCAAATCAGACATGAGCTAAGTGTTACCATTCACGGAATAAGCACTAGTTGAAAAAAAAAACGTTAGATGGCGGACCCGATAGCATTGGGGAAACGATGTAAGGCAATTCTATTTCTTCATCGCTCTATACCGCTATACATCTGGTCTAACTACTCTGGCTACTATAACGTCAAGCATACCTTTTGAAGAACCTGGATTATTATACCTAGTAGTCACATGCCTACTATGCATGATACATGAGTGGTGGGACCTACAGTTTAACGTCCACTCCTAACGACAAATTTCTTAAGAAACTTTTCTTGGTAATTTTTATTTACAGTATTCGCCGGCTATAAGTACCCCGGATATAATGATTCCCCGCTTAGTAGCACTGAAACTTATGCAATCTTGATTTTTGCTTGTAAATGTACTGAAACTATTTTGATATATGCATACCGCTTTTAAGCAATCCACTCCAAAAGCGGAAAATTGCACACCATACTCTAAATTTACTTTAAAAAAATGTATGAACCTGCATTATGACAAATTTTTTCCGAAATTGGTCCTATTCACTAAACATTTCTGGATTTGTTTTTATGGGGATATGTCAAGTCAGTGTGTTATGCTGATAACATAGCATCATTTGAGCTATTGGAAGTCAGTATTCACCTTTAATGGCATACGGAAAAATAGTAAAAACAGCACAATGTAATTCAAAAGAATCTTTCTTACAGTTTCATTCTCCTTGAGGCAGAGGCTTCACTCTGTCCCATCCTGAAGTCGTAACCAACTGAGGTAATGCAACCTCAGATAATTGATTCTTAATACAAAATGTGCAATCCACCTATGTTCGCATGCCGTAATCTCTTGTTGTCTTTCCTGGTCTCGGAGAAGTCAAAAAGCTGACTCTCTACAATAGGACTTTTGACTATGCCTTTAAAGACTGCTGCGGATATATCTCCTTCAGCAATTTCTTCATAAATTACAACTTTGTTCACCAAACTGAAAAATAGAATATGACGATACAAAGCCAGTGCTGTCAATGAGACAAATAGAATTCTATCAACCTGAATAACACGTGGCATTTGCTTTTAGGTGGGAGATTTCGATACAAGAATTCCCCGCTTATAAACACTGTCAAGCAGAAATATTTGTTTGATATTTCGTTTTGTTGAAGATGTTTGACCTGTGGCACAGTACTTACTAGACAACGGCGACATCATATCTAATAGCCACAAACACAATTCCCCCTTTCCTCCCTATCATAACCGATTTTCGTAATTCCTATAAAATACACTGTAATAGTAGGTACCATGCATTGAATGTCGGTCGTAACAAGATAAATAAACATGAAACGTATGAAGCTTCACCCTTTACCCAACAATTACTGCTTCAAGTAAATCTTCAGCTGGACCATGAATCTTGAGCTAAAAAAATAGAACATTAAGGTAAATTAAGGTAATCCAAACATGCAAATGTTGCTCTCACACCTATTGATTGTACTAACGTGATATTAAACATTGCAAGAGTTTCCCTTGAGGACTGACATCTTGTCGAAATGAGAGAGCTTAGTAAGATCTATGAAAATGAGAGTGATACCGGCGCAAGTGTGGCTACTGGCAGGGCCTACCATGCCGTTAACGTTGAAGGCGACCGCTGAAGCTAAGATCAGTTTACAACTACACAGCGTAGCATCTTTAACAAGGATATGACTTCCGTTTCCCTGGTAAGAATTGGCCAATTACTGGAACCATGTGAGTATTCATATTTAGAAAACAGCCCTATCAAGTATGCTTTGGACTTTATGCTAACAACCCACTACTCTGAGATACAGTTTCGTATTGAAAAAAAATTAAAGAATAAATAAAAAGTTTAAGGCAACGACATTTGGAGTGAAATAAAGAACACGAATAGGACTTTGGAAAATTATTTCAAACTGGCGAACATTCTCAACTGGTACGAGAATTTAAATTTTTCACGTTAAGCAATTCCGAAGGTAGATGACCCAAATTAGGTGAACCCAAATGCCAAAACGGAATTCTGGAATTCATGGGGAAAGGGCCTCAACCTCTCATGGAATGACTCTGATGAGCTGAAAGTCTGTTAGCGAGCGGATAATTATGGCTAGATTAAATTCCAAATTCGCAACGTTAATCATCCACATAAACTAGAAGGAACTGTTCTACAATGCCGGAACCCTTAGCAATACTCCTGGCGCTGATAAAAGGTCGCAACGGGCGATGTAAATGTTAAAGTGGCGAACAAGAACAAGAACGCATTGTAAGCGAGTTATCAAAAAAAAAAAAAACCATGCCTATTAACCGATTCACCTGAACAACTGCAGAGAGAGAAGGAGCCATTCCTAAGAGTCTTTCAGATGCCCATCGACTACACCAACAATAATAAGCCCCAATACCATCGCTTCGTTTGCGATGGTGAGTAGTCCTAACTTCGAAAAAATAGCTTTCGAATAATGAGTGTGTCAAGCTACATAAACTTACTCGCTTATTCCTTTTTTACATTTTTTGCACACACGACCCTCGTATGTATGTATAAGACAGATTGTGCAACATCTTGAAGAGTGTTAATTTTACAAAAATATTTGTTTGTATTTGTATTTATATTTACCTAGTAATGCTAACACCTGCTTTAATAAAATTCATATGCATTTAATATTCGCTTTAAGTCCATGAGAAAACTTTAAGAATTTAATATCTTTATCTGTGTACATGCGTATGTAATTGTGTGTGCAATACACTAATGTAAATATATATGTATGTATGTATGGATTTGGAAATGTGGTTTTATCTTTATTTCTTTGTTTATGTGTGAGTGTGTGCATTTTATTATTTTCTTTGTCTCCTTTATAGGAAATATTGGAAAATTATTCAATTAAGTCTTGTTTTTCTGAATTTAATTAATCAATGCTTGTCAATTCAAGTGTTTTATGGAGTTCAGTGCACAATATTTATTGCCAATATTTGCTTAAGTTAATAATTGTGGTAAAATTTAGAAAAGATTTATTTCTCTATTACGTTTCAATTAAATTAAAGCAAACATTAATACCTACTACAAATAATTCCATCTGGTCTTTGTTAATAAAATGATAAATTCTTGTTTAATAGAAATAATAATTGATTTTTATTGAAAATGTTTATATTTTTTTATTCTAAATAGATATGGCCTGTTCGAAATCTATTGGTTTTTTTTAAATCCGAACACAATGTGATCATCAAGTCGCGTCAATTATTAGCTTTACTCCTCCACCTATCCACCACAGAAAATCACGCATTATTCCATATTTCAGTTGCATGTGTTCACCCTTAAAACTTTGTTTTTGTTTTATCATATGATGCGGTTCCAGTTCTTTTGCTATTTTAACTATTGGTAAAAGTAATTACTCCTTCAATTACTATAGGGTCTTTTTTAAGCACTTCATATTTTTAAATTGAAATAAAACAAAGTGTTTGTGAGATATCATCGATGTTTGTTTATTTTATCGAAAGTCTTATTGATGCCCTTATATGTGGAATATAACATTGTTTAAATATCCGTCATGGCTTCACAGGATGGAATCCATACGGAATGTCTAATTATTCAGGAATTAGTCTTTATTTGGCCGATGGAATAGACTATGTTTGCTTTGAGAACCACTTGGGTTTATGGCTTTTTTGAATATACCTGCAGCTTGAGAAAACTCCACAAGAAATTATCTCATCATCTAGAATCCTCTCGTATAGAATATTCAATGTGACATGAGCAGTGGGATACATACCATATTATTTTTTTGCAAAAAATAGAAGGAGTGGTGCCAGATAATTTAAAATTAGCACTGAGAATTCTTTTGGTTTAATTAAGATAAAAACAGAAATTCATGAAAATTGGCCATGCCCTTTGCAAAACGCCCATATAATCTAAACCGATTTTCTCGCATAAAATTTTTCCTAACCAAGCAAAAGTCTTTAAATTTGATACTTACACGATAAATTAATGCCGCATGCCAAGTTTCATCAAAATAGGCCACGCCTATCGCTCAGCTTTGGGGAACCTCTAATAAATGTACAGAAATATGTATAAACAAAATTACATACTTACTTAATTCGCTCTTCAGTCAAAATATTACGACCTAACTTCTTACATTCACTAATGTTGGACCTGTTAATTTTGTGCATAAGTGGCGGGGTCTACAGTCAAAAGTCGACTCCGAACGACAGATTTTTGTGAGAAGATTTTCATGGCAATTTTATTTTACTCTCAGAGTTTTTGCCAGGAATCTGCTGAGAGGAAGTAGACGAAGAATATATTTTTTCATATTTCATGACCTGGAGTTTGAACCATGGTCTTGCGTCTAATAAGCCAATAAACTACCTACGGCCATTTAAAAAAAAATTAGTGCAAAATAGTGACACATCTTATTATCATTTCTTTGACTAGATCATCTGGTTTTAAAAGTTGTTTATAAGGTCGACGTTTCATGCTACTTATGTACGAATCAGATTATACAAGAAAACAATGCAAAAAATATCAATATTTGTTGCACTTTCTGGAAAACATTAATCTATACTTCCTGCAATTTTTATTGTGTGTATCTTCTGCTTTCTCGGAGAGCATACTAGTAGGTAGTATTTCTGCATCAATTAAGGTCTTACTATGTATTAGTTTTATATGGACAGTTTAATTTTTTGCCCTTTGAAACTCTTATTTTCGAAATTTTCCTTTAAAATTGTTCCCAAATTATTCATTTCGGAATGTTTGGCTTTACAAATATAACATACGGGAAGAACCGTGACATTTTCAAAAAATTTATAAGTTTATAAAACGACAGTAGAAATCGGTGGTTATTTCTTTTTTTATTATTTAAAGAACAAACTTCCACCTTTAATTTGATACTTGTAGAAAGACGGGTGTAGACGGAACTACCGTATTTTTTTAACAAAATATTGTGATTTGTTAAAATATAATTTTGATTCCTACTAGCCAAACTCTTCTCTATATAACACCATCATTAGATTTTTCAAAATGCATAGTCAAAAAATTGCTTTCTTACATCAAAAAATCCACGGTGTGCATTACTATTGGAATCACATGACGTTGGTGCACGGATCATACAATTCAAGTCTTAAGGAAGTTGTTAATGACCGACCCATATTTTATCTCATGTGAACTGATATCGCCCCAAATTGGACAAATGCCGTACAATGCTCATGCGTTCTTTAAAATTTTCTTTCTTCAAATGTAAATAAATTTTCAAATTAAATGTTTTCACAAATAATGACCTGTTAGCTTAAACAATGACTTTGGAAATACTTTGGAATTTGGATCTTTTATGAGAAGGCCAAAAGTCTTAAAAACTCATACAATTCAAAAAAGAGCTGTGGCGACAGGATAGTGATCCTATAAGCCTGCAGGATTCCCATTAATTTCACAAAAAATTCAAAAAAAAATTGTATCAAGGGAACAAAGTTTTTTTTCCCGATGAATCCAAATTTAATATAAATTCAGATGGAAAGAAAAATACGTCACTCATATAACCTGATGGACGAATTCCGAATACTATTACAAACAATATCAAACGAAAAGGATCGTTGCTCCCAAGCCGACCACAGATTTTTAATTGCAAATATATAAATATAATCATTCATCTACTAACCCAACAGACTCCTCGCCTGAAATCAAATCATTTCAACTTTTCCAAGCATCCTTGTTCCTTATGTGCTAAAAATATCAAAAAAATAGCTGTCATCCATTGTAGAAGGTGACCATAGATATGCTTTGGTGGACTGATATTGTTATCTCGGCTTTGCGATAATAGTCAAAATAGTAAGGTGCGTAAAATAGATATTTTAAAAATGAATTGTATGAAATATAACTCTTAAAAAGCATACAAAGTCTTAGTGGCACCAGCCATGAAGATCTATGTAATTGAATTATGTTTTAAAATTTCAAAATTACAGGCAAGTTGTTTCTTTTTATATTCATATTTTATGTGTTTGTTATAGCTGCCGTCTCGAAACTAAAGAAATAGCTGACTATTTTAAGATACCTGTTACTAGCATTGACAATATTTGGGCAGCCGGTGGCATGCAGTCTTTAATCTGTTTAATTCAATACGGAATGCAAAATGACTAGCATTTTAAATAGACAATTTTGTCGTCTTCGCCATGCTCTTTTTATGGGTGAGCACTTAGGTAACTCAGTGCACATTTACCTAATGACTGCTGTCTATTCATTACCAAAAACCAGTGGAATCACTGCTGCCATTTGGTATCAAGTTACCTTTGGCTCATTGCACGTGATAGATTTGCTGTTATTTACGTCTATTATACCGTTCAGCGATTTTAAATTGCGATTATTTTAAAGGAAACAAGAATCATCATTTAAGTTATCAACATTTCCAATTGGCTCTCTAATATTGGCAGAAAACGAATATCGAAATACAGAATCTATTTTCTGTCTTTCGAACTTTTGTTCGATTTTTTTCTTTCAATGATGACCAAGAACTGAAATGAGGAAATAATTGTTACGAATACTGCAACGAAAATAGCTGAACATATTTGAAAGAAAAGAGAAAAAAAAATCAATATGTCTATTTCATAGGAAAGAAAGTACGTGAAAAGAATAAATTAACAACATAAGAAATATTTCTTACATTTCTTTAGATTAAGAGAAACTAAACAAATTTTAAATAGCAATCGCTTTAGACTTAATTACGTTGTTCTTTGCAATACTTCAACGCAAAAGATGTTTCTTCAATTTAAAAGGAACAGATTAGATTTAATTTAAAACTGTTTGTTCCGTATGCTGCCAAGTCAACTTCATGTGAGTAATATTTTCGGAATACGGAGTATTAAAATTTTTGGTCATCGGAAAATCTAGAACCTTAGGTAGTCGCTTTGTACTGTCAGTGTCAATGGTAAAATCGTGACAAACAATGAACTTATAAACTCACATTAACATTCGGCAAGAATAGTAACAGAAAATGTAAGGATTATTGCTTAAGAGTACACGTTAGTAGTTTATTTGCAAGTCCTCTAATAAAACTATTAACAAAGTCACTAACAGTAGGAACGAATTAAGTTCGAAAACTGACACCATATGACATTGAAACTATTTTTTGTTTTTATTGAAGCTGCAAGTCGTGTAGAAGTCGCAGTAGTCTAGTAGGTAGTGTGTTGGCTTATTAGACGTGAGGCAACAGTTCAAACCCCAGACGAAAAAAATAAAATACGAAAAAATATTTCTTCGGCGTTTTACTCTCAGCAGATTTTTAGCAAAAACTCTGAAATTAAATAAAATTGTCAAGAAAATTTTTTTTCTAAAATTTGTAGTTTGCAGTCAACTTTAAACCGTAAACTGTCCCGGTGCTCATGTACGAAATTAATACACACAACATATGTGGAGTGAGAAACTAGGTCGTAATCTTGGCCAAAGGGTTGTAATGAGCAATTATATATGTATGTATGTAAGCTTGGTATGTGTAAAGGTGGTTATCCAAATTCAACTAAAAAAAATCAAGATTCTATCTATCTATGTAGTTGTACGCCGGTAAAGGCGCATTTGTCCGCTATAGCCGTAGTGTCCAAAAAGACGGTTTTTGGTAGCTATTGCCGTCAAGCTACCTACTTAACTCAGCTTTGATCGCTATAGGCGCAAGTATCCTTCAACATGTTTACATTTTAGTCCCTATTAAACTAAAAAAAAAAAACTAAAGCCGATATACAAAAATCCGATACTAAACATGATAATGGAATTTGAAACTGATTGAAAGCGTTACAAGTGTGATCAGGCCTAATCCACATCTGATAGCTAATAATCTCATATTTTACATTTTTCAACTCCTTCAACAATTAAAATCAGCCGCTGGATACTTTGTATATACATACGTTGGTTTGATGAAAAGTAAATAAAAAAAGTGGCGCACATTATAGCCTACAGTTGTCGTTATGCCATATTCCTTCAAAGATGACCTTTAAAGGACTGTTGAGGTCAGTTCAGAACACTGTGCACGTATGTTATTTGATTTTTTTTTTGCAATTGAAGAATATATTGTTTCAACAACATGGTGTCAAGAGATACTAAAGCTTATTCGTTTAAATGTATTTCATATTGGAGCATTTGAAAAATATTATCGACAATACACCGACCCAAGCAGATTTCTGGCAAAAACTCTGAGAGTAAATAAAATTGCCATGAAAAGTTTCTCAAAAAATCTTTCGTTCGGAGTCGACTTTAAACTGTAGGTCCCGCCACTTCTGTATAAAATTAACACACACAACATAAGCGGTGTGAGAAACTAGGTCAATAATCCTGACTCAAGGGTTGTAATGACCAATTATGTATGTACACCGACCCAAAAAAAGTAGTCTAATAGCACCTAAAAAGGATCAACTGCTACAAACAATCCAACGGCGATCATTAAAATGAAATTTAATTTAGATCATAATTTTTAAATAAACATTTCATTGAAATCATAGCCTAATGTGTGTTCTACTCAAACTCAAATTTTGAAAGAGCAAGGCCCTTTACAAAAACGATCCTTCGTATTAATGTTAAAAAAATAATCAGGTGTTTTTGAGGGTTTTCTTTGGATTTTTATTTTCAGTTTTATTTTTGCAAAGTTTTTACTTTAGCAGACTTCTTTAGCCAACAATTCCAAAAAAAAAAAAAACTCAAACATTTTAAATATACACTATGAATCTAAAAAACCATGAATTTCACTCGAAAAAATCGCTGAAGAGCAAATGTACGTGCAAAGAGTTCGTTAATGAAAGGACATACAATACAAAAATAAGCAGCAAATGCAAAGTGATAAAATTTTCACACGTACAATTGTCAATATCAATCAATAAAATAAAATGTAAAATAAATTTGAAATTAAGAGGACACACGAAAAAATTTAGGAACACTTTTTTTTGTAAAAAACTAAACTTAAGGGTACACCTCTCTTTCCTTGTCTTTATTTAAATTTCAAAAAAATATTGTTGAAGTACTAACGCTGTTCAAAATACCAATTTCTAACCAAACGAATATGTTGTAACAATTTTTTAACATTCCTGGAAACAATTTCTTGGAAGCTATTATTTTATTTTATAATTCTTATTAAACCTTTTTTTTAAATTTCCTCAGCTTTTTGAGTGTTTGTTTATTTATTTATTTTGTTTTATTTTTTTTTTCTTACGCACAAAAGCTCTAAGTATGGCAAGGATCTGTGAAATGTGTTGGATTGATTCGCCGTGATACATAATTGGTCATTATAACTCTTCAGGCAGGATTACGACCTAGCTTCTCACACCACTTATGTTATCTGTGTGCTAAATTTATACAAAAGTGGCGGGACCTACAGTTTAATTTTTAAGAAACTTTTCATTGCAATTTCTTTTTCTCTCAGAGTTTTTGCTAGAAATCTGCTGAGAGAAATTCGCCAAAGAAATGTGTTTTCATATTTCGTTTTGTTAGAGATGTCTGACTTGGGGTTTGAAACTTGGCTTCACGTCTAATAAGCCAACACATACTTACTGGACTACGCCAACTTCACCGTGATACATAAACAATATCATTCGCATGTTATTACTTAATGGTTTTTTTACTTTAGCGACAAGTGACAAACAAGGTCTGACCAGAAAAATAAAGTCACTTTAAAATTATTTTTAAATGACAACAATCTTTTATTTAAACGGTCATTGATAATTGATATTAAGAGAGAATGAAAACAGTATTGCTTTTTCCACCTGTATACTGTAACAATAATAATTTTTTGCAATAACACACCTTATTCACGAAATGTTTCAATAAAATTACCAGTTGTATGAGCAACAAAGTATTCTTATTTATGTAGGTAGCTGTGAAGAATCCGCCAACACCAATATGTGTCTCATTTTCCACTATTCTTTTTTGAGAAATGCTTTTGCCAAAATCGCGTACGTTTATTATTAATTATATATTATATGTATGTATGTATATGTATTTATTATTAATTCGATTGTTGTCGCATTGCCTTTAAAGCAATCATTTCTATGTACACCCAAGTATTCTATTTTTGCTGTGTTGCGTTTATTATATTGTTACGAAAATAAAGAATATAAATACTGGTGTTTTGCTTTTACATCGCTTAACATTAAAATTATAAACAAGAGCTACAAAAACAAAACAATGTAGTAAACAAACCTGTTTACAAATCATCGTACTGCTTGATATAACAATAAACACCAGCAACAAAAAAATTGTAAACAAGTAAACAAAATTCCACAAACAACACTACAAGAATAAATGTAAACAAAATACACAAAAAACAATAATGAACGATGTTTACATTTATAGAGATTTCGAGAAGGCGAAGTCACAAACATTCGCTTACAAAAACATTCATCAGACTGTTAACTCTGTCAAATCAAAGCAGGTAAGAGAGTGAGTGAAGTTCAGTCAGTCTTGCGCGAAAACCCAGTGTTTTTGGAGAGAGTAATCGCGGTTTAAAGATCTCCGTTACAAGGATCTGTCGAATAATTATCTAGTAATTGTTATTGTTTATCCAAAGGGTATAAACAGAGGAATAACAAAAAAAAGGCAATTGTTGTTGTTTACATAAATTTGTGAACAGTGACACACAGAATTGTGCAAGTAATAAAGAATCTTAATTAAAACTAAACACAAATTTATTTTTATTTTATTTGCAATCTCCGAACTCATATTTTAAACGTTTTTAAAAGGTAAAAACGTAAGAGTATTTATAGCACAATGCCCCTAAATGTAATTCACTGTTAAATTCATTAACCCATTAACGCCGAATGGGTAGAAAAATACCCAAAAAAAAAAGTTTTTTTAAAAAATTCTATCCTGACCCAACTAAACGAGAGCCCAAACGTTTCTTTAAGAACGAATAAAGAAGACATAGAACGGTTTAAAAAAAATTAGTAAGGCATGATATTCACATATTTTGAATGACAGAAAAAAGGATGAAAAGAAACTTCGGGGTTCATCAGATTTTTGCTTTGACAAACAACAATATTCTCACAGTTCTCTGGAACGATAATTCTGTAATTACCTGTACACCTATTTATTATCATGTTATACCTATGTATGTGTATATTTTAAATCTTTCTGAAGGTGGTAACTGTGATGTCTAATTTTTTGGGTGCAATACCGATGTGCAAAACCAAAAGATATGATCGTAAACATCGCATGATGGCTGTCGTTGAACAACCATACATAATACATGCATGTAATCAGCGAATGGGTGGGGTTGACTTATTCGATAATGGCGTCTACAATTATCGTATTCTAGTCCGCGGAAAAAAGTGGTATTGGCCATTACTCACTAACACTATTGACGCAACTTTGGTAAACGCATGCAAACTACACTGCTTGTGCAGGATGTAAAGGTTTGCCACCTATTAGCCAACTCGCAAAAATAGAATACTTGGGTGTACATAGAAATGATTGCTTTAAAGGCAATGCACATTGGTTTAAAATTCACGAATTTTTCAAAATTAAAATTTTGTAGAAAGAACTTCTGTGGAATATGTATGGATGATATTCTCAGAAAAACCTTCAGATGCCATGTAATATAATATATCTTCTTTTTCATCAATTTAATATCATCCAGCAATGCGTGATTGCTCCGATTATCTCGAACAGTACCTGTTACATACTAACCTTTTCGAGATAATGTACATAATAAATTATGGCTTGTCGAATGTAACATTATATTGACTTGGATCTGAAATATTCTCTAATAGTCGTAGTACCACGTTTTCTCCAAGGCCGTAGTCAGCATTATTTTTAGCAGAAGCGCCAGCATATGGGATAAAGGAATAACAATATCCTGTCGTAGAAGCCAACACCCAGTATTTGTAGCCAAATGGCGACCATAATATGCGATCATCTGTTCATCCACAGAAAGACTATCAGAAAATATGCCAAATTGCATGAATTTTTTATTCAGTGCAGTGTTCAATGGAGTCATTTTGGCAAATTTATCATTCTTGTCAGGATTATTATTGTGACAAACGTGTTATTTTCAATAAAACTCTCAAAAATAGCTTAACTATGTTGTTTAGGCGTCATATAATAAAGAGAAAAAATTTTTATTTTAGAACACACTTATGCCGAAGTGGGTAGAAAAATACCCATGCCCTACAAAGGCCCCTACAACACTTAAAAAAAAATAAAAATATTCATATCAATACAAATACTCCAAATACTATTTGTGCCAAATTTTACCGAAATCGGACCACGGATTCTGGGGTCAGGCGTTAATGGGTTAAAGACGTCATCAACTTTTTAAAGATAAACTCCATCTGAATAGCATTGTTTTCGCAAAACAGGTCCTTAAATTCAATTCAAATTTAACAGGTAAACCAATTATTACTTAAAAAGAAAAAAATCATATTGCTTTTGGAAAGAAATCATCCGTAATAAAAAAAACCAGTATGGAGCTTTGCTCATATTAATCTACTGAAAACCAAACAATATTTTTAATTTTTTTGCTCAATTCTTTTACTAGTCGAAAGTATTCCGCATACGCTACTCCTTGATTTGTATAAAATTTTTTGACTTTGAAAACTATTTGAAATGAAATTGTTAAAAGTGTACATACTTAATAAAAATGAATTAATACTTGCTTTCTGATTTGTCAAACATTTTTTGTGAGTGTGTAAAATCACACGAACACAGGTGTTCATGAAATTATTTTCTTTATAACTCTGTCAGTTTTTGTCTTTCAACTATTTTAAACAGCCAAACAACAAGAGAGACAACTACAAAACGTTTTATTGCCTTTTAAAAGTTTATTTGAAACTTAGTTCAGCAAAAAAAAAACACGCTTAGAGTTTCTTTAAATTGAGTACCAGACTACTTATACAAAAATGTAAGTATCATGAACAAATTTCACAAATAGAGAAAAAACTAGGAAAGTAAAAAAAAATTCACTCGACAATCTTGTTGACTTTTATTCGTATTTTAATGCTAAAAGTTAAAACAATCATGTACTAGAACTCACCGAATTATATTCAAATAGTTTCTCTCTTACTACACACAATTTTAATATGAACAGACATACGTTTGCAAATTTTATATCCTACACCCAGTGTAGATGGATTGAGTATAATAGGCCTCTGCTGATATTTGTAACGCGTAAAAGAATCAATCTATTGCCAAAATCTAATTTACCTAGCTACCAGTTTGACTCTAAAGAAGTAATGATTTCATGAGAAGCCCTAATGACAATTTTTATGACCGCTCAAGCACGCTCGGCAGTTAGCTACTTGCGATATTACTAGGGGCTGCTATTCATGTGCAAATTCGCTTCGATATGCTATAATTAAACCTCCTTTAAGAAAACTTTAAACTTATTGAAGAAATCATGGAACAAATATACAGTATAAAAGTGATGCAAACATAGAGAGTACAACCCAGTGAGTTGCAACTCAAACTAATACCTAATTGCTACAAAAATATATGTATGCATGTATGTGGCTTGAAGTCGCCGTAGTCTAGTAGGTAGTGTGTTGGCTTATTAGACGTAAAGCCCGGGTTCGTATCCCAGGTCAGGCATCAAAACGAAATATGAAAAAAATATTTCTTCGAGTAAAATAACTCTGCGAGTAAATAAAATTGCCATGAAGAGCTTCTCAAAAATCTATCGTTCGAAGTCGACTTTAAACTGCAGGTCCCGCCACTCATTTATAAAATTAACATACACAACATAAGTGGTGTGAGAAGCTAGGTCGAAATCCTGACTGAAGGGTTGTAATGACCAATTATGTATGTATGTATGTGGCTAGAAAAATGTCCATTGATTAAAATTTTCTGTCAATCTCTATTTGTGCGAATAATATGATTGTTTTTAATAACACCCAAGCAAAGATCTTTAAAAACGACGTTGGCTAAACCATCACTGTAAACGGCGAGCGCTGTAGTTCTATGATTACAAACTTCTTTTAGCCTGAATTCAGTGATTTAGACACTAACGGCATGTGACTTCCACAGGACGACGCAACGTGTGACGAGCATTGACAGTTATTTTTTTTTTAATTTTTAATTCTGTACAAAAGCCATGTTTTCTACAAAAAAAAAAACTTTCTTATTTCTCCTGTTGGTGTTTCTTTGCTAAATTGCCGGAGTATACATATTTCATGTTATTATTACTGAATTTATTGAAAAAATTTAAAATTTAAATTTATTGAAAAAACTTGTATTGTTAGAAAACAAATTTGATGAAAACTTTTTTGCACCTCAAAAAACTTGAAAAAAAAACTTGCCAAATGACAACGCTGCGTGTGACTCACCTAATTTCATATTTGATATTCTGCACAAACGATTTGAAGGTATGGTCATCTCACGTGGAAGTGATCTGAACAGAGATCGTGTGATTTGACCCCACTGGACTTTTTCTTGTGGGTTTGCTTAAGACACAGGTATATGCGTATATGCTACAAACGTCAGCGGTCATCCAAGCCAACATAACCTATGTAAACTGTCAAATTCAGCCTGATTTCTGTGTCAGAGTAATGGAAAATTAGACATTCCGAATAAGCTCTGCCCAGAGAAACCATGGCATACAACTGAACGATGTTATATTCCACTCATAACGGCATCAATAGGTCTTACAAGCGAGTAAAAAATTTCGATTATATCTCACACTCAGATTTTGTTTTCTCTAAATTTGAAGATGGTAAGATCATAATGAAAGACCCTTTAATATATATTGAAATTACGTTTTGTTTACTGCACTTTGTAATTACGTTCCATACTTCAATATATTTATACAACGCAGGTACAAATTACAAGACCAATACTTACAGAAAATAATTTTTGCCTGAGAATAAAAATTTCAAAGACATAACGACACTATGTGTTAGTATATATTTTTGTGTGTATGTAACTACATATGTACATATGTATAGTATATAATAACTGTGTAGTATTTACTGGACCATCAAAACTTAGCTGTGCGTATTGTTAATAATTCAGTGCCAACAATCGGTTTTCCCTCCACTCAGTTTTTGTTTAAAATAACTTGTGAGACTTAAACGTCACTTAGACGAGAAAATTTATTGAACTTCAGACCAAGCAACAGCACCAAACTACAAAAACTAAAGGAAAAACAAGAAGTTGTTATTATTTGTTTCAATGGCTTGTCAGTAATTTTTTAAGTATTGTTTTTTTAATTTGTTGTAGAGATTGTATGATTTATGATCGGTTAAATACAACAACAAAAAATTTAAATGTTTTTCTTTATTATTTATTTATTTTTTAATTACAATTCAATTACAAATTATATTCTAATTATATACGAGCTGAGTAACTTCGACCATGTGTTCGGTGTAGTGTCACAGACCACAGCCTCTGGTGGGAATCGAACCCTCGACCCTCACACTAATAGTCTAGCACACTACCCACTAGACTACCAGGGCGCTCGTTTTTCTTTATGGTAGCTAATATTTGACGACAAACACTTTAAATTAAGCATTGAAAAACAAAAACAAAAATTACGAACAGAAAATTGGATGTAAGTTGGAATGACTTCAAAATATTTCATCAACTTTAGTAACTTTATGGCTTTAATATTGAAAACAAAACTTAGATAGAGCTTTTGCTTATACAGCCGTGTTGAACAAAATTAGAAAATTGTTCCATAAACGATCAAGAAACTGAACCATTTCCTTTTCGTTTGGCTTTTGTTTTTCATTATTTTGTTATACACCGAATTTGTAGATTAAAAAGGACGATGTCAACTAGAAAGCTGAAACAGAATTCATTTCTGTTTGGCGTAAAAAAAGTTGCCTATCGTTTTATAATCATCTCATTTGAGTAAGAAATAGAAATTGATCATTTAGAATGTTAAACTACCTACTAGTATTAAATCAGCGAATCTACTCTTTTTTGAAATTTTAACAAGCTTTCCTTAGAGTGAATAGAGTGCAGTTTATTTATAACATAAGGGCTTTAAAATTTTCAAAATAATTTTTAATTTGATTGTTATGAAGAAATTTATAAATATTTGAAAGAAATTGAACGCTTTAGATTGCATAGCTGATTAGATAAAGATGATGTGATCACAGTGAATTAGTGAACATGGGAATAGTGAACCACCCATAAATATAATTCAATTCTTTCAAGTCACAAGGCCCAACCAAAGACTATATAATTATAAAGATAGCACACTGCCGTACATTGTGTTTCCATTGCAAAAATCTGCATGGGATTTATCAAAAATCCCATATAAAAGATAAAATCATTTATAGTCTCTCTGAAAGATAAAAAGGGAGACGAATTTTGTGAAAAAGAGAATAAGCTATAACAAGCAGACGTACACGTGCATATCGCACACCCAGTTCGTAAGTGACACAACTCAAAATTTGTATTTTTCGAGTTTATGTATTAATAAGTGTAGTTTTAATTTTTGAGTTGTGCCACTTTTGAACTGAGTGTGTGATATGTTTGTATGCATATATGTGTAGTCTACTCATAAGTTCTTTTTGTGTTTTGTTTCTTTTTAATACTTTTTAAACCACATAATATTTGTAGTAAACAAGAAAATGAATTTTATAAAAGTTGATATTTATGTAGGGTAAAGAATATGTGTTTTATTGGTGTACAAAATAAAAATTAATCGACTCGCACCGAAATGCTGATTTCTTATAAATAACAAAAATTTTAACAAGCATTTATTATAATATAGAAATTTTTACAAAGAAATAAAGATAAAATGTTTTCACATTTGGACAGGTTATTTAAATTAATGCCTACGGTGGATGAACAGATTAATTTTTTACAGGAAAATATACAGTATCTATTTGAGAAATATGTACCAATGAGGGTTAAGGACATACGTAATGGAAAGCCATGGTTTACAAATGAGATTAAGGTCTCAATTGATCAAAGGAATTATGCTTATCATAGATGGAAGAGGTATAGAACGACTGAATTTTACGAAATTTTTAAAGCATGTAGGAGAGACACGAATCTGAAAATTAGGGCTGCAAAATCGAGTTTCTTTGCTAATAAATTTCGATCGAATATTAGCGCCAGGAGAAAGTGGAGGGATATACGATCATTAGGAATAGTAAATAGTGGTACTAAATCCAATGAAATGATTGATGTAAATCAACTTAGTTTGGAATTTTCGAATATACCGGGAATTGATGCCGATTTGGAATATTACAACGCATCTGATGCCTTCCCCACTACTAACCACTTGTTTCAACCAAATTTTGAATTTAGTAACGTGACACAGTATGACGTTGTTGAGAGCATTTTGGCCGTTAAGTCTAACTCCATAGGAAGTGATGGAATTGATCCCAAATTTGTGAAATTAATTTTGCCATATATTCTACCGTGCATGACTCATTTAATGAATACGATAATTACATCTTCTACTTACCCTGCAATGTGGAAAAGTGCCAAGATAATACCAGTGCCGAAACAAGATAAAACTTACCGACCAATCGCAATATTGTCATACTTATCGAAAATTTTCGAGAAATTAATTTATAAGCAGATGACCCGATACTTATATGACAATGGCGTGCTTTCTGAGAGGCAGTCTGGTTTCAGACCTAATCACAGCTGCATTTCTGCGCTCATTGATGTTTCGGAAGAGTTGCGATTAAGTGCGGATGACAATATGACATCATTTTTGGTTTTACTTGATCATTCTAAGGCTTTTGACACCGTTAATCATACTATTCTCTGCCAAAAGTTGTAACACATGTGCCATTTTTCGAATACTGCTGTCAAGCTAATCTCGTCGTATCTACGTTATAGAAGTCAATTTGTGTATCATGATGGTACTAAATCGGACAATTTTTTAATATCTAGAGGTGTACCACAGGGCTCGATTCTTGGTCCACTTTTATATTCGATATATTCTAATGATCTGCCAACTAAGTTGAAGTTTTGCAAGGTACAAATGTACGCAGATGATGTTCAGCTGTACATTAGCTGCTCGCCATCTGATATTACAAATTGTATAGGGAAAATAAATTGTGATCTGCATAATGTGTTTCAATGGGCGTCGATTAATGGTCTTTGCCTCAAACCGAGGAAATCAAAAGCTTTAATAATAGGCAAGGTAAACTATACGGCACAGCTTACACCATTACAGATTATTAATACTTCTATTGAGACTGTACATAGTGTTAAGAACCTAGGAGTTATCTTTAATAACAGCCTTAATTGGTCCAACCATGTGAATTCTATTTGTGGCAAAACGGTTGCCATGTTGCGAAGTCTTTGGCTAACGCAATATTTTACTCCGTTTGATATTCGTATGCTGCTCGCAAAAACATATCTCATCCCCACTCTGCTGTACGGATGTGAACTGTTTTCTAGTTGCGACTCAGTAAGTAGGAACAGGCTCAAGGTCACATATAACAGTATTGCTCGATATGTTTTTGGTCGTACAAGGTACAGTAGGATATCTGAGTTCTCATATCGAATCTATAACTTATCTTTTGGAAATTTGTTGAAATGCCGTACTCTGGTGTACCTACATAAAATCATCTATATTAGGAAACCCCATTATTTGTTTGATAGATTAGTTTTTTCAAGATCTAATAGAGGCTTGAGAATTAATAGCGTTAGATACCGCAGGCAGATATCTGAGAGACACTTTTACATCAATGCAATTCGTCTCTGGAATGAACTCCCAAACAACATACAATTACTAAGCAATGCTAAGCATTTCAAGACTGCAATAATTTTTTTTTTTTTTTTAATTCAAAAATATTTATTCAAGAAAATATTAAAATTCACAGTTTTGTTTGCCTCAGCGTCTTACGACATTGTTGAGGCGAGTTGGCATAGTATTCTTAAAATAAATAAATTAATTTTAAATAAATAGTATCTAGAATTAAAAAGAAAGCAAATATAAAAAAAATAAATAAAAGTAATTACAAAAATAATATACACATGTATATTGAGCACATACTACATTACAAGCATTTCTAAATTATTTAAGAAATAAGTTTTAATGTTGGATTTAAAAGATGAAATTACATTGATATCTTTTAAGTTTTGTGGCAAGTTGTTATATTCCACACAACCAATAAATTCAATTCGTTGCTTGGTTTTTTCAAGTCTGCATCTCGCAATTTTTAAGTTTGAACTGCTTCTGGTAGCAAAAGTTGATTGATTACGAGTGAAAGTTATTGTGCTGTGGCCAATGTTATGTAGGGATTTAAATACAAATAGAAGTACTTGCTTTTTATATATTCCGTTTATAGGTAATATATTCTTGGCAATTTCCTGGTACAATCTTAAGGTAGGGTACCTAATTGGAAGGTTGTTACGTTTTTGAGTGCTTTATTTTGTGTTCTTTGAAGAGAGTGCAGCTCCATGCTATTCTTGTATGCATATACAGAAACCAAGTAATTCAAATGGCTCTGAATTAATGCCTCATATATAATAAGTTTTATTTTTTTATTAAATTTGTACAAGAGTCCAATTACTGGAGATATTTTCGATTTAATGTCTTTAATATGCAAGTTCCATGATAAATTGCTTTGCAAAGTCACGCCTAAATATTTTACTGCGTTTGTTTCAAAAATTTCTTCTCCATCTACAAAAACACTAAACTTTGGTTCATTAGAGTTTATGTATGGTTTAAATCTTATAACCTTGGTTTTTGATGAATTAAGAATTAATTTGTTTTACCTCATATATTCAAAAATTAGGGCAGCATCTCTTTCCATATACACTTTTAAAACGGTTTCATGTTTGTATGGGTAAAATAGTGATATGTCATCGGCATACATATACAGTTTTCCGAAGAGCTCAAGGTTATTGATGTCATTAATGTAAATTGTAAATAAAAGTGGGCCCAATACACTGCCTTGTGGTATACCATGTTCCACATTTCCAAGACTACTCTTGCTATTGTTTAATACAACATATTGCTTTCGATTATTCAAATAACTTTTAAACAGGTTTAGTTCGGCTCCTCTAACACCATAGAATTGAAGTTTTTCTAACATTATATCATAATCTACAAGATCAAAGGCTTTTGAAAGATCATAGAAAACACCACCAACAGCATTATACCCTTCGTCCAGTCCTCGACATATGAAATTTACTACATTAATTACAGCATCTTCAGTACCGCTACCCTTTCTAAAACCAAACTGGCTATCATACAGTAAATTATTATTTTCTAGATATGTTGTGAATTGTTGATGAATTAGTTTCTCAAAAATTTTATCCATTATAGGCAATAGAGCAATAAGTCTATATATATCTTCTTTATGCGCATTAACAGCTTTTGGTATTGGAACAATTTTCGATATTTTTAGAATGTTTGGATATTCCGCTGTTAAAATAACATTATTGAATATATGTAATAATAATGGTGTGATTTCATTATTTAAATTTATGAAAGTTTTTGGCGACAAGTTATCATGTCCGGGGGACTTATTATTTGAAAGGTTATGTATGATTTCAGATATTTCTTCATTTGTTATGCTTCTGAAATTAAAAGTCTTATTACAGCTCCTTAGGGTTCGTAGTCCATTACATGAATCGGAGGGAGAATAATCAATTTGTTCTTTCATGGTTTTGGGAATTTGTAAAAAGTATTTGTTTAAGCGCTCACATTTTATCGCATCCTCCATTATTATTTCGCCATTTGAATTTTTCAAATTTACTTGGGTTTTAACACTCCTTCCCAGACTTTCATTTAAAAATCTCCAACACTTTTTAGGATCTTGCTGAATGCTATGTAAGTTATCATGATAATATCGGTTCATTGATTCCTTATAGGCGACTTTAAAACCTTTACTTATTCTTTTTAGACTGTTTAGTACATTTGCATTTGGATTTTTTCTTCTTTGTTTTAAGATTCTTCTCTTAAGAATAAATAAGTTGCGCAAGTTTTCATTTATCCATGGTGCTATTTGTTCTTTTAATAATTTTTTTCTTGTTACCTCAGACGTAGAGTTTTTTTTTGCATCTGACAGACATTTTATCAAACTAGACGCATCAATTGATGAATTTCCACTCAAGAAATTCGAACTATAGTTTAAAAAACATTCCTTAAGTTTGTTATAGTCACATTTCTTTTGTACAAATTCAGTATAGTCACAATTTTGTGTTTTCTTCTTAACTTTACAAGAGATCATATTGTGATCAGAAAATTCACATTCAATAGCATCTATAAATAAGGAATGGGAGAGATTTGTGAAAACGTTGTCTATAGATGAGCCAGATATCGGACGTGTAATTAAAGTATGACAATTTTTGAAGTCATAACTTTCAAGCAAATTCAGCAAAGTATTCGACACTTCATTCAAAAAATCAATATTTGAATCCCCAACAAAAATGCAGCAGTTTCTACCATATAACTCCATTAAGTTTTCTACAAGATTGTAAAAATCATTAACATCACATTTTGGAGAACGATAAAATGATACAATTTTCAGTGGTTTTCCATTAATTTTAAAGTTCTCCAGTGTTAAAACAATCAGGTCACAAAAGCTTTTGTTTTCACATACTTGTACAGTATATTGTAAATTATTTTTCACATATATATATGTTCCTCCGAAACCATCCGCCCTACAACAGTGAATAGAATTATATCCAGGTATATTATAAATTGATGATAGCATTGAATGAAACCATGTTTCCTGAATTGCAATTATATTTGGTAGTTGTGGAAAATTTGAAATTATTGTTTTGAATTGATTAAATTTTTGAATTGACGAAATGCTTCTAACGTTTACAGATATAATATTTAGATATGAGTAATTTATTTGTTCTAAATATTCAATGAAATTTTCAAATTCAGAAAAATATTGATTAAGTATCATTTATAAATGAAAAAGGGGTTTATTAAAACAAAGTACAAAAAGCAAAAACAAATAATATATATATATGTATAATTCCTTTTTATTTTTTTTTTATACTTAATATTTTCAAACTGGAGACTTAAGTGCAGCACCATCATCAGCATCAGAATCATCAGCGTTAACATTGAATCTATTCATAGATCTACGTTTGGATTTAAACGTCACAGCTTCCGACAATAAATGATCAACATCATCCTCGCTTCTTATTAGTTTGGGTTTTGACATCCCACTTTTCCTCACAAATACTCTGGGTCCACTCGTATAAACTGAATCGTACCCAATTGATTTTAAAGTTTTTGCATAATTAAATAGACTCAAAGTTTCTCTACTTAAATAATCGTTTACGAAAATTCTTTTGGTATCTTCAGATTCTCTTAACTTGGCTTTAGACATCATCATTTTATCTTTGGATTTCTTATCAGTAAACTTTACAACCATTGTTTTCTTTCCATTATCTCTTTCCATAGTGTTTTTATAGAAATAGACATCATCAATAGTTTCCTCACTAATATCTATACCAGCTTTACTTGAGAATTCCAAAAAAGTTTCCATAGCATTCGATTCTTTTTTAGCAACAAAACCTCTAATTATACAGTCGTTTTTAACACGCTGATCATTTAAAATCTTAACCGAAGTTTTCAAGGTTGAAATTTCATTTTTTAAAATTCTATTTTCTTTTTGCATCAATTCCAGTTTTTTTTATTTTCGGCTATACCCTGAAACAATTTATCATATTGTTTTGACATAAACTCTATTGCTTCTGTTATGGAGGTCAGCTGATCGAGTTTTTTAAGATTTGTTTTTATTTCTTTTAACTCTTTGGCTATGGATGCATCTTGGTTATGTTCACACATATGACATACATATTCCTCACCTTCATTATCAAGTAGATATTGAAGCTGCCGTTTATCTAGTTGAGTACATTGAGTATGGAATATTTTAGAGCACTTGTCGCATTGTATGTTTTTTTCCTTATTTTCTTTTATTTCCATTTCGCACTGTCCACAAATAATTTTTTTATCATTAACAATGTTACGACGAGCTTTTGATGCCATTTTTTTTAATTCTTTATAATTGTTTGACACTTGCTCTTTCTTTTTTTTATATTTTCATAAAAGAATTAATGTTTTTTTATTTATTATTTATTAAATTAAAAAATCACTTGTAAGAGCGCAATTATATTTGACTTTTTAGCACAGGGTTGCCAACTTCAATTAAATTTTTGAATGAGCATAATACGCATACGTAATTAATCAATTATATTTTTTTTAATATAATTATAAATTTTGTTTTTAATAACATTTGTTATGTTAATTTATTTTTAACGTTATTATTTTGTATTTTCTTATATTTTGTTATGTTAATGTTAATAATGTTAATAGCAGTACTATTAAATAAGATAATATCTTGTTGTACTGTATTTACGCCTGAATGAATGAATAAATAAATAAATAAATAAATAAATTAATTTTTAATGATTTAAAATTTTGACTTTCTCAGCACTCGATGATTTATAGTTTTGAGTCTGCCATGAAGAATGCTTACGAAGTAATGTTAGCACAAGAAGATTCAGCATCTCTAATCTATGTTTATAGCATACGTCATTCTCCTCATACCAAAAGGAATATGTTGTATTTTCGGTGCATTGTATGCATTGTTCGACAATAGTTTTCTTAATATTTCGTATGCTTTTGTCTTCTGTGAATATTTTTTCAAATACTTTTTTTTGTATCTTGCATATTTCAAAAAACAAATCGGATGGTCTACACAAACTTCCAAAATCTGATACTTCATTGTAATTTTTCGAATGTGTATACATTTCGGAGGGGTATGTCAATATTTGGGTGGGTTTAATTATATCCAATCGACATTTTTGGCAAGATAAACCTAATTTGGCAAGTAAACCTAATTTTCTACTACAAGAGAAAAAAGATTTCTAAGTTTTTAAAAATTTGGCATATAAATTTCATACAATGGGCATCATAAATTCGGTGCGAATCAATTTATTTTCGTTTTCACAAAAACAAAACAAATGTGATTTTCCCTACACTCACCTACGAAGTCATCTTGTTTCTTTCTATTTTTCAATCTCACATTTAATAGAAAGAACAATCTCTCTTTTTAAAAAATTACGAAAATAAACCACAGCTTTTATTAAAAAAAAAAAATTAAAATAAACAGTAAGAATAACAACAACAATAATATCAAATACTTTATCTCAAGAGAGCAAAATAAAAGTGCTTGCGCTCTCCCCCGTTATTTGTTATCTACAAAAAATTTATCTTTGCAAAAAATGAGAAAAAGAGCAAATTTTTTTCCCTTCCCTTGCCACTTGTCCCCGGCATCTTTAAGCTGTACAAAATTTGTGTTAAACCAAAATGTACTGAGTGGAACATCTTTATATTATATAGTCTTTGGCCCAACCCTGCCTTGAGGGAGTCCTCGTCGCTCCTTCGTTTTAAATGATATGGTAAAACGATGTGTTTTGTTACTTATCCGCACTAGTGGCCATGTTCCGCGATGTAAAGTGAATGTTACGTGAACACGTTTTTGTTTATACCATTTCTCCAGGTAAAAAACATGCTCTTGAATGTACCAAGATGTTTCTTAAAGATTCTGCAGTGTTTAAAGGTGACAACACGGGGTCAGGAAAGTATATGTATGGCATTTCCAAAGACTATATTAAATATAATATGAATCCCACGACCTCTGACATACGGGTAACCAAGCTAGCAATGTTCACAGAAAAAATTCAACTACTGCTTGCGTTCGACTTGGTGAAAATGGTATGGGGAAAAGCCCTCTGTGGTCACAACCAAGTGAAATCAACAATGTTTCTTTCGTTTCGGATTACAATTTGAAAAATTTATACCAGTTGCTGAAGTATTTTAAATGGATGTGTGCATTTGGAAATAAAAAAAATCGCAAAAATCTAATAAAAAGGAAACTTAAAATGAAATCAGGAGTAAAATGTACTTTTGCTAGTCCATATAAAACTAAAAATTGTATGTGAAAACAAGTCAAACAATATCCAAAGAAAAACGAAAATGAATATCAAAAGAAAAAAAGAACTGAAAAATTATTTTGAGGCCAAATAAAATGTTTGTAGAAGAAAACCCCAATAGATGTGAAGTGGCAAAAAACAATTCCTCTCGGCATAAACTAAAGTACTCCACATCTTCTGTTACCGTTTTGCTGATAAATTGAGCATTTGATTCACAATCTTCTAAAATGCGATAATAATTGAAAGATAAATTTAAAGTTCACAACATTTGTTCTCAGAATAAAGATTTCCTTGTTTGTTTGCTTGCTATTATTCTGCTCCATTTCTTGTGCTCTGATTTTTTTAAATTGTTTTTTAGTTTAACATCATAGTTTTGCTACAATATTTGTTAGAAACTTAAATAAAATTATTTTCTTATTTTACTTTCCTTTGAAAGTACTTGATATTCGAATTCCTAGGATATTGTACATAAATTTGAAGAATGACTGACATGTCTATTAAATACGAATTTACTAAAGATATTCAATTTGTATTTGAACAAAGTAAATTAGGAGTTTTCTTAAGTGCTTTACAAATGTGAATTCATATATGTGAATTCTCTATAAGAAACAGGTGTATGATAAATGAAATAAAAATAATAAATAATACTTTTTCATTGAATTCATATATTTTGGAAGGTGTGTAAAGGTAAGCAATTTTAATTGCCTTTTTAACTGTAGACCTTTACTAAGATTGCTATATATTAAGAAGATATTATTATAAGCAATTACCAGCAATATTGAACATTTTTAAGGTTCATCACTATTAAAATATCACATGAGGACGATGACTATTTTTTTGTTTGTGAGTCAAGTTTTAAATGGCAAACCCTGACGTGTTAATTACTTATAATATTAATCAAATTTGTTTAAAAACGTTACTATAGTAACTATAGTTTAGTATTATTAGCTAGATACCCAAAAAAATATTCTCTAAAAATCATCAAATTTACGTATTTTGTTGTAATTTTAGAGATTAATACAATCTACAGCTCTAATCATTGGGATTTTCAACGTAAATTTGCTGAACTTGCATGCCGTTGTCAGTAATGGCCTGGCTAACATCGTTCTCAGAGAAATTTCATTTATGGCCCCTTCACCAGCCCAAAATCCAAACCAAATAATTACTTTTTAGAGACGCATTCGACGATTTTTGAGCTAATGTAGGATGGTATTACACAATTCAGTTTGTTCATCCACCTATTTATGTGCCTATGGACTGTGCTGAAAATGATTTTTCGATGAGTATTACGGTCAGTTTCCAACTGCTCCAGAATCCATTCAGCCAACACACGTCGTTGTTAATGGTTATTCATTGTGATTTGGCATAACATAATGAATAAATGACAACAATTATGACAAATTTAGCTTCAACAAGATGTCCGTTATTAACAGTCAATGTGAATTTTTGGAACATTTATATCTTGACGCTCACTACATGCCGGTACACATGGGCCCTTTTCCACGAAACAACTTATCAACTTTTCACTTTGCACTTATCAAATTTTTCGACAATTTGCAAAACTTTATGTTCCTCAGAACTATAAAATTTAATAAGTGATATGTTAAAACTGATAAGTATAATTTGCAAAGTCTTTGCAATTTTTTTATTCTCTTTGCAATTTCTGTTCCATGTACGTTCTTTTTTGCAAAGTGCAAAGCTAAAATTGAAAAGTGTAATTTGCAAAGACTTTGCAAATAATTATGCTGTTTCGTTCCACAAAAACTGGAAATTCTATTTTTGCAAAGCAAATTTCGATAAGTTTATCTAAAATTTGCAAGGTAAACGATCTCTTTGCAAATTCATATTGTTATAACTAGTGAAACTTTCAAAATGTTAAGACGTGAGTTTTTGATCGACGATCGTGAAGAAGTGGTTATAAGAAGAAATTATAGAGACAGAATTAACTTTTCGGGACGACAAAACTTTAATTTTAAAGAGTGCTTTAGATTAAATCAAATCCAAGTTGATTTTATTTTAAGTAAAATTAAAGAAAAATTAGAGCACAAAACACAACGCAGTCATGCGTTATCTGCTGAAAATCAACTGCTACTGTGCCTGCATTGGCTTGCAAATGTTTGACAGTACCATGGAGTTTCAGCTATGCATGGTGTTGCAAAATCAACGGTTTGCAGAACCATCCATAGAGTTGTCGACATTTTATTAGACGGTTTATTTCAAAACACATTGCGGTGGCCCGATGACGTTAGTGGTATTGCTGAAAAGTTTTTTGAGATGGGTGGATTCCCCTGTATATGTGGTTGTGTGTATGGCACAATCGTTAAAATTGATGCGCCTTCATTACACGAGGAAGCATATGTGGACCGGCATGGTAACCACTCATTAAATGTAATGATGATATGCGGGCTAGACTACACATTTTACAGTGTAAATGCAAGTTGGCCGGGTAGTGTTCATGATTCAAGAGTTTTACGGAATTCGGCTATAAGCCAAAGATTTGACAATGAATGGAGACCATTTCCGGATGCTGTTGTTTTGGGTGATAGTGGTTACGGATTGAAAAATTGGTTGAAACCATCATTACGCCGAAATCCTGATAACCCTGCTGAAGAGGCTTTCAACTGTTGCTACAAAAAAACACGGCGCATAATTGAAAATAGTTTTGGCATTCTTAAATAACCTGCGACTAAGGCCTGAGTTTGCAGGAAAGGTAGTTATTGTTTGTGCCATTTTACACAACATTGCCTGTAGCATTGGAAGAGTCCAAACAAACTGTCCCTCGCATAGGTCCATGTTTTTTGGGCCGACGCCAGTTGCAGTGATTGGGCTTTTTTCAAAACTTCCTCCCAGGCAGCCTGTTTATCTAATTTATTAATCTTCAAAACGTAATGTAAACGTGAGTATTTTCTAAATAGTTACAATAATTTTATTCAAAATAGTACTTACTTTATTGTTTTGAAAACTAGCAAATAAAATATCCATTTTTTCTTTAATAAAGCGTAGCAATGCAAGTTATTTTCCATTTGTATCTTGCGGCTCATTTTGACAATTAATCTTTAACGCAAAGTGAAAAGTGATAACACGCAAATGCAAAGGAGGTTAAATGCTTTGCGGAACACTTTTCACATTCACTTTTCAAGAGAGCGCAAAAACTTTGCAAGAGCGCGCAAAGACTTTGCAAAGAGAGCAAAAATTTTATTGATACTAAAGGCCCCTGGACACGATCAAATAAATTCGTCAAATAATGCATAAGTGTGAGTGTCGTGCGATTGAAGTTAAAAAGGAGACGTTCAAATAAATTCATCAATCATCATTTGCATTTTGATTTTGTAGTGTTCGTTTCGTAAAATATCTTCATCGGATGACACACAAAATATAAAATATACACACAAAATATACATATATGTACACACAAAATATATACATACAAAATATAAAATATGCACACACAAAATATATACACACAAAATATACATTCACAATAAAAAAATATTTGTTTGTTTATCCGCGCATGGATGATGTGTTCATTACGACGATATCGAAGCAAATGAGATATTGCTTGTCAATCAGAATTGGAGACGATCAAATAAAAATTCGTCAAATGAAAAAATCAAAATGTTTTGATTTTCATCAATCAAAGCCGACAACGTATACGTAAGTATATAATGACAACACGCATACATATAAGACATTGATGGTTTTATTTGATCGTGTCCAGAGGCCTTAAGAGAGATTTGCAAAGAATTTTGTGGAAAAGAAACAGTTATCACTTTGCCAAAAAATACAATTTGATAAGTGCAAAGTGAAAAGTTGATAAGTTGTTTCGTGGAATAGGGCCCTGGTAATTAGTCAACAATAATAAAAAGAAAACATTACTTTAATCTGATTTTGGTGTTTGTTAGAAATAAAACAATAATATATTAAGAAGTCAATGAATTTGTGATTTAAAATAGTTTCACAAAAAAATGTGTTTTTTAAAGATACGGTCACATTAAGCAAATATTTGACGAAAATATTGAACCGTTACATTTCAAAAAAAATTTACCTGTGGTGACCAATGAAACTCTTCTTGAAAATCAGTAATAACAACAGAATAAAATTTTATATGAAGCTATTTGGTCTAACAGAACACACCCAAACTTGTTTTTATACGGACATGCACCATTTCGTGTAAAATGGTGCAAATAAACAGTACATGCTCATAAGGTCACATTTGGATTTTCAACCTAGAAGATGTTTTATTCGTGTAATAAATTTCTGATGGTAATCACGGTCGTTAGTGCAGCACTGGTTTAATATCAGTTTCGTCTAAACTTTAAGGTTCAAATGGTTTCATTATTTTAAAGGCGAATTCATCTGTGAGACGTTGAAATCGTATTTTAGAGGGCTATATGTATAGCTGTATTCTGTATCCAGCCACACATAAATAATTCAGCTTTTTTACTTATATGATTATTTGCCAAAACATGTTCTGTTTATTTATTTGCCATTTGAAGGACATCAAATATGAAACTGACTGTTACCACACGTGTCAACTTCTTAAAATGCAGGTTCTAACAAATCATCTTCATCAAAAACACTGTCGACAATTATATTGTCACGTTTTTACCTTTTCGTTTAACGTTTAAAATATGAGTTCGTTGATTGCAAACAAAATAAAAATAAATTGGTATTTGATTTCAATTAAATTCTTTATTGTTTGCACTATTTGCCATTGCTTATACCTTGACGGATACAACAATAATTGCTTGTTCGCTATTCTTCTTTGCTTACAACGCAGATCTTCAAACCACGACTGTACTCTTCACACGCAACGCATTTTCACACACACACACAGAAAAATAACCCAATGTAAAATTAACATGGAAAAATGTTGATTTCAAATCATAGTAAATTTTCAAAAAAAATGTTTTTTAAATGTATTTTTAACATTGTTTCATATTGAATCAAAATTAAAAATATTAATTTAATCTCAGAAATAGCTGATTTGACATTTTACACTTTAAAATAAAATTGTACACATAAGATTTAACATTTTATAATGTTAAAATAACATTTTTCAACGTTGTTTTGATATAAAGTATTTTTATAGTAAAAACAAAAGTTTTTAACGTAAAATCAACATTGCGTTTAGTTGATATAACATGGGCCATTGTTAATTCAACATTATATTTACATGTTTCTATGTTGAGAAATATGTTGAAACAACATGTGACAATTTTAATTGATTAACGAATAGCGAATAAAATTGTTTCATGTTAAATCAACAACACTGTTCATGTTAAATCAATGTTGGTTCATGTTAAAACAACATTTACAAATAATAGTTTTTATATAAATTATAAATGCACTGCATGAGTAGGGGCAATCCCCTGAGTGCTGGTTTCATAAAAAAAAAAAGAAAAAAAATAACGTTGGTTCAAGTTAAACCAACATTTTGTTATGTTAAATTAACATTAGTTTATTTAAAATTGACATTGATTCATGTTGAATATACATTGTATTCTGTTAAATCAAACTTATACCATGATGGAAACATTTCGAACAAGATTGAAACAAAGTGGTTGAATTTTCAATTAACATGAAAAAAAGTTGAAATGAAATGAAATCATGTTGAATTCTGCAAAAAGTGCCGCTATTTTGGAACATAAAAACTTTTCATTCATATATTAGTAAAGCTTGAATAAGTATTGTGTGGATCTTACGAACTTTTATGTTTACATAAATTGTTTCGAACTACTGCACCCAAATAAAAGTCATCTTCTTCTCAGTAAATGGAAGGGATTTATGGAAAAAATTGTAAGTAACTTATATCTTAAAGACAAAAGGTCTAAGGAAGTTTTTACAAATTCAAAGAATACTACCGAACAAAGTAATTATATATACTTATTTTTTAAATTCATATTTTAATCACCACCTTATTTCCAGATTCAGTAGATTATATACATACTATTCTGCTAAATTCAGTTATTTTACCAACCGCACGTTATTGGGATAAAGGAGGAAAGAATACAAAAAAGATTTCTATACCAGACGCCAACGAGAGTTTTATTGTTCATCTTACCACTATTAATGATTATGAAAAGGTAATGTCAGAGAAATATTATAATTGAAATTGAACTACTCAACCTTTCATAATAGTTGTAGGTCATAGTATTTATAACTTGAAAAATTTTACGTATATTTTGATAAAACACTCGTAAAATGTGATCCTTTTTCGAAAAGCTTAGATATCCAAAAGGTTGCCAAGCTCCCTGGCTTTTTATTCAAGAATACTTTTACGAAATTACTCCTTGTTTAACTTTAACCTTAAAATATTACTTATATACTTAATTATTTACCTAAATTTTTATTAAATAAATTTTTTAATTTATATTTTTATATTTTTAAAATGAAAATTAATAAACGTTATATTTTATATGAAAACAAAAATAATTCCTTTTTATTGGGCGGGCTTAATATAAGCAGAAAGTCAATATGATTTTCATGTTATTTCAAAACTAGAATCCTTTTGAATTAACAAGAAAATTTATGTTGAAATAATATGTTTGTATCTTATTTCAATATGAAATTCAAAGATGAAATAAAATGATTTAATGTTATTTTAAACATAAGATCATATTGATTCAATGTGAGAATCATGTTATCTTAATACTAATTAATGTTGATTTGAACGGTATCTTAAGGTAAATTCAACGTGATCTCACTTTGATCCAACATAAGTAGCAATGTTGTTTTATAATGTTTTCAAGTTGTTTTTAATTGAAAAATAGTTATTTTTGGTTTACTGTAAAGCCATGTTGAGTTAACATGAAACACCTATGGAGCAAAATCATAGCTGAAAAATGTTGATTTAACCTTGTTTTCGGCGTTTTTACAATGATTTTTTTCTGTGTGCAAGACTGACTGAATTCTTACTACTCGTCGTCTGCTTTATCTTGCCTTTTTATGTGCCCACGTAAACAGTCTGACGAACATTCTTGAAGTAGGATGTTCGTGTTTTCGCCTTCTCGAGAACTCTCGTAGTTTCATTGTTGTTTCCGTATTTTGTTAACATTTTTTGTTGTTGCGTTTTCGTTTATTTGTCTATCCCCTTCTCTTTCATACTTTTTTCATACTCTTTTGCAACTTTTGTTTACCATCTTAATGTTAAACAATGTTACACCGTTTCCCTTTTCGTAACAATATATTTTATGTTTCTTAATTTATCATAAGTAATTCACATTTTATGGAGTATACCATACCGCGATATCATTTTACTCAGTTTACCTCAGTGGTTTCGTGAGTGTTTTCATTTACATACACATGTATATACAAAACGGAATAGCATCAATCCACAGCAATGTCACTTGATGACATTAATTTAATAAATGTTATGTACGTACCCTAAATGCTAGAAGCAACAATTTGAACATTTATTGATAAAAATTTTTTACATGAGCCTTGACCTACTTACTCTTGTTGGTTATTCAAATGAAATGCAAATTCAATCAATTTCGATTGCTTATATAAATTCACTTCAATTTTTTATTTCAAATATTTGCATACCATACACACCTAATTCATACCTTTTCCACAAACAGTCACTTCGCTTCAATGAAATACAAAACGAGGTCAAACTTCATGACACAATTACTGTGACATTTTTTTTTAAATCGGAAACTAAAGTTATGAATAATTTATCATAGGATTCATTGAAATCTATGGTAGGTTAACGCTAATGGATTTTATTATTATTTTCATACAATTTAACGTAATCATATGTATGTAATTATGATGTAATAGTGCCATGCTTGGGTCTTAAGAGGATAATGGCAACATAAGTGATAGTAAGTACAACTTACAGATAAAATAAAAACAAAAATATGGCAGTGCCGGAGCAATGTCGATAACAATCATAGCTGCTAGATAAATGAAGCATCAAATCGTCAAATATTTGAGAAAAAATCGTCAAAATCGTCAAAGACTTTCATTGAAATCGTAAAAAATCGTGAGAAATAATGAATAAATAAATTGAAAGGTTTAAAAAACAAAAACATATAAAGTCAATGTTAAGCAGCAATAATATTGTATCATCTATACCCATGTATGGTGTAAATATTAGGGAATCAGAAGATCTTGATGTTATGGGCATGAAAATTCAATGTGATGTTCGTTAGAACTGACACATTTTTCAGTGCTTTGGTTTCTCATCGACCGAGAATGGAAAACAACTCTCATGTATGGGTTGGCCTTTAACGTCTATTTTGAGGCTTCTCGACCGTTTATAGGAGAGGCCGCAGTAGCTCGTTAATCACGATAGTGTGTCCAACTCCATAGATTAATTGGAGCATCGTTGCAATGTGGCTTGTGTTTCACTGTTCTATCGCTACTACAACGGATATTGCTCGAGCGAAATAAGGGGACTTGTTTATGAAAATCATGTATTCCTACGTAACACTCGTCTTTCTCGGCCAGCACATCTGTATGTGTTCGATTGGCCAATGTAACCCACAATGCATTATAGACAAAATGCGTTTGTTAGACGGACTATTCGCATGTGGAACTCCCTTCCTGCCCAGAGTTTTTTTTGCTGTTACTTATGGTATAAAAATATTGAAACCTAGTGTCCATAAACACTGCTCATACTTTCCTGCTTCCTATAATATATTTTTTTTGCTAGTTCAAGACACAATGCCATCCACTGAGTGTTGGTCGTATTAAAAAAAATAATGCCACTTGCGATGGTAATATTTGAAGCTATAATCGAATTTATAAAATTGTCTGCAACGGCATATGATAATTTATGCTCAGCTACAATGTTATTTAGGAGTTGTAATTTTTTGGCTTTTAAGGGATTAAAAAGGCATAAAATACAGAAAAATCATCACAGGTATTCGAAAATAACTTAAAAATATAATACTTTACTCCTTCTTATTACTTGAATAAATTTCCAACAGTAACAACTGCAATGCAAATACAAAGCTTAAGGAGGCTTTTAATGTACTAAAGTAAAGAAAATGATGTACATAAATTTTTAAATTCTAAAGATCGTCAAAATAAGGGCATAAATCGTCATATCGTTAAAATGACATTTTTGGAGCACAAAATCGTCAAAATGACGATAAATCGTCAAATCTGGCAGAAATGATAACAATGCTCAATGAAACAAGTTTTTTTAAACGCAGTGGCAACGACGGGCTTCGTTTTTTTTTTGTTGTATATGAGCCGCTCAGTGCACAAATCGATTAACTCCATAAAACAAAAAGTAGAGAAATGCCATGAAATAATGGAAATTGTTTTTTAAAATTCCCTTTACAAATATATATTGTAGAGTACATAAATACATATCTGTGGCATTAAATAATAATAATAGCTGCAAATTGATTATAGTTATCATTCAACGGTTGCTAGTGGTGCATTTGAATTGCGTTACTGAAACGATTTACATAAGCGTATGGAGTTAATAAAAATGTTTTCTGAATTAGTTATTATTCAATAGCCCCAAAAAAATATGTCGTTTAATGGTGTTAACCTTTACTATTCAAGAAAGTTATAATACATATAAAAAGTTATGACTATCCCAAGTGCTTTGACACTTAAATTTAAGATTTTCCAAAAAGTGGAGTTAATCACTTTGTGCACTGAACGGCTCATATGCTCATTTCGTTTATATTTGAAGTTTCCATATTGAAAATAATATATTATATGGCAAGTTCGAACATAAACTTAACTTTAAAAGTTACCGGTAGGATGATCCTCCCTTTACCTTAAAGCTCACATCTACCTTATTGTCCACTTATAATAATGAAAAACAATTTATCTGTCCGTTAAAATCCTCCCTTTAGTTAACGGCAAGTTGTAATAATGGCCCTTAGTCCCTCTAATACATACATACGTACATACATATATACATTGTTGGTCACAACAATACTTCAGTCAGGATTACGACCTAGTCTCTGACACAACTTGTGTTGTGTGTGTTAGCTTTATGCATGAGTTGCCGGACCTTCAGTTAAAAGTCGATTCCGAGCGACAAATTTTTGAGAAACTTTTCATGGCAATTTTATTCAATTTTATTAACTCTCAGAGTTTTTGCCAGAAATCTTCTGAGAAGAAGTCGCCGGAGAAATATATTTTCATAATATATTTTCTCTTTGTTGGACCTGTCTTACCTGGGATTTGAACCTTTGTCGTCTAATAAGACGACACACTCCCTACTAGTCTACAGCTACTACTTAGTCTCTCTATCATCCAGGATATGATTTGAGATAGTAGCGAGTGATCTGTCGCAGACGGTTTTACACATGAATTGTACTTGAAACTTACATTTACATATTTTTACCCTTACAATGTGTATGCATACATATGTATGTATGTATTTATAAACATTTTAAGATAAACTGAAAATATTGTTTTTTACAAACAGAAAAAATAAACAGACGCTTTAGCGTGTAAATTATGCTGTAAAAATATTTGTGTGGATGAATTTGACAGGTAAAATAAACAAAAGTTTCTTCAGCTATAACTCATGTGAAAATCGTTTTTTCTTCAAGTGCTTCTGTTCCTCTATTTTTAATGTTTTATTTTATTTTACATTTATTCCTGTATTATAATTTTATCTTGTCTTGTATTTGTAGATTTTAGTAGTAGTAGTAGTTCATGATGCAGATGCAGCATGTTGTACAACAATAAATTATTTTGTCGCTTCTATATGTTGCGGTTGTAGTCACAATGAACCTTATGCTGTAGCACACACGCTTTCACTCTCGCACATTTAAAAATTGCATAAATACCGGTACGTATGGCGGATAGGGGGAACGACTCAGCCTTTTATTTAGGTATACATAGATCGCTTTCCAGTGTACTAAATTGTTGTTTTCTTCGTGTTGCGTGTATAGTACATTAGAGAAGTGTTAGGCCAAGTATTAAATTAGCATGTTGCATTTTTAAAATTCTAAAATTATTCTTTAACTTAGTCGAGTCTTATTGATCAGTCTAGTAAAAATATCACTACCAATTGGAATTAATTCTTAAGTACGGCCAAGCAACCTATTGATACCTACTAGAGGTGTGCACAAGACATATAAAATTGCACATTTCTCAAGACCGAATATTGATTGTAGCTGCAAATATAAATAAGAGTGAAGCAAAGATAGAGTACAAAAAAACAACTGCACTCGTAAACCATTGTACAACAGTATAAAAGATAGTAGTGTGAAGAGTGCAACAAAATTATTGTACTCTTCATAGTGTCACAACGTGCATTTCTTTTTTCAGTAAATGCGAAAGGAAAAATGTTTTTTGTTTTTTAAAAAACAAAACAAATAAACAAAGAAAAACAACGAATATTAACATAGCACTTTGAAGAGAGACTGTTGTTGAAAGAGGTTATGGCGAAAGCAAAGAATGTATAGAAACACTTATGTACGCATATTTTTCAACGAATACACTACTGAAATTCATTTGACAATACTGAAAATTTAGCTTCAGTAGAGAAATATTCTCTTACAACACAAAGCATAGTTCCGTTACTTCACGGACAAACGAGTGCTGTTGTATACATTGAATAAATGAGAAATACACATTTCAGTGCACTCGTAAAATCAAGAGCAACAGAAAAGAGTACACTACAGTATTGCATTCAGTGAAGGGTAAGCTAGCAGAATGTCTTGTGCACACCTCTAATACCTACTGATATACCATTTCGATTACAACATTCTTAGATAATCAGTTAAAATCTTATTCTCTCCTCTTTAAGTAATGCCATCATATCTGCCGGATGACCAAAGCATCAAATCGCCAAATATTAGAAAAAAAATCGTCAAAATCGTCATGGGCGTTCATGGAAATCGTAAAAAAAATCGTCATAAATTAAAAAAAAATGTAGTGAAACATATAAAGTTATCTTATACTGGGTTCAGACATGCACCTTTATTGCGTAAATCGCAATAAACGGCATTATTGATCTCAATATTTCATATAAAATTTCAATTAATTATTGGCCAATAAATTCATAAATTGTTATAATATTGATAAAAAACTTTAAATACAACACTGTCATAAGTACGTTCAGTGAGCAGATTACATTTTTCCGAACGCTTTCTATTAATGTTTGACAACTGAAATGTAAACAACGACAAACAAAAAATGGAAGGTCAGCTGATATGTTTGTATTTTATATTGAGTTTCATATCAAATTTTTCTTTCTCATCATTCTGAGAAAAGCCACTTTGGAGTCAAAAGTAGTTCCTATTAACCGCAACAGCTCGGCGTTTCGGTTAATCATTAGCAATACCTTTTTAAATGTTAATTTGTTTTCCATTTTTTAAAAAAAAATTTTTGGCACTAATTTTCGCGATTAAATTAAAAGCAATGTTGTTGAAGCAATCAGCTGTTTTGTTTACCAGCTGTCAAATAAATTTTCGTATATTATATGTCTGAACGCTAAAAATATTGTTCTCAGTAGACCGAATATTAATTTAATAAAAGTGCATGTCTGAACATAGTATTAGTTCAAATATAAATAACATTTAACAAAAGAATTTAACAAGTCCTTTTAACGCTTCAATTATAAAAATAAACTTTAAAAACGTTACGACTGCTAAGTTCTAAATAATCTTTTTATATAATATTGCTTCTATGAAATTTAGTTTAATTTAAATTGACTTGGCTTAATATTCTCTCTACATTAGCTGAAGTATGTGATAATACTAATATTTTTTAATAAATTTAGTCAAGGCTAGAAATTAAAAGCTATAATTTATTATCTTCATTTCTGATTTTTTTTCTAACCGGACTAGGTAGATAGGCAGGTAGAGGTAGCTGTCTACCCAAAGAAGTTGAGTGTGGACACTTAAGCGTCGTAGGGCGCATTGTGATATAGTCCTGGAACAACTCCAAGAGTCGGATGTAGCGATTCGACTGCCAATGTCAATCATATATGATATTATATCATCTATATAGTAGGCACCAAGGTGACCTTTTCTCCTCCGACAGGAAATATACCAAAATGATGAACAATCGCCTTCCGGCAGTTTCAAGGCATCCAAGACTAATGCGTCGAGTATTCGTGCCTATAATGCAATGCTCTGTTATGACTTAGCCGACCATACTAAATGTGTGCCTCTAAAGTTTAAACAGACTCATCCTCTATCCACTTTTAGCCAGATTTTCTTCACGTCCTGCCAGTGTCCAAAATTTCCGATCTGTTATTGAATCTATGATTTCATTCATTATAAGCTTGCAGATCCTCAGGGTGATTCCAAAAGTCGATAATTTATCGGATAGTTCGTTGGTTGTGGCACACCTAGCCTGTTCATCCACTCTGCAGTCACTTTGATGAATGTCACTGTGCCCTTCTACTTATATGATATGATTTCGATCCAGCCGTCAAAATGCAGATTTATTTCTGATAAAGATGACAAGGGAGCCATTAGTCCTTGGTAGGATAGGGTTAAATATATTTGATGGGATACTTTCCGAGAACTTGAACTCTTTCACTTAGTTCGTTAATGCATTCAACTTTATTGGGAAGTTTTTGTAACTCATTTCTTTACTTTTTCCCCTAACTTGTGCTGCCTCTGTTATGTGTGTTGAAATCATCGACTTGTGAATTCATTCCTGATAAAACACTTTAAACTTATTTGTACTCAAAGTTAAATTTCATAAATAAATATGTGGGATTTTATTTGTTCCTTGTTTAACGGAAAGTCATAAAATAATTAATTTAATATGTATGTGATATAAGAATACATAAAAGCCTTTTGATGGTTGGCGGTTGATAGTTGCTTAAGTACAATTTAAATGATTTTTATCAAAAAAAAAGATAATAAAGAAGACAAAATCTCTTAAAAGATTATTAGTTGTAAAAAATCCACTGCAGTTTGTTTTGACTAACATTATGTATACTGACAGTATACTTTATATTGAATTCTATTTAAAATATATTACCCATACGCATCCATACTATTTGTACTGTACTAGAGTAATAACTCTGAAAAATATGCAATAAAATAATATTTAATTGTGTTGTATACGGAATTAATAGAATTTCATATCATTCATACGTTACGTTGCACGCATTGCTGTCAGATAAATAAAGCATCAAATCGTTAATTATTATAAAAAAAAACGTCAAAATGGTCAGAGGTGTTAATGAAATCGTAAAAAAAATCGTCACAGTAAATAAATACATAAATTAAAAGTTAAAAAAAAGATTGTAGTGAAACATGTAAAGTTTAAAATTTAACAAGTCCTTTTAACGCTTTAATTATAAAAACAAATATTAAACACGAATGTATTTTGCAATATATTTCTATGTTAAAAACATTCTAAGGAATTTAATTTAATATAAAATAACTTGGCTTAATACTCTCCTACATTAGCTGGAAAATGTGAAATATGACCTTTGGCAAACTGAAGGCGCTGTTGTAGCGCGACAAACTGTTGATTTACTTGCATTAACTCCTGCTAAATGCTTAATTTTTGAGGTAGAATGGGCCGAATTTGAGGCAATTCGAAGAATTTTTCGCTTGTCCTGTGGTGTTAGAGCTGTGTAAGTACTTCCTTTTTAATTTTTATTATATGTTTCACGATGTTTTATGTAATTCATTACCACATTATGACTTCGTCCGATTTTTCTACCGATTTCTCAATAAGAATGGTAAACATCAATTTTTACCATTTCTGACGAATTTAAAGCACTTTGTCTTCCCATATTGATTTAGCTAACTGCAGTCAGAAACTGTAATATTAATTTTATTTGGTTTTTATAAAGCTTTATTACAACCGCCGACTGATTTAAGTTAAAAATGCACGTGGTTCTATTCTGTTGAACCAAAAATAAATGAAAAATTTTATACTTGACTACAAAGAAAGAGAAAAAGTACCGTTATAATCCATTTTTATATTATTTTTTGTGTTTGAAGTATCATTTACAGTATCAACTATTTTTCTACATAACAAAATTTTTTTATTCTATCTGTATTTGCAATTTATACAGCTTTTTTACATTAAAATGTGTTGGTTCTATCCTGATGAACCGCAGTGTATATTTATGGGTGACATAAATATTAAGGAGTCAGATGCTCCTGACGTTCTGAGCATGAAAATTCAATGTGATGTTCGCTGGAACAGACACATTTTTCAGTGCCTTAGCTTCTTATGACGGTGCAAGAAATACTTCACTTCATCTGATCTTCTTACTATTTACACCACTTATATCCGAAAGAGAATGGAATACAACTCACAGGTATAGGCCGCTGCCTCAACGTCTATTTTCTCGACCTCGTACAGGGGAGGGCGAAGTTGCTCGTTAATGACGGTAGGGTATCGAACTCTCTTCATTCATTGGAACATCGTTGCAATGTGGCTTGTTTTTAATTGTTCTATCGCTATTAAAAAGGATTTTGCTCCCTCGAAATAAAGGACTTGTTTCCGAGAATCATGTATTCCTACGTAACACTCGTCTTTCTTGGCAAGTACATACGTGGTCGATTGGCCAGTGGATCGCACACTGCATTACAGACAAAATTCGTTCCTTAGTTGGACTATTCGTATGTGGAACTCCCTACGTGCAGAGGTTGTAATTTTTTGGCTTTTAAGAAATGAAAAAGGCATAAAATACAGAAAAATCATCACAGGTGTTCGCAAATAACTTAAAAATATAATACTTCACTCTTCGTTATTAATAACCTAAATTTGCATTAGTAACAATTGCAAAGCAAATACAAAGTTTAAAGTGGCTTTTAATGTACTAAAGTAAAGAATATGATGTAAATTTTTAATGTTTAAAAATCGTCAAAATAAGGGCATAAATCGTCCTGATATTTTTGGAGCTCAAAATCGTCAAAATGACGATAGATCATCAAATCTGGCAGCTATGAATGCCATTGAAAACTCCAACCCCCCTTCGGTAAATATAAACCGAAATACATCATCTGCAGGTCAAGTAAGGTTAAGTAATTAGGGTTATTATTACAATAAGGATAATAACAAACATATGGAGCAAACTAATAGAGCAGTGCGTTAACCATACAGTTAACTGAGTTATTTCACAAGTTTTAATTTATAGCTGCAAGTCAGGAAGTCTATGAATAATTAAAAACCTAACCTACTGCCTTCTA